>QRDG01000045.1:151149-357161 GCA_012064385.1 Puccinellia tenuiflora | reverse complement strand
GCAAAATTTGTATCAATTACAGATGAAAAGGACAAAGGTTGCTAATTAACCTCGATCGTTCGGAGAAAAGAGAGAGGACAAAGCCTAAGGGTGGCTCGGGCACCTCATATCATTTTGTGTGAACTTAAATGTGGCTCGGGCATTTCATCGAACACCTCTAGTGCATAGCAAAGGAAAACAAACTAGCACCCACCTCTCACACCTCCTAGCAGAAAAAAATAATAGAGGAGTAGAAGCTGGCTGGCTTTATAGGCAGGGGACTATTAGTCCCGGTTCATGCTATCAACCGGGACTATTAGGGGACTATTAGTCCCGGTTTGTTCTGTCAACCGGGACTAATGCTCTGAGGGAGATTTAGTCCCGGTTGACAGCAGGAACCGGGACTAATGCCCCTGGCCCAACCGGGACCAATGCCTTACGGGACCCTGGCCGGTCGAACCGGGACCAATGCCAGGCATTGGTCCCGGTTTGTCACTGAACCGGGCCTAATTGCTCCCCCCTTCCCAAAGACCATTTTTCCACTAGTGCATGATCTGGCTATTCTAGCATGTGTCACACAATGATTCATGCGAATAGAAGGAACATAATTGAAATCATACGCTTCTCATTCACTCTATACATGTAAGATGTCCTTATTGAAATGATATGACAGTTTATATGGTGCACCTGTTGTTCGATTACGTAATTCATATTCTAGCTAGATACTCCGCATGATGATCAAATCTATATTGCTTTTTTGTCATTTTTTGAGTTGGCTCATGAATACCATAATATCACATATGCTTAATTTAAATCGAGGCACTTTACACGAGGAACATAATGTTTAATTTCCCATTTTGTTTTATGTGTAATTATTCGTGCTCTCTATCAGTTTTAGTGAGCTTAATAAATACATGTACATCTTTTTCTATAATTGCTAGATTTGCGCCGTGTAGTAAACTAGCTAGTTTATGAGGATTTTTTCTAGTTTATTGATTCAATATATTCATGTTTGCCGCACTTATAGGTTTTCTATATGAAGCACTCTAGTTGATTGATCACTTAGCTGTATTAGGCCAATCCTGCTTTTGATTTTTTTTGACAATGAGCATCTTGTTGTGTTCCCATGGTATGTTTTTATAACTTCTTTTGTCTTAGTTTTATCCACAAATAAAGTTATGAAGGGAGAAGGAAGGATCCCTACATCAAGTATAGAGGTCTTTTCGCAGAATAGCACTAACAGTCACTATATCGCACATTGATCCATGATTTCAAGTATTCTAGTTATTTCAGAAGAAAGTGATGTTGCCTCTACACTCCAAGAGGGAATTGATACAATTTGACATAACAAAGATGCAATAATCATCAATACATTTCAAGAGATACATGAATGGAAAAGTAGGCAAGATTTGACCAACCATCTACTTAAGAACTCATCAAAAGCTTGGTAAGCTACATGTTACATGTCCAAACTGCAAAAAATAAATCGTGTTTAAAAACCAATTATGTTGTATATTAGTCAAGCGAAACTCTAAGATGCAAATATGATACTTGATTTAATTATTGTTAAAAAATTAAGGTTTGTAATGATTTTAGAAACTTTCAATTTCATCTAGTATTTGGTACATTTGTATATAGCATTTATGCATTATTACGTGGGCTTTGTACTTTGGTGCCCCACTTCACTTAGTTTTTCTCAGTTTTGCCCCACTTTGCTCCAACCGAGTCTAGTAATTGACCAAACGGGCGCTTCTGTAGGTCAAGCTTGTTGACTGTTACTTCGATGAGTTCGGACAAGTGGGACCACTGATAGGTGGGACTCGACCGTTGAGTCATGACGGTGGGATGTTTAGTCCCACCTCGTAGTTTACAGTGTGTACTACTGGTTTATAAACCCTAATGTGCTACAACCAGTTGTAACATTGCATTTAGAGGGTTGGTCGCCCCCTAAATTCAATGTCACATTCTATGCATGGTCGTGGAGTCATACGGGGTGGGATGTTTAGTCCCACCTTGCTAGTTTACAGCGTGTTTGAGCGGCTTATATCTGAGCTTGGATTATTAATTCAATGATTAGATCATGATCAATATTTATTTTTTATGATTTATAGATAATTTGACGATTAAATCATTTCTACATTTAATTTCATGATTAAGACGATGTTCCTTCGTTTGTTTCATCTATATGCCTAATTCACCTAATCAAATGGACGATTAAAAACGGGTATGTGCATGTCGTCGTTTCCTCTTTTTAATGCAACTAAAAATAAAAAAAATCGATAAAACAAAAGGAGGAGGAGGAGCGGCCCTTAGTATTCTTTTCATTCATACATATATTTGCAAAAGGTTTTTCTTCATCATTACAAAAGGATATATTTTTTGCAACTAAATATCTAAGCAATTCCATTAGTACTAAACATCATAGTACACTACTACTACTACTCATAATATACTACTAGTAGTACTATTGTTAATACTATTTCTTCTGCCTCTTCGATGGCGGTTCCGCGCCATCTTCGTTGTTGTCTTCCTCCTCCTCCTTGTCGTCTTCCTTCACCTTATCGCCGGATTCGTTGTCAACGTCATCGTTGGGGACCTCCTCTTCCTCCTCCATTGCCGCCTCCTCTTCTGGGGAGGAGGGGTCCAAGTCCAATGGATCCCCTTCATACCAAGGGACGTAGCCCTCCTGGTCTTCGACGCTGGTGTCGTCACTCGGTACAAAGACCTCCTGCCAGCAGTGGTCACCCATGGAGAAATGTGGTGATGGTGTACCGTGGACAATGAATTGGTGAACCGTGGAGAGAAATGGAGCGGCAATGAGTCTTTACTCGCGCAGTATACCGGTGGAACAATTAATCGCAACGAGATTGAGAGAACAAATACCATGTGGAAGTGGAAGAAACGGGAGGGCATTGAAACCGCATGCGTTTTTACAGGACAAGGCATGAACTGTTTATTTCTTCTCGCCCTATCATCTGGACATGTCACAACCATCTTCGACGAGTGTTAAAATGGCAGAAAAACAACAGTAATATTCGCCGCGTCATTTAGACATGCCACAACTATCTCGGATGCATGTTGTACATCTGTCGAACACTTTACATGCATTGACGATTTGGTCAATGTTTCTCAAAATGAGAACCAACTAGGACGGTATGATCCATCTAGACATGTGATGGCCTTTGACGTAGTTACCAGCGTCAAATGAATATGGTTAGGTTGAGACTCCAAGTGCAGAGTGTATAGTATAGGAAAGACAGTTTTCCCCACGAGGGGTGACTCGAGGGTATAATATCGAACTCTCGGGTAATCAGTAGTGAAAGATTTATCTTCTTATCCTTCTCTTGAAAACCTACAAACAAAGTAAATTGTTTTGTGCCCTCAACCTCACCAAGTGGTTGTCAAGCACAAGGTGTGAGAATGATATCAAAATAAAACAAATGCAAAACAATAAATAAATATGCAATGATGATAAATAAATATGCAAGGATGGTGAAAACAATGATGGATGATATTTTTGGATTTTGTATTGTGAATGCAAGATATAAAAGTGTTTTTGTATTTTCAGATTTTTAAATAGCAGAAAATGGAAAATGCTTATAAGTTGTTGGAAAGCTATTTCTTATGATTAAAAATGGACCGGGGTTCATGGTTTCACAAATGCACTCNTGGTGCGAGAATTTAATGTTTTCGTGCATACAAGCATTCGTGCCATGCCACGGAGCACGCTCTGGATGCAACTGGCACGTACACTATGCGAACTGCCATGAATAGGGCGCTCTCTGGGAATCTAAACATTAAAAAAATGTTGCATTGCAAGTATAGGATTTTTTGTTAAAACTAGTACACTAAAAAGGAAGCTTCCCGTTGGATTTCCAATTTGTTTTTGAATTTTCTCAATTTATGTGAATTTTCAGAATATGGCCACCATTCATAGCTAATAGTTTTTATTTTTATTTTTTTCTTGCTACTTCATAGAATCATGGCAAACTATATTTATATGATTTTTTTTCTAATTTTGGAGCCAAAGTATAACACACTTGTAGTTCAGATTCGAATTAATTTTGATAAAAGTAAACCCATTTAATGTGTGGATATAGCTAAAAAGCTCAAAATTAAGAAATTTAGGGATTCTTCCTCCTATACAATAAAATTTGTGTGAAAAATGGTAAAGGCCATTTTCCAATCTTATATGTGATACCTCCTTTACAAACAAATATCCCAATTTTGGCAATAAAAAATGAAAAAAAAACAACTTTCAAGAAATCTTGGAATCTTGCTTTGGCCATCTTGTTTACAATATTAAAACCCCTATTTGTGCTGATTATGGTCATGATAGCAACAACTTAGCCATGGATATAGCCATGACCTTGATCATTTGCCTTGAAAGTCATGAATCTTCAGACCAGGTAGTCCATTTTGGAAAGACTTTTTTTTCAAAAGTTGTTGTATTGCAAGTTTATAATTTTTTCTTGTATTGTAAGTATAGTGATCTCACTGAGAACTTGTTTTTCCCCGCCAATGAACCATTTGTCTTTGTCTTCCTCTCTGTATACATCTCTTCTTTTACCTAAGTATAATAACATGGAATTCTTGCTCTATCAATTTATCTTCAACACATATTTAGGTTCTTTTTTCGGTATAGACATATTTAGATGCTTGAAAGAAGGAACACATAAGTTTCAAAACAAAAATAAGGAACAAATGTACAAAGGAACAACACGTATACACATATTAGTACGAACAACTCTGCCTCTTATTGAGATATTGAAGTTTCTTTTCAATTTTCTCCTCGACTGGTTTCCACTGTACATTCATCTGACTAATAGTAACTTCGGATATGCATATGCACTAGTCATGCTCATGCACATATCATTCTTCAGTGTAATTCTATACAATTGGAACACGGAACCATAATGATTCCTTTCACCTAGTACATATTGTATTATTGTTCACCGTGCTTAACTTAATTTCAATTCACCCAACAATGCGTCTGCCCCGTTTTGTCCGTTTTTGTTCTCGGCTTATGTACAAATTCTCAACACACCCGCTCACGTGTATGTGTGAAAAGAAAGCTGGAATGTGTGTTGCATAAAGGCGGTATATTTTTTTAGTGGGAGACGAAGTTCTCGTCGATAGCGAGCCGCCTTTCATGACTTTGTTAATCTCAAAACCCGACCCGCCGGCTTAGTCTTTCGAAAATGCTCATAGGGGTAGGATATGCGTCTGTGTATTTATAGAAGTGATTGTATACACGTGTATATGAGCATCTGCGTATGTAACGTGCAAAAAAATTAAAGAAGCAGCGTGCAAGCTGGAGAGGGGTACGCTCTATCATAGATTTCCCATAATACCCTTGTATATTGGGGTAAAATAAAAGAGAAAAACTTTGAGGTGGCGTGTAAGCGAGAGACTCCTATCTCTGGATGGGCATACTATATCCCAGCATTGCTCTGCAAAAGGGCATGACCAAAATAAATGGACTAGAGTTTCCACTTGATGGCAGTTTCCAGTTGCACAAGAGAAAGACTGCAGGTGAAAATTCTTTCTGGCCAGCAGTTTTCTGGTGTTTAGCCTATCATGAAGTAATAACCATAAGAAAATTTTGTGCTTAGCCTGACATGATACTGCTCCATAACCAACCAAAATGTGGTAGTGAGTCTCTTGTTCCAATCAGTGCCTTATAGGCCTTGTGTGAAGAGAACTTCCCATTCCCCCCAGATATATGACCAGCTGTGTGAAGTGTCGTCTTGGACTGAGTGTTTAGTATTTTCCCAGATGATTTCAAGATCCAAAAATTGCTGGAAAGCTTGATTCGAAAGTGGCAAATGGAAGAGATCTTCAAAATACTTAGCCTAATGGGCCAAGCTGACAGTTATTTGGGCATCCTTGGCAAAGGAGAACATGTTTCTTTTCAATTTTCTCCTCGATTTGTTTCCACCGTACATTCATCTGACCAATAATAACTTCGGATATGCATATGCACTAGTCATGCTCATGCACATATCATTCTTTAGTGTAATGCTATGCAATTGGTACACTTAACCATAATGATTCCTTTCACCTAGTACATATATATTGTATTATTGTTTACCGTTTTTAACTTCATTTCTATTCACCCAACAATGCGTGCGTCGTTTTTGTTCTCGGCTTATGTACAAATTCTCAACACACCCGCACATGTGTACGTGTTAAAAGAAAGCTGGAATGTGTGTCGTAAAGATTGTATATTCTTTCAGTCGGAGGCGACGTTTCCGTCAATAGCGAGTCGCCCGTCGCGTCAGGTAAGTCTCTCGGAGATGCTCATAGGGAAGGGTATGCGTGTGTGCGTTTATAGGGGTGAGTGTATACGCGTGTATATGAGCATCGGCCATTTGTACTATGCAAAAAATAATAAAGAAGCGTGCCAGCTGGTTATTACTTCTACCGTAGGTTTCCCATAATACCCTTGTATATTGGGGTAAAATAAAAGAGAAAACTTTGAGGTGGCGTGTAAGCGAGAGAATGATGCCAACCACAGAGCCTGCCGGCCGATCACTGTGCTGCCTCCCATCAGCAAGCACTAGGAAACACAAAAAGTACGTACGTACCCCTCGATCCTGACGCGCCGAGCGCTGAAAGCTAGCGTTATCACACTGCCCAAGGTGGCCTCCTGCAGCGCCCACCTCAATTAACAAATGATCCATCTGCAGGTCGATTACTTAACCATAGCCTCCTCCTGATCGATTTGTCACTACTCTCACAGTAATTAATCTCTAGTCCCCCCTGCTATAGGCGCCTAGCCCGCGTTAAAGAATTTCAGCCACTGATTAGATTAGAACATGTCGTATATATAATTCCAGGCGAGCGGCGCAAGCACATGCTAATCACAGTGTCGCCGCATATGTGACAAGCTCCCACGCGTTTTGCTTTGCGCATCCCGGGGGGCGCAGCATGTGCAGGACGTAGGTCGCTTTACCCTAATCTAATATAATAATCTTCTAATTAGCATGCAAGAGTAGTATATACAATAGTACGTACGTCCTCCTCCTGTCAGATCTATGGATAGTACCGTACAGGCAATCTGTTTTTTTTTTTTTTTTGTCTAGAATACACACCAGAAAGTGTATCACATGTCATAGAAGAAGTGTCAAGTTTACAACGTCGTTAGAACGGCCAGAAAACGCTGTCAACAGATGTGGCAGCTCCTCGCCTACCTCTAATCTCCGTCAGGCAACTAGGTGGGTGTAGGTGGGAAAGCCGAACGCCTCTCCGCGGAAGAGGCCCGCAGCCCGCCCAAGAATTTGAATTTTATTTTTAAGAATTTACCGGTTCTGAATGAAGTGGCCGAAATTCGGTTCGGAAATATCGGTGAAATTTAGGAAGAAAAGAAAGAACCAAACTTTGAAACTGAAAAATTCTGATAGAAAATTGATTTTTCGAGCAATGTTAGCTAAACTTCAATGTTTTGAATTTATTTTACCAAACTTCCCTAAAATTCAATAGTTTTCATCTGGTAAATACTTTTACCGGTCATGACCGAAAGGGCCTAATTTCGGCCGAAAATACTTTTGCTCGGGCGAAATCCAAATCCTTGAACCCACCACGCCTCATACTTTGTCTTGATCATCTGGGTCACCGTTAGGGCAGACGGCCTCTCCGCATTAATTGAACATGAAAATAAGCGTGGTCGATGTCCACAAGTTTTCTAGTGTCTCGCTTATTACTTGTGCCCATGCTCATCCACCATGGTATTACCTGAGAGTCCCGCTCAGGAGTCCAATCTAGCTTCCCCCAATGGATGATGATGCGCACCCAGATCTCCCTCTCAAGTCTCAACCACGCACCCTAGGAGGAGGTGCTGAAGTGACTCCGACTCTTGATCGCAGAGTAACAAGCAGAATCTCATACATGCAATATGTTTAACGTATTATTAATTAATCACATTAGGAAATTAAGCTTGGTTGGCAACATGCATACAAGACTGGAAACAAAATCTAGGCTTAAATTGATCGGGGAATTTGTGAGTAAGATACTAAGATCATGTGCATGCACGCATGCATACAAGACAAAGAGAAATAATTCTTTGAATTTGTGTGGCATGAACATATGCCACCGTGTGCTTATTGTACTGTTCAACCATGTGTGTGATCCTAGTTAGAATCCAGAATGAATTAATTATCATGCATACACGTACGCATATGTGTAATATACTATGTAATTAGCAAATCACTCAAAAGAAAAGAAGGCCACAAGAAGGTGTACCATGTATCCAAGACGACTATACACATAATTATGTCCTCACTAATTATGATGGTTCCATCGAGAAACTACCGGCTAGCTAGCTACAATATGCATAAGACACAACCTTTACAAATTAAAGTCCTCTCTTCTGGGACCATTTATGTCTTTGCAATTCCTTAACATCTCTTAGTCTCTTACCCCACACTATTGTTTACCATCCCTGGCTATAAGCTTTGCTTTAGAGCTCTTGTTTTATGCTGTGGAATGCTTGCATGTATATGCATTATATATGCTTGCAATTTGCATACACAGAAAAGTTACTATAGGAGGGGGCCAGCAGCAAGAAGGCCCGCATGCATGCTCAGTACATAAGGCACTCAGAATAAATGAATATTTGCAATTAGGGCCCTATTGCTAGAGGGGCGGAGGCTATGGTTGTACAAAGGGATAGAGCTAGGGTGTTAGGTGTGGATAGATAGCTTGGGCCAATAAAAAAAATCTTGTTAGGTCTGATTCCTTCTTTGTTGCAGTAGCTGCTTAGGATTTCGGTGATGGCAAAGGGAGCTCGATTGTGCATGCTATCTGTTTCTTATAACAAAGTCAAGATTTTTTTTGTTGGAGTTGTGATAGGTCATGGTCTCATGGAGAGGGCCAGAAAGTGGTCCACAAAATCTAAGAAGACCAAACACATGTCCCTTTCATCCCATGTATGTGATGGGGAGTGTACTGCTCTAGGCTTATGTAATAAGATGCATATCCATTATGTTTGCTGTAAGACCCAATTTATGGGGATATATACACAATGCACATAAAGCCTTTTTGGTGCATCCCTGGTACACTCGTGCTAAAATGGAATGTGTTTAGCTAGCTAAATACTACACAAACAACAAACCGATATTCCAAACAAACATCATGCCCCAGTGCGTGCTTATGTATACTTCCGTAGTTCCGTTCTACATCTAGCTACTAGTTCTTTATCGTTTCGGAACTACCTCCAAATCCAATATGACATACCCATAAGCTAGCAAATCATCCGGCCCCTCTTCATAAAAAAAAACAAATCACCTGCTAACTAGTTTTATTATTTTGTAACCCAGCCACGGTCTCACAACACAGTTAGTTCCAAAATATGGAACCGAGACCAAATATTAATGTTTTTTAAATATTGTTCTTGGTTAGAATCATAATTAAAATAATATAAAAAAGAACATGCTAGAACATTTGATGTGTTTAATTTTGGTGATATGGTTGATATATATGCATATTGGTAGTTCTATGTCAATAATTTTACATGCCCAACTATGCTTGTCTCCAATAGTCTCCATGTGTACCCAGAGATAAATTGCCTAGCGTCGACACCAAGGTGTCAAGTCATCGAGGGGTTAGAAGCTATGCCCGAGAAGTGTAGCTCCACATGTAATAAGCGTACAGCTTTAGTACACATGCTAAGTTTTTTTTCGGATTTTATTTTTAATTAGAAAAGCTTCAACACCACCTTAGCATATACAGGTGATTCTAAGGATATGATGGAAGTACCATAAAATGTATCGTACCAAAATAAGGTATGTCTAAGTTAGAACTTAAGTTGTAGTGTGGATGCTCTAAACTAGTAAAAAAAAACAAAACATTAGGTTTCGATCCCTTATGCATTGTTCTCTTTTTGCATCGTGTAAGTAAATAAGGTCACAATTAATTAACATTTAAATAGTTCTGCTTACAAATACATGCACATGCATATACGGAGGCATAGTGTATATCAGTAATTCAAAATTACTATATGATAGGTGGAGTAGAGCATTGCAAGCACAGCGAGATATATATCTCAACTTCAAGTTACCGGTCATCTCCATGAATCCCAAGCACAATATGACAAATAGACAAACATTTTATAACCCTTTGCTACAAATGTGTGCCATATGTTCCACTATGTAAGATAAAATGGATTATTGCGAAATTAGCTTAAGACTAGCAAAATTCAGATGAAATATGTATAAAACAAAAAAGTTAGGTACTATACATTTTTCTTCATTAATACTTTGACTACTAGAGAAGATACAAAAAGACTTATAATTGTCCAGATGATCAAAAAGAAACACATCTGATGCTCTTATTTTAAATATCGAGGGATGTTCTAATACAGTACCGATCTATGTTTTCAAATTTGAAGCATGCACGAATCTTAGTTGATCTCTCTTGTGAAGTTGAGTTAACTATACTTTAGATTATAAATCAATAGGTTACTTATGGTTTTTGCTAGTATGCACGCAGAATGATGCCAAATCCCTCCGGATAGGCTTGGAGGTTGAGTTAAATTTTATGCCTGTCCAAGGGATCGATATGATTTAATGCAAAAATATAAAACGTAACTTAATTAAGTGTGAGAAACTTAGTCTAGCAAAGGGCAATATGTAGCACACGCAGGAAAATGTGTAATTATGACATTCTTAAAGCTAGTAATATGCACCAATATGATCCAGCTTTCAATCCACAAAATGTGTGTGGCTAATATTTTGGAACACCACCATGCATATATATATAATCAAACACAAATGATTGTAGAGAAGCATGGATATGAAATGAATGATGTTTTGCTTGTAGCTAGTGGCCATTGGCCAGGCTACAGTGAATTACAATCCTATTGTGCTTGAAAATAAGTGTGCAGAAGGGGGAAAAGAAACAAAGTAGAGTTGAGGCTACAACTAGATATAGCATATGGACAGTACTCACTGTACCACTCTACGTATATATAGGCCGGCCGGGAGCTGAGCAAAATTGCAGAGTACTGTTGTACTGAAGGACAAGAGATCATACCAACTGCGATCTTTATTTCGTTGGAACAACCTTAATCTTTTATGAATGCACAATTGCTGACTCTTATAGTAGTAATTAACTACAAGACTGAGGGGTTATCGATGAAGACAAGCTACTCCTAGTTAGCATGAACCGCAAATGCTAGCTTCAAAATGTTCAGGAGACTAACACATGCAGGTCCTAATGGCTAGGCTTAGGTTAGTTTTTAGTTTCTTTACAGTAAATCAAGCACAATGTTGACATTCCATCATTCCATGTGACTAGCTTGTATTGGTTGGTATTTCTCTTTTTCTGTATAGAATTGCAAATGATCTATGTCACTTCAACAAAGAATATTGAAAATAGTACCCTAGGAAAAGGAGGAACAGTGGTGTGACAAGGTCACTGTGTACTCTAGAGAGAGAGAGAGAGAGAGAGAGAGAGAGAGAGAGAGAGAGAGAGAGAGAGAGATTAGCCAAAGAAATTCATAGAATTGCTGTATTTTATCTTGTGATGTGGATCAAGTAGAAGCTGAATGTTCATGCATCCCAAAACTTAACAGAATAAATGGCCGGTTGGCTGCTTAAAACAGAAGCAACCAATGCAGCTATAGAAGCATAGAAGGCATGCAAATAAACCATATAGGAGTAAAAAGCACCACAAAACGCACAGCTTTTACAGAAGAGAAGCTTCCCCATGCACACATTCAAAAGCAAATCCCAAGCGAACAACCATCGAGTAATGCAACGGTTATGTACTTAAGATACTATAATTAACAAAAATCACGTGCTCATGCGAATTGTGAGTAAACAATTTCAAATGTAAGTGATGAAGATACACTTACTTTTATCTCTCTTTAATTGCACCAATGCATTAAGGTCATTACTAATTAAATAACTGGAAATTAAGGTATCTGCATGGAAGGCTCGACATGTAACAGTAGTAGCTCTAGCTAACAAGATGCATTAGTGTTCATCATCAACTACGAGTACTCGACAGACAACAATTTTCTTCCTCTTCTTCGATCTTCTTGACTTGCTTTTGTTTGCTCGACTTAGATCAATGCAACTCGATCGTCATCTTTGTGAGTAAATGAAATTCATGGCAGGAATTGAAGCTAGGTTCTAGGGTTATGAGGGAAGAACTGGGTGCCTGCAGCGAAGGCGCCGATCGGCGTCGGGTAGGGGTCCATCAGCACCGCCGCGGATGTCGCCGCCGTCCCCCCGTGTCCGCCACCGACCGCCTCGCTACTCCCCGCCGGCGATGAACCCTCCCTCCCGGCCCCTGTCAGCTGATGGTACTCCGCCGACGTCGGTGGCAGCTGCCCCGCCGCCTCTTCCGCAGGCCCGTGATCCCGCAGGATCCCCTTGAACGTGTGCCCGCCGATGCTCACAGCCGTCTGGTACGCGAACTCCGCGTCCGGCTCGTCCACCGGCCCGATCCGCACGCACCGGAACACCGCCTCCAAGCTCAGCTCCGGCGGGAACCTCCCGTCCCCCTCACCTGCAGACACACCGGCGCCGTTGGCGTCCTGAACGGTGCAGTGCCAGAACTTTAATTGAGTAGCTAGCTGCTGTAGTAGAAACGTACCTGAGGATGTGGTGGTGTCGACCATAGCGGTGGTGGAAGGCAAGCGGCCTAGGGAGCGCACCAGCTCGCGCGGACGCTTGTTCGCCACGGCAGCGGCGGCTGCTGCGGCGCTGGCGCTGTTGTTGGCGGCGGCGCCGCGGAAGAGGGCGGCGAGCTGCTGCTGGCGCTCGCGGCGCTTGGAGGCGGGCACCCAGGTGCTCTTGACGTGGGTGGAGCAGTTAAAGCCGCGGCTGCGGCAGCAGGTCCGGCACCGCTGGTGGGTGCAGTCCTTCTTGGCGTTGTTGCCGCAGTCCTGACAGCTAGTCCCTGCCCTCCCGCCGCCCGGGCCGCCGCCGCCACCCACGCCGACGCCGCCCACTCCGCCACCATCATGCGGCGAGAAGCCCAGCACGACACCGGTGGCCACCCCGGAGGAGAAGAACTGCGACGTGTGCGGCACGGCGGCCGCCTGCTGGTGGTGCGGGTGCCATAGCTGGAACCCTATCCCCCCTCCACCCCCGCCGCCGCCGCCCGCCGTGTCGGCGGCCGCGGCGGCCGCGCCTCGCGCGTACAGAAACAGGCTGTCTGCCCCGATAGGATGATCGCCGCCGCGGTCGCCGCTCCTCCCCCCGCTCCCTCCTCCTCCGCCGCCGCCTCCCCTCAGAGAGAACCCCGCCATCCACGGCAGCCAACACCCATCAAGAAGCTCCTGCCGCGCGCTCACTTCCTTGCCGATCTCTCACTGACCTCCTACACAGAGTAGTACATACATACAGACAAACCAAATAAAAAAAAAAGTAGATCTTGGGTGTAAGAGAAAAGCAGAAGAACATGGCAGGCTTGGGATTGCAGCTTGGATTTCAACATAGCTCACCGCTAGTAGATTAGATAGATCTGCTACTGAGATACTGATAGACACATGGATTTCTTCGCATGATTATGCACACATAGTAGCTTAATTACCTAGGCTTGGTTACGGGCGTTGACACATATGCATGTACTACTAGCTAGCAGCCACTGACAAACTTGAGCCTGCCTAACTAGTTAGGAAACTAGTTACTACCACCACCACCAACACAACTACATCTATCTACTCACTCACCTTTGCGTCTTGCTGGGAGGATAGCTCGATCTTGCCACTAATTCTCGATCGATCTCCTCCTGGTTCCAAAGACTTTGGCTTTGCTTCACTAGGAGGCCGGGAGGGAGCTTAGGAGGAGTGGGGTAAGGTGCTTTTTGGGGTGGTGAGGAGAGGGAAGTGCGTGGCTAGGCTATATAAAGAAGGATTAGGAGGAGGAGGATGATGGGTTGGCGTGGGATACTGCTGCTGCCGGGGAGGAATTCTAGAGAGCGTCGTCTGCAAACGCCGCCATGGAGGCGGCTCGAACCTTAATTCCTATTTATTGCTTCGCGCAGCTCGGAGCTCCATCTCATCTCTCTCTCTCCTCCTTTCCCTGTGCTTCCCTCTCTGTCTACCCAACCAGATGAAAGAACAACCAAGGATGCGAGGGGGAGAGAGAGAAGAGAGGAAATAAAGGAGAAGAGAGAATGTGTGTCTACTAGTAGCAGTACTATATACTACTCTCTTTATTTTATTTTTTGAGGGTTTTGTTTTTTTACTTTTGCATATTACAAGAGCTGCCCCGTCAAAGACAGTATGACTACATGGCGACAAAGGGCAGGGAAGAGGAGGAGGAACTTTTCACTGACAGGAGAATGCACCTTTGCTCATCTCTTTGGTCGTCGTCTTCCCGGCCCAGCTAGCCCCATGCACTGCATTTTCTTAATGTCTCTCAGACCTCTCTACGTGACTATGGCACTATGCATGTCTGCTTTGATATTCATGTTATTCATTATTAGTTGTGACTTTCAGGTTTCCTTTACCATATTTTATTATTTTTCTCAAACTGCCTAACCCCCTAATTGTGGTATTGTGATAGCTTTTACATCATTTAATTTTTTTGCCAAAAAATGTACACATGTGGCATTGTGACCGTTCTTACCTCCACTTTATTACTTTCCCCAATTGAAATGCCAGAGTCACTTCTTAGGGCGACAAAGGAAACTAACAATGGAGACAACTCAACAGGTAGCATAGTAAATAATGTCAAATTACCCCTAATTTCACCACTAAGAGTATATAAGGCTTGGTTTGGCTGCTCAGTATTTTTGAAACTATAGCACTGTAAAACTCAAGTATTTCATCGCCGGGCTAACGAATACTTCAGTTTTGAAGAATACTTCGGTTTAGAAAAATCAGGCCAGGACTAAAGTTTTCATTAAAGCAAAAAAATGCAATTTTGGAGGATACTTCAGTTTTGTAAACCACAGTCGTTGCATCCAAACACGTCAAAGTAATAATACTTCAGTATTTTTGGAAACAGAAGTGTTCTCAGAATACTTAAATAAAGCGAAGCTCCCAAACGGGCCCAAAGCTCCTAGATAAATGCAAACTCCTATATAAACGAAGGGTATGCACCCATGGAGTAGTTAATTAGATACTATAAATATAAACGACACTAATTCGTGACCGTAAAAAAATGGCATGTCCTTGGAAATCAGATATGATGTTGGACTAAACAAGGGATACATGTGGTCAATGCTAACTGACGTACTTGGGTACGTGCATGGATGCCTACATACATAGCTGCAATCGTCCGTGCATCATCTTATCCTAAATATAGCGCAGTACAGATCAATTCATATAGGTAAGCCTACTTCAGTGTACTCATATAACTTCGTTCTTCAGCTGCATTAAAATGTATAGCAGATCCCTTGAGCAGCTTGCTCCGACAAATCAAGTCTGTAAATTCCTCACTTAATTTCATTTTGAAGTCCTTATACTCGTTAAGTGGGACAGTTAGGTCCCGATGTAAATGGAGCACTCGCAGGACAGGTTGACCTTATTCAACGTGCCATATTGACCCGGGCAACGGAGTCGTGTGTGAGAGTTTGTAGGTGATGTAAACAAGCCATAATTTCCACCAAGATTGTTCTTTAATCCCATTTCACATTACATATTCAACCACACCCGAAGCATCTCTACAGTCTCATGGAGATCTCACACTAGTGGAAAACAGCCCTTTTGTCCCGGGCCCAGAGGGCCTTTAGTCCCGGTTACGCAACCAGATCTACGCAATCGGGACTAAAGTCCCACACCTTTAGTCCCGGTTGTGTTACGAACCGGGACTAAAGGGTCTCCACGTGGCCACTGTCGAGCGCCCGGGGTCGGAGACCTTTTAGTCCCGGTTGGTAACACCAACCAGGACTAAAGGTCTGCACGCTGGGTTTTAGGGTTTAGGGGTTCTTTTACTGTTTTTTGTTTCAATTTTTTCATTTATTGTTTTCCTTTTTAGGGTTTAGATTTTGCATTCAATTCGACGGTACTAAATATATACAGCAAAGAAGGAACCATTACACAACATCGTCATAAATATAAGATCAAAGTGTGACCTATTTCTTCGTCCTTGTAGTCGAACCTATTATATATATAGTACCATATCTCTTACGATGCCTACTTGTAGGGATGAAATTCTCCGTCTTTAGATATGACATGTTCTAGTAAGAATGCCGCCAACTCCTCTTGAATTGCTCGCACGCGTTCCTTTGGTAGGAGCCCGTCCCGCATCCGTTCGATCTAATTTAAAGAAGGGGGTCAATATATATATATATATATATATATGAATGAATCTCAACACAATTGATGGTAATAAAATAATATTGTGAATATTGTTTACGTACTCGAAGTTGTTCTAAGATTCTGCCCCTCTCACGGGTCGTCTCGCGAATGAACTCGCAGACGTAGAATCCACATAAATTATTCCCGGATCCCTGCCTCGGGCACTTTACGAGAACAGAGTTCAATCAAAATAATAATCAAGCATGATAATGTTATTGAAACTAGAATCAAACATATGCGCGGGTCTAGCTAGTACTACTTACACTTAGTTCTCCAAATGTAAGCTCCTCTTTCCAATAACTCGGAGCCCTATTGGTGAACCGTTTCCAAACCCTGGCAGGCAAAGAAAATGAATAAAAGACTTATTAATTACTAGATACCAGGAAATCAACGAAAGTTGCCGATATAGTGCCATAATGATTGAAATTACCTCTGCAGCATTTCACGCATGTCCGCCCACTTCTCAAAATCATTACGTAGCGGGTCCATGACTTGTACTAGTCCTTTGTCAGGAACAATGATTAGCGGAATATAGTGGAACTTACGCACGCATAACTCATCAATTACACTTAACATCGAGTAAGTGAATAGAATGTGTATAAGATAGTAACACTCACCCAAAGTTGTAAGGAAATAGTATTTTCCTTTTGGTTTCCTGTCTCCTTAACGCCTTTACCAAGAGGTCCTCCGTTTCCTTGGTTTTTTTTATTAGATTATATTGATGAACGACATCTGGGTCAACGAATCCAAGGTCATAGATTCTTCCTTGTTTGCATTCGAGAATCTTCAATCTGCATAATAAAGTGAGGATAATTATACATGCAATGAATGAGCTGAGCTAGAGACTTAATTACAGAAAAAGTACTTACAGACAATAGGTACTGACGATAGATTTGTCGATGGCGTCTTGATTGAATAACTGAAATAATTCTTCAAATTCAATGTGTATCTCGTCATTTCCACGCAAGAAATGCTCATCTTTAATTCCCAAAATGAGCCAGTTTGTCCCTTTCTTTGCTTCTTCCATGTGCCACTGATGCAATCTTCGCATTTTTGTTGGTAGCTTCGGGACCTCCTCAGGTCTGACAAGAGGCTTACCGTACTGGTATTTGTATACGAACTCAGGCATGGGATACTCTTGTATAGAGCCTAAGTATTCAGCCATAGACAAACCAAGCTCACCGGTCGTTTCTCTGATTAGTTTTGTACAGTCCGAATCATAAGGGATATCGGAAAACACGTTGAGCGGGGGGCACGATTGGTTTTCCTGTTCTCCGAGCTGGGGAACTTTTCTCCCGCTTGCACGCGCCCGCTGCACCTGAGATTCACGTGACTTCGTAATAGAGCGGTCGTAGTCTGGTAACATCTCCTCAGCCGTTGGTCGCCTCAGGTTTTCCAAACATTTATTCAGTTTTGCCGGATCTATTTTCTCCTGTGGCTTCGGCCGTTTCGGTGCTAACTGGCGTCTCACATCCGCGTCAACTTCTATGCGAAGTTCGTCATTAGTCATCCCGTAAGCTAACTTCTTGGCAGGAGCGGCCTTTTTCGCTTTCTTCGTTGAGGATTTTCTAGGAGCTGTAGCACTAGCCGCCAGAGCGGCGCCGGCGATGCTCTTTCACTTTAGAACCCGAGGCTGAGGCGGCGGAGGCGGCTGAGGCTGCTGAGGCGGTGAAGGCGGCTGAGTCTGTTGAGTCAGCGGAGATGGCTGATTCTACTACGGCGGCGAAGGAGGCTGAGTCGGGTGAGGCGACGGAGATAGCTGACGCGGCGGAGACGGCGGAGGTGGCGGAGACGGATGAGGCGGCGCAGACGGCGGAGGTGGCGGAGACGGTGGCCTTGGCTTCCAATTTGGAAGCACAATGTGTTCCTTCCGCCATAGAATAGTAGTTTTTCTGCCATCTCTCAGTGCAGTCTCCCCTTCACCTGTAGGGTAGTCAAGTTCCAGGTCCTCAAATCCTTTTATGACTTCATCCACTGCGACAACAACATACCATCTGGAATCGGAGAGGAATGGTAAGTTCCATTAGGTACAGGAGCTAAGACTACGCCGACCGCCACCTTCACGGTTAGGTTCATCAATGGAGCATGTAGCTCACAATTTTCCCTCTCCGTGATATCATCCACGGGGTAGCGACGAGCCGAGATATCTGGCCGAACGAGCTTCGTGGAAGCCACGCTGCTTTTCCGCTGAGATGGTGGGCCGCTATTTTCCAATGCAGGATCTTCGTGCCGCTGAGATTGGCCGGTAGCTTGCTAGCTGGTAAGTGCATCTAGTATCTCCTGCTGCCTCGTTAGTTTTTCTTCGATCTGCTTCAGCCGGTCTGCCTCCTCTTTCTTTTTCCTCTCTCGGCTTCTATAAGTGTCACTGCAGTCGGGAAACCCATACTTTCACGGAACGGAGCCTTCTGTGCCTCGTGTTCGTCCACTGTGTTCTTTATTCTTGAGGGCGCGTGTCAGCTCATCGTTCTCTCTGTCTGGATGGAACTTCCCGTCGTGTACCTCCTTCATTATCTTTTTAAGTTCAATGAGGGGGGTTGCAAGTTGTGCTTTTGTAAAAATGCACTTCCCTGTTTCTGGGTGCAACTTTCCCCCATGCTCGTAGAACCAAAGCTTTGCCCGTTCAGCCCACTCCTGCGTCTCAGGAATTATCCCTTTTTCAAGCAGGTCGTTCTCATCTTTCTCCAACTTAGGCTTGGTAGCCCTGTAGCCACCTGACCCCATGCTATGGTGATATTCTTTCTTTGCAGCATTTTTCTTATTTATTGCTGACCTTTTCTTGGCCTCCTCCGATGTATTGTACTCGACAAATTCGTCCCAGTGATCTTTTAGCTTCTCATACGCTCCAGTGAACTCCGGAGTCTTTCCTTGAAGGACATAATCCTTGTTCAATCTTTTCTTCTAGTTGATAAATTGTTCGGCCATCTTCTTAAGTGTCCACTCCTTGACCTTTTTCTCTATGGGATCCTCGTTATTTTCATCCCCCTCTAACGGATGAGCGTTGTCCAAAGCATTTTGACGAGGTAGCGTGAAATTAGCCATGAGCGTACTCCAAAGCATGTCTTTGGCTCTATCGTCGACAAAACTAGCAGATGAGCGTCGTCCAGCCGCCTTTGGCTTATTCCAGTCTTGAATGGTGATCGGGATATTGTCCCTAACAACAACTCCGCATTGACTTATAAATATTGAGGTGTGCGTCACGGGAAGAATCGGTCTGCCATCTTCAGCGATGGCTTCGATCTTGTACCTTTCATCTTTCTCCAACCTTTTGGCTGGGCCTCATTTGTTGTCAGAAGATTTGCTCGGTCCGGAGGGCTAAAAGAAGAAAGAGTATTAATATATGTATATACAAATCAAATAATGCATTTAGTCAACAGAGGGTTAATTAATATACCTCGCCGGACCCTGTAGTAATTAAGGTTCGAGAACCGGAGCCGTCAGCTACCTCCACTCCCTCACCGGAGTCGTTCAAAAAGCTCGAGGTGATATCGACGTCATCTTCACCGCGGATCATATCCTCCAATATGTTTTCCTGATCTTCGTCTCTGCCGTGATCCATAGTTTCTGCAAAGACAATTGACTTGTGGTTAATTAGCAAAGATATAAGACATATCAAAAATTCATTTGCAAAGAGATAAGACATATAATTTTTAACAAGTACTATAATTTTTATTATTGCAATTTTTATTACAGACAAGTACTAAATTATTGCAATTTTTATTAACAACATAGATCACTAATTAATTGCCAATTGCAGTTTTTATTACACAAATACTATATTACATTGAAATCTTTATTATTTAGCTAAGTTAATATTGCCAATTGCATGTGTTCTCAACCAACATTGCTAAGTTAATATTTTAGCTAAGTTAGCTAAGTTATATTAGTATTTAGCTAAGTTACTATATTAGCTAACAAATTTAGCTAAGTTACTATATTAGCTAACAAAAAAATCAAATCAAATCATGTTACTATATTACATTTAGCTAACAAATTTAGCTAAGGTACTATCTTACATTTAGCTAACAAATTTGTTAATTTAGCTAACAAAAAAAAATGCGAGGAGGAGGATCCTTACCAGAGGAGAAGAGGAGGAGGGCCGCGAGGAGGAGGACGGCGGCCGGCGAGAAGGAGGATGGCTGCCGGTGAGGAGGGTCCGAGAAGACGGCGGCCGAGAGGAGGACGACGCGGTGGCCGGTGAGCGGGGGCGAGCGGCCGGGGAAAGGAGGAGGACGGCGGAAGGCGGAGGAGCTCGGGCGGCGGCCGAGAGGAGGACGACGCGGCCGGCGAGCGGCAAGGGCGGTGCGTGGAGGAGGGCGGCGGAGCGTGGAGGAGGAGGAGGACGGTGGCGGAATCGGGCAGCCTGACGGCGTCGTGGTGGTTGCACTCCTCCTGTTCTTTGCGAGATGAGAATGAGAGGGAGTGGGGGAGAAGAGAGCAGTTATAGGGTAGGGCTTTAGTCCCGGTTCGTGGTTGGAACCGGGACTAAAGACCCTTTCGTGATGAAAGGTGCTTTTGGAAATTAAATTTTGGGCGCGAAGGCCACAATTTAGTTTGTTTTTTGAAGGGTCTGTAGTCCCGGTTCCAGCTACCAACCGGGACTAAAGGTGAAGAGTTGCCCTGATCTTTTAGCTATAAATACCCACCATGAGGAGGAGATGAAGAACGAGAGCACGAAAACAATAGAAAGAGAAGACAAAGGACTCCTCTATGCCCGAGCTTCTCGAAGATGTCCTTGGGCAGTGACCTAGGACATCTTCGAGGGGCTCGACATAGAAGTGTTCTCTTAGTGCTAAGAGGGTTCATACTGTAGTCAAGCTAGTCCGGAAGGCAAAGACAGAGGACATATCTATGCCCGAACTTCTCTAAGATGTCCTTCGGCAGTGACCTAGGCCATCTTCGAGGGGCTCGGCATAGAAGTGTTCTCTTAGTGCTACGAGGGTTTATACTGTAGTAAAGCTAGTCCGGAAGGAAAAGACAGAGGACATTTCTATGCCCGAGCTTCTCGAAGATGTCCATGGGAAGTGACCTAGGACATCTTCGAGGGGCTCGGCATAGAAGTGTTCTCTTAGTGCAAAGATGTCAACAAAATAATAGATACACATGTGTGCCAAGTTTGAGAACACTCATACATAAATATTTAATATATTATTACACATAACCAACATCCCCATCTAGCGTATGTCCCTTGCTTATGATCGCGCCGGCCGTAACCATGGAGCATCTTCATCGTTTAACATGATGCTTGGGTCAATGTTCACCGTGAAGCGCGGAATTTCATCAAACTTATTATAATCTTCTGACATGTCTGTCTTGTCCTCCACTCCCATGATGTTTCTTTTCCTGAAAGAACTATGTGACGCTTTGGCTCGTCGGATAATTTATTCGTTTGCTTATTTTTTTCTTTTTCTCAGTTTGGTAGACATGTCCTTCACATAGAAAACCTGAGCCACATCGTTGGCTAGGACGAATGGTTCATCTCTGTAACCAAGATTGTTGAGATCCACTGTTGTCATTCCGTACGACTTGTCTACCTGAACCCCGACTCCATTTAGCTTGACCCATTTGCACCGAAACAAAGGGACCTTAAAAGAAGGCCCATAGTCAAGTTCCCATATCTCCTCTATATAACCATAATATGTGTCCTTTTTCCCATTGTTGTTTGTTGCATCAAAGCGGACACCACTGTTTTGGTTGGTGCTCTTTTTATTTTGGGCAATCGTGTAAAATGTATTCCCATTTATCTCGTATCCTTGGGAAAGTCAATACAGTCGAAGATGGTGACCTGGCCAACAAGTACAGCTGATCTCCAAAAATGTTGTTATTCATGAGATGTGTTCGCAACCAACCGCCGAAAGTCTCAATGTGTTCATGTGTAATCTAGGTGTCAGACTGTCCCGGGTGTTGGGACCGTACTATATTCATATGTTCCTCGATATACGGAGCCACCAAGGTAGAACTTTGTAGAACTGTGTAGTGTGCTTGAGTTAAAGAATGTCCGTCCCTACATATTTTTGCTTTCTTTCCTAGCGTGCCTTTTCCACTTAGTCTCCCCTCATGCCGTGATTGTGGAACACCAATCGTCTTAAGGTCAGGAATAAAGTCAACACAGAAATCAATGACCTCCTCTGTTCCATGGCCCTTGGAGATGCTTCCTTCTGGCCTAGCACGGTTATGGACATATTTCTTTAAGACTCCCATGAACCTGTCAAAGGGGAACATATTGTGTAGAAATACAGGACCGAGAATGGCAATCTCTTCGACTAGGTGAACCAGGAGATGTGTCATAATATTGAAGAAGGATGGTGGGAACACCAACTCAAAACTAACAAGACATTGGACCACATCATTCTGTAACCTTGGCAGAATATCTGGATTGATTACCTTTTGAGATGTTGCATTGAGGAATGCACATAGCTTCACAATGGGTACTCGAACATTTTCCGAAGCCCCCTCAATGCAACTGGAAGCAACTGCGTCATAATCACGTGGCCGTCATGAGACTTCAGGTTATGGAATTTTTTCTCTGCCATATTTATTATTCCCTTTATATTCGATGAGAAGCCATACGGGACCTTGATACTTCTCAGGCATTCAAAAAATATTTCCTTCTCTGCTTTGGTAAGAGCGTAGCTGGTCCGGGTCTTGTCCTGTGGATGCATGTTGTTTGGGTCTTTCATACGTTGCTGGTCGTCCCGTCCTTCCAGTGTATCTTTTGTCTTCCCATACACGCCCAGGAAGCCTAGCAGGTTCACAAAAAGATTCTTCGTCATGTGCATCACGTCGATTTAAGAGCGGACCTCTAGGACTTTCCAATAGGGCAGCTCCCAAAATATAGAATTCTTCTTCCACATGGGCGCATGTCCGGTACCGTTATTTGGAACAGATTGACCGCCAGGACCCTTTCCAAAGATTACTTCTAAATTCTTGACCATAACAAATATATCATCACTAGTACGGTGGTCAGGCTTCCTCCGATGATCGGGCATACCTTTGAAATTCTTGCCTTTCTTTCTTACGGGATGCTTGGTCGGAAGAAATCGACGATGCCCCAGCTACACAATCTTCTTACATTTCTCCAAATATGTACTATCAGTCTCCTCTAAACAGTGTGTGCATGCATTGTATCCCTTGTTTGTCTGTCCTGAAAGGTTACTAAGAGCTGGACAATCATTGATACTTACGAACAGCAACGCTCGTAGGTCAAATTCCTCCTGTTTGTGCTCATCCCACACATGTACACCTTTTACGTCCCACAACTGTAGAAGTTCTTCAACTAATGGCTTTAGGTACACATCAATGTCGTTGCCGGGTTGCTTCGGGCCTTGGATTAGCACTGGCATCATAATGAACTTCCGCTTCATGCACAACCAAGGAGGAAGGTTATAGATACATAGAGTCACATGCCAGGTGCTATGACTGCACCTCTGCTCTCCAAAAGGATTCATGCCATCTGTACTTAGACCAAACCGTAAGTTCCTTGCGTCATCTGCAAAGTCCTGGAAACTCTCTCTCGATTTTTCTCCGCTGCGACCCATCAACGGGGTGTCTCAACATCGCGTCTTTTTTACGGTCTTCTTTGTGCCATCACAACAATCTGGCATGCTCTTGGTTTCTAAACAAACATTTCAACCGTGGTATTATAGGAGCATACCACATCACCTTGGCAGGAACGCTTTTCCTGGGGCGCTCGCCCTCAACATCACCAGGGTCATCTCGTCTGATCTTATACCGCAATGCAGTGCATACTGGGCATGCATCCAAATTCTCGTACTCCTCACCGCGGTAGAGGATGCAGTCATTAGGGCATGCATGTATCTTCTGCACGTCTAATCCTAGAGGCAGACAACCTTCTTTGCTTCGTACGTACTGGCGGGCAATTCGTTATCCTTTGGAAGCTCCTTATTCATTATTTTCAGCAACTTTTCAAATCCCTTGTCAGTCACACCGTTCTCTGCCTTCCATTGCAGCAATTCCAGTGTGCTACCCAGCTTTTTCAGGCCATCTTCGCAATTTGGGTACAACGGTTTGTTGTGATCCTCTAACATGCGCTCCAATTTCGACCTCTCATTTTCAGTTTCGCAGTCTCTCTTTGCATCAGTGATGCATCTAAAATGCATACATGAACTTTGCACTATAATAGTCATATTCCAATCATATTTGCATCATACAAGGGGTATATTACTGTTATTTAATGATTTTTGGTAATTTATGATGATATCCCCTTTTTATGGAATTAATCCTGCGTAGGCAGAAAACCCCTATTTCTTTCCTTATTTGTTTCAGGACCTTAACGACGTCATAATGAGCTATAAATTTACGGGGGTCATTTTTTTGGAAGGAGAAGATTTAGGAGCGAAAGAATTCAACGAACGGAGGCCGGAGGACCAAAAGGGTGGGTCCCACGCGGCCAGGTACTGTAGCCGCGTGGGCCTATCCCAATTGGCCCTCGTGGCCCCGTTTGCGTCGATCCTTCGCCCAGAAGCTTCCTCATGACCTAAAAACGCCTATATAAAGGGTCCCCCGACGTTCTCCGAAGAGAGAGCCGCCACACGAGAGAAACAAGAAACAGAGACCAGGAGGCTGCAGATTGGAGGGGGAAAACTCCGGCGGAGCCCTGCCGGAGAGGTCTCCTTCTTCTCCATCGACATCTCCACCGTCTCCATGATGAAGAGGGAGTAGTCCACCTCTGGACTATGGGTTTGTGGCAGTAGCATATGTATCTCTCTCTCTCTTGAGCTTCACTAATTAGCACCGTATGAGCTGCTGAACATGATTACGGTCACTGTTGTATTACCATTGTGGTGGATCTTTCTATGAGTTAATATATGTTGAGATTGCAATGTTATATTTCAGTTATGAAAGTAGATGCATATTATGTACCCCGTTCTTGTATCCTTGTTATGATCAAGCATGTTTATGAGAGCGTGTGTGGGGGAACGTGTGCATTAGTTGGAGTAACGGGGGTGGTGAAGTGATAAGCTGACAACTTAATATCATGATCCGTTGGGTGTTTACCTTACTTTGTTACCTCACTAGGGATAAACCAAAATACCATGTTGTAGGGTAGGAGGAGTGACATGCCTCTACCTAAGACTAGATCCATCATGTGTTTATTTTCACTTCATGTCATTAATCTTAAAGCTATACTCTGATGTTATCTTAATTACTAAGGTGCTTGATTTAGTTCACATCTTGGTGGAGTATAAGTGAGACTAATATTCAAAAGGTCTCTATGTTAGGACGTGATGCCCATATAATTAGTAACATGTCATTAACCTTGTTTGCAATCTCATATGTTAAATCTATGTCTACTCATTTGCCACACTATATTAAAGAGAGAGTTCATGTGTGAAACCATGAACCCCCGATCCATTTTTAATCATAAGAAACACTTTTCCAACCACTTTTAAGCATCTTTTACATTCAGCCATTTTAAAATCAGAAAATACAAAAACACTTTTACTTCTTGCATTCACATATAAAAACCCCAAAAATACCGTCCATCGTCATTACTATCATCCTTGCATACTTATTTACCACCATTGCATATTTATTTACTGTTTTGCATTCATTATCATCTTAATATCATTCTCACACCTTGTGCTTGACAACCACTTGGTGAGGTTGAGGGCACAAAGCAATCTATTTTGTTTGCAGGAAATCTAGAGAAGGACAAGAAGATAAAACCCACACTACTGATTCCCCGAGAGTTCGATATTAAACCCTCGAGTCACCTTCTTGGGGAAAAACTACCACTTCTACATACTCTGCACTTGGATCAGCAATGGCACGACCAAGATCATCAGCCGGCTCATCTGATGCCTCTTGATCTTCAGCTTCCCCCGTTGCAGTATCACCGTATTCAGGGAACATAGGATAGTTGACACCATCCTCTTCTTCTTCATTTTCTTTCATCATAACCCCTGTTTCTTCGTGCTTGGTCCAACAATTATAGCTAGGCATGAAACCGTACCGAAGCAGGTGGGTGTGAAGGATTTTTGAGAAAGAGTAATCCTTCTTATTCTAACAGACAACACATCGACAACACATAAAACCATTCTGATCGTTTGCCTTGGCCACCCCGATAAAACTACGCAGTCCCGTAATGAACTCGCCAGTCCGTCGGTCACCGTACATCCATTGCCGGTACATCGAGCACCTCATATATTGCGAGATATATATTGCCGACTCATCTGCATTATATAAGTATATCAAAAATCATTACACACAACATCATGAATAGAGAAGTGACCAAATTAATTAATACAAGTTCATCACATTAAAACCAAATTAGAGTAGTGACCAAATGTAATACAAAGTTCTCATAATTAAAACATATATTGAAACTAACATACAAACTATCTAATGCATTTAAATGCAACAACAAATGCGATCAAAATCGCAACTAAGGTAACCATTGATCCAACAACATAATAATACCAAGCCTCTTTATTAATGGCATAATTTCTAATCTTTCTAATCTTCAAGCGCATTGCATCCATCTTGATCTTGTGATCATCGACGGCATCGGCAAGATACAACTCCAATTTCATCTTCTCTTCTTCAATTTTTTCAATTTTTCTTTCAAATCATCGTTTTCTTTTTCAACTAAATTTAACTTCTCGACAAGAGTGTCGGTTGGAATTTCCGGTTCATATATGTCCTAGATAAAAATATCTATGTCAAGTGTTGGTCGGCATAATTATTATAAACACGAAATTAAACAAATAGTTATAAAAGATAATATACCACATCCGAATCATAGACCGGACGAGGGCCGACGGGGACATATATCAAAACCAAGGCACTATACATATAACAAACAATCATACAAGTAAGAAAAATTATACAAGTAACTATGTAAATCATATAAATAAGAAATTTGTTATTTTTTAATAAGAACGAGAGGCTCACCAAGGTGGTGCCGGCGATGGGGCGGCGCGGGCGATCGATAGTGGTGAGGACAAGGACAGGGACGTGACGGCACTAAAACCAACAAATCATACTTTAATTTGAGCTCAAATTGCATATAAAACAAATAAACTACCAATGTGCATGACACAACTAACATAGAATTTGAGCAAAACTAACTTAAGCATTTCATCAAACACCTAGCGAGCAATACCAATGAAATGAGGAGCAAAACTAGCAATGGGATGAACTCGAGCTCTGGGAGGATGAAGTTTCTAACCTATTACAACCTTTAGATAGATGGGGCGCCCTTAATGTTGACAAATTGTGAAAAATTTTTGGATGAATTCGAGCTCGGGGAGGAGATAGAGGAGAAAAATGGTGATGAACTCGAGATCCTCGGGCAGGAAGAAGGTGATATAGTGAGAGTGGGCCTTTAGTCCCGGTTCGTACTACAAACCAGGGCTAAAGGGTTCATCTTTAGTCCTGGTTTGTAATACGAACCGGGACTAAAGGGTTCTCACCTCGGGGGCTGCCGGCCGCAGATCTTTAGTCCCGGTTCATGGCTGGAACCGGGACTAAAGGGTACCTTCGAACCGGGACGAAAGCCGCGACGGCGTCCTGGCAGTTTGAACCGGGACTAAAGGTCACATATGTCCCGGTTCAAATTGTGACCGGGACAAAAGCTCCGGACAAAAGCCTCTTTTTCTACTAGTGTCAGGTGCTACCCAGACGGAGTGACAACAACGGCGTAGCTTGATTGTGTTGACTCTCGTGTTGAAGATCAACAGTACATATAGCTGCCATTTGGACATAGCCAAACCACCATTTTGGCTACATAGGTAGGTCTTGCAACGTAAGCTAGCTATAGAGCAACTTGAAGCAAACAAAAAAATCGATGGAAAGTGATGAATGTCATTCACGGGGAAAATTTCCCATAAGAGATGTCTTTGTGGTAAATTTGCTTCTAATATCAATGAACTGGGTATTTTTCTACAGTTTTAGGTCTACTTTGGTCCAATTTTACCACGAGGTCTCATGTTCCAAGTCCCTTTGAGGGTGCTTTTTTTTATTGAATTTCACATTGAGCGAACGTTCCAAGTCCCACGAGGTCTCATGTTCCAAGTCAATTTGAGGGTGCTATTTTGGTCCAATTTTACCACCAGGTCTCATGTTCCAAGTCCCTTTGAGGGTGTTTTTTTATTGGATTTCAAATTGAGTGTTTTTCATTGGGCTCGGCAAAAGTTGCCATATGTTGTGTGCCTGATGAAGACACTCGACAAAGAGGCAGCACTCGGCAAACAAGCACGAGACTAATGAAAAATATGTCACTCAACAAATAAGCAGGACACGTGTTCTGAGCAGCCATAGTTGATGGAAAGGGGACTATGCTGCCCTGTTTGAAGAGTGCCCCATAAGGAGCAATCGGCATTCATTTGTTTATTTTTTCACTGCCATTTCTAGGGCTGGCAATTTTTTTTTGGCATAGTTCATGATAATGTGCCAATTTTTGTCTTATAGGTGCATGTTGCCAGGCATTCCAAACAATAGTGTCAAAAGGAGCTTTTCACTTTTATTAAGCAAAATTATTTTGTGAAGCAAGTACAAATAATATGGTGGAAAATGAACATCTCCATTTTACACACAAAGTAGACCATATTAATGGCCAATGTCCAAAGATCTAGATTTTTCCAACTTTGAGGAAATTTTGCACATATAAATCAAATTTAAACAATTTTCTAAATGTGATTCAAAATTAAATCTAAAGTGTGTTATAGTTTTGCTCTATATATTTCCAAAAAATCATTATAACCTTCTCAAGTAGGATTTTATGCAAAATCCACCGAGGGGGTTGAAAGATTCAGCTCCTTGCAATGAATGGACATGTCGACGATTATGACGCTATTAAAAAACAGAGAAATATTAATGCAGGAAATGTCAAACAAAGGAAAAGCCTTGGTGTGAGGTCCTTCTATGTGTGGTAGCGCGCTACCTAACAAATAATTAACTTGAATATTGACAACGTTTCAAAAATAGTTGGGCAGCCCCAGGGCCAGTCGACCTAAGAGGAGCTAATCCTAGAAGGACCGCCCCCTAACAATTTGGCCAAAGGTGGGAAGGAGCCCAAGGAGTAGGTTGCCCCCCCCCCCCCCCCCCAAAGAATGTGGGGGAGCCGACTAGGGGATACTTCGGACCCTTTCAAAATATTCTATATCCTTCCAGATGTTCTAGAAAGCTCGTGTGCCTTCGAATAACTTCCAGAACATTTCAGACATCATCGGGGCCATTTGGGACCTCCCGGAACACTTGCGAGATCACCCGAAACAATTTTGGAATTCCTATCTCTTATTCTTTATGTTGTAGTTGCGTTCCTATCTGTCACTAAAAGCGTGTGATCCTATAGGTTCGGGCATACTCCCTCCGTCCTCAAATAAGTAGACATCTAGAAATTTTAAGACGGATTATAGAGTGTAGTAGAAAATGCATTGGGAAGGTACAAGTCACCATCTCTCTCCTCTTTAATTCCCCCACCTCTAATGAGCTAAGTGCACGTAGAAAATAAGGAGACCATATATTCAATGAGAGAGAAGCATTTTTTCTACCTTAAAGTGCATTGGGAAGATAGAAGTACATCTTTTGTGGATAAATTTCCAGTGCTAAACGCCCACTCTTTTGAGAACGGAGGGAGTATGTGGACATGACCATAACACTTCCAATCAATAATCGATAGCGGGATCTGATTACATAACGATTCTCACACATCATAGAAGATCTTTATTGTGCGAATTTTTAGCATATGCATATACACTTCCGCTTTGCTTCACGCTACGTTACACAACTCGAGGCGAGATGTTAGCAATATCCCGTGATCAACTCCATGATCACTATTCCTACTTATCCATGTTGGCGTGTACTTATTTTATTTCTGTATTCTGATGTCCACATGACTAACTCATATCCATAGTACCTAGTTAGGAGATTCTGTAAATCATAATACCAAGCGAGTCCAGAGTTTATCTCTCCATCGCGGGAAGAGAAAATTCCATTCTTGACATATTTAGCACCACGAGATACTTTTGGGTATACCCGAAAGTCACCTTTATACTTACCTACTTGTGGATTAATGTCTGGTGTCCCCAACATAATCTTCTTAATGTAGGTCTACGATGTTCTGATGGCCTAGAGATTATTTTTAAACATGAACACATATGACGATAAAGTACTAACAACATATTGATGACGTAACTCGTGGTATATCAATAGGCTCTATCCGGCACCATTGTTACCCTAACAATGTGCTCTCATTATTATTGCATCCTCGTAACACTTTACTTAAGCCCATGGTTCGAAAAACAAGACCATCAATAATGCATGACCTATTCTGGAGGCATGCTAGCTATATGGATCTTGATGGTGTTTATTATTCCACACATGTAATTAGAATTTCCTCTGAATCTCATATTCATAAACTATTAAGATCATAGACATCATAATAAACATATGAATACAATAATATATTTCAACTTCATTATTGTCTCTAGGGAATATTTCTAACAGTTTTCCACTTTCATAAAGAGTGAATAATCTAGTCAATCTTTAAGCACCTAACACTCATGGCATTACTTTGTTGTTCATGTTTTTCATGTGGTAGAGGATTCGTCAACGGATCTGACACATTCAGGTCAGAGTGAATTTGGCATATATTCATGTCTCCTCGCTTCACGATCTCATGAATGAGGTGGTACCGTGTTGTAGAACCCTACACAGTATTGTAGAACCCTACACAGTATTGTAGAACCCTACACAGTGTTGTAGAACCCTACACAGTATTGTAGAACCCTACACAGTATTGGCGAAATACTTTAATATTTCCGAAGTAAGAATATACTCCGCCCGTGTTGTAGAACCCTACACAGTATTTTGCTTGGAACCCTTCTAGCTTATCGTTCCATCTTTCAGTGTAAACCATAGCCTTTTTAGATTGAAAATCATCTAGATCCATGGCAAAGCTGGCATCGTTGCATGCTTTTAAAAACAAGCTCTTCTTCACCACCTTAAACGAAAAAAATCCTTACTCTCAAGTATTTAAGGATGCTTTCACTGTTGTCCAATGATCATACCCTGAATCACTCTGGTATCTTCTCTTGCTCAAGTGTTTGAAGGTCACCGAGTCTTCTCAAACTTTTACAATCTGACATCAGCAATAACTCCTTTTTTGGAATCTGCCATATTGAACTTTTCATACTTTTTCTATGTTCTGTCCCTTGCTTTGCCCTATTAGGTCTTGATATATTTCTATTGTTCTTAATGCACTATATATGTGTTGTTCCGCATAAATCTTTCATCAAAAAACTCTTTTTAAATGATTCCTTCAATTGTGTAAAATAGGTAGTCAACAATATGTCATCTACATATAGCATTAATGCTATAGTGCTTCCACTTTCTTTCATACACAAGCCTCTTTGTTGTTCTTGATGTTGACAAACCCTCTCACCACTTCATTGAAGCGAAGATTCCAACTCTATGGTATGTGACAATTCGAGCTATATGGATGTAGACATCCATATCCACGTATGTTTTCGTTCTGTGGAATCATTTATATTGAATAGGCTTCACGACTTCTCGAGGGTCTAAAAAGTTTCAAACTTGATTTTCGTACATGGACTCTCGATCACATTTCATGACGTCTAGCCATTTAATGGAGTTAGGGCACATCATTGCTTCCTTAAGTTCTAGGCTCATAGTTGTCTCAACCACGACCCAATTTTCTCTCTCGATTGTTAGCCGTGATCACTTCCAACACTTACCACACGTAGCAAGTTTGAGAATCGCGTCGGTTTTTACCTTTCCGGAATTATCGTACAACATATATATTTCTTCAATACTCAATGCACACAAAATTCTCATGAATAGAACGATAAGCAATGCACACAAAACTGGACTGGTCGAGACGAGAGCAGCCGCGCGCTAAGCTGCTAGCGTGTACGTGTAGCCAGGCGGGTTTAAAACCCCAAGGCGTGCGGCGTGCCTTCTCCTAGCATGGGACCATCGCGGCCGTCTAGGCACGAGCGGACGGCGCACATCTCTTCACGTGGCGATAACCGAGGCATGGCCTAGGCCGGCCGTGAGAGCCGCTGCCTGGCTTTCCTGCCAGCGAGTAGTGAACAGTGGTAATCATGGCGTGAGAAGCTTCATCAATGGACATATGAAGAATGGGGCTGCTGCTAGTGCTAGCGTATATATGTGGCCTTGGCGTTTACAGTTGGTGTCATGTCTTGTTGTCGCCGTGTGCCCCTGGCTTTCTGTAGCTGCTGCTGCTGCTGCCGCGGCTGCATGGCATGGCCTTGGCACCACTTGGTCTAGAACCTGTCACTGCCTCGCCTCTCCTGCCTCCAAAGGCTGGCGATCATCATGCAAACCACCCAAATGGCCAGGATCTTCTCTGCAGCTAAGGAACAAGCTGAAAATGTGTGGTGCTGTGCAAGTACAACTTTTCCCCTACCCTAAGTGAGATTTTTTAGTTTTGTTGTTAGTAGTTATATATGACTAGGACGTGACTACTTCTCGGTCACCCAATTACACGTGCAATTCGTGTTTAACCAGAAAACTTGGTTGCAATTGCAACCCATGTGTAGTTGCAAGGTATATGAATAACGATGCACATCAAACTTCGGTAACATGGTCGCAGGGTCAATCTAGAGTATAACCCGGAGGTCCGGATTAGAACTATATCTTGATTTGTCGATTTCATCTCTAGAGAGTACTGAGTGTTGTGTAGAAAGCCTTGAAGATTTGTATATGTCAGGAAGTCAAAAGTTTTTCGGGACGCGTGGATTTAATCCTAAAAGAACCACCTATATATATACCCCTTTGTCTTTAACTAAGATTTTGAGCTCTATTCCACTCCTCTCAAACCCCATGGTTCAATTTTACGGAGGAAAAGAAATATTTGATCCTTTATCCTACCGAGCAAAACTTTGATCTCCCTACGAGTTTTCATTGAAATTCTTGGCTGATTGGCATTGCACATTAGCATTCAAGCTTGTGAAGTTTCTAAGAGAAGTTTGTGAATGTTGCAAATCACCTCAAAACCTATTCTTAGTGGTTGTGTTTGGACTTTGCAGTCAAAACTCAAGGAGAAGAAAATTGGGCCTTTTGTGATTTGGTTTTGTGTCCACGCCTCTCCAATGGAAACATGGTTATTGTCTCTGTGCACTTTGGTTTTATATTACTTGCCTTCTATGTTAATAAACGTACCCTAACTTGCTTATGTATGCTAGAATTGCTTTGTTGTCGCATCTCATATAGACTTGTATTTTATTGAACCATAAAATTCCCCATTTATAAAAGCATTCATTTGGAATACAATTTGCTAACCGAATATTCACCCTTCCCCTCCCGTTGACACCCTTGATGCTTCAAAACAACCACATTACATCTGGCATGAAATGTTTACTTTGGAAGAGGTCCATTTTTTATCACTCAAATATTGTTTGCTTTTAGATCTGACCGTTGAAATCCAATAACAGAAGTCATGGAGAGTATAATTTCACAATAAGAGAATGTTCGCATCTTAGTGAAAATGAGGCTATAATGTTGCACATGTGGCAACATACCATAAGAAAATAGGGAGAACTAGAAAAAAACTAAAAACAAAAATAATAGTATATAAAAATGAAGAACATACATATTCTAGAGAGTTACCATGTCAATGCAAATGATTAAAATAATAACTTTACGCTAAGAAAAGAAAAATACTAGCACAACATTGTTTTGAAAATAAAAGAATTATAGAAGTTACATATTTTAAGAACATTACAAAAACCACTAATAATTATAAATTTGGCTAAATTATGTTTGAATGTTTTTCGCATTTTCCATTTTCATAATACTTATGAGTTCCTCTCTTTTTATTTGTTATATCTTTTAAAATATTAAAAAGTTCTGAATTTGCTTTTTTCCAAACATTGTTAAGTGTATTTATCTTACTTTAAATTATTTCAATAATTATGTTTTCCATGATTTTTTGTAGTGTAATTTTTCTAATCATCGCTATGTTATCTTCAAGGACAAAATTCTCAAAATTCAAAGTTTAAGGTCCAAGATGTGTGGTATTTAGGGGTAGGCAGAAAAACAGAAGACCAAAAACTGAAACCAAAAAGATGGACACCGAAAAGACCGATTATAAATTTGGGTAGGTCATTTTAAAGGCCGATATAATTTCGGGTGGTAATTGTTTTGTCATGCCACTGAATGTTTATTTCTGTAATTATATGCATTGAAAATGTCTAAATTATAACACAAATGCTGGCGGTTTTTTTACTGAAATATTTTCCAAGGTATGTTCTCACAACATCCACTACACTGTTCGGTCATAACTGAACCCGAACCTGAATTGTCGGGTACCCGAAATCTTCGGCTAGCACTTCCTGCAAGTATATTTCGGTCTCCAATTTTCAGACCGAATTTAAAATAGGCCGAAATTTCGGTCATGACCGAACACGCAGCCCTATTGGTATTATTGTAGTTAAAGGGGCTCAAATATGATTTTTTCCCTTTTTGCGAACTTTGTTTTGGTGTTCGTGATGCTATGCATGCCAAAGCAATACCACATTATCCACAAAACTCTTCGTGTTGGGAAAGGGGTTAATTTTTCCGGTTGAAAATTCAGGGTCATGCTGTCTGATATCTATGTTGATTGCTTTAGAGTTAAAACTAGTTACCATTATTGTTACTCCTTTCATATGTGCACAGTAAAAAACATGACAATAAGCTAGCTAATTAGAATGGGCTCCACCTGTTCTGGCCTGCATGCATATGAACATCCTAGCTCCGATCCTACACATGCACCCAAAGTGCATCCATGGATGACCACAGCCACTTTTGATGGTTAGGCTAGAGGTAGCCCGATTATCTTAGCTAGCTAGGTCTCTGCTCTTTCCCTAGGGGGTCCCTATCAGCTCTTGGTAATACAGTCCGCGTCTCATGCTTGATGGTGATCACAAACTCAACCCATGTCCTTTCGAGCTATAGCTGGTAGCCAGAGTCCGGAGATCGACCAAAGAACTTGCGTATGCACGCATGTTCTGATTAATGAAAAGACCTATAGCTTTTTACATATAACTTCGAAGAAAAACACGAGAGATATACATGTGCTATTAGTGCCTCTAACAAAAAAGAGTATGTCTAAACCAATGCGCACTATATACTCCATCTGTTTTTATAATAGAAGCGTATTTTGATTCGTTAACATGAATGTTTGCCCAAATAACTCTATCAGTATGTAAATTATATGACCAAAAAGTTATAACTCCCTCCGTTCGATTTAATTGTCGCCGGCTGTATAGAATTTTTTACTGCCATATATAGCTCACCTTCCCCTCCAATCATTTCTTACCGGAGGGAGTAATTATCTTTGCATACAAACGATTTACTCATAATTATAATTGTGTGTGACATAAACCACATATTAAATGATGCAGTAATCGCTGGTCAAAGGCTTGTTTTAACCAATCAAAGGTGTTATATAGGTAGTTTCTTTTGTGCAAGTATATTCAATCGAAGACCAAATGGACATCGCTAGGGTCTCGGGTGCGGAACTTTGCTTTTCTTTTTGCAAATGGAGATGTCCTTCAGATTTAATATGTACTAACAATTCCCGCAAAAAATATGTAAATGATAATTGTGTTGTCATAGGAGTTCTACCAGGACTGATTAGGCTGGTGCCAACGCGGGCTGTAGGAGGGGCGGTATCGCCCCGGGGGAGGCGGGAGGCGGGCGGTAGTGGGGCGGGACGGCAGCGGGGGGCGGTGGATCCACCGCCCGGCGGTAGCGGCCGCTACCGCCCCGCTGTCGCCCGCGTTGGCGGCGATAAGGCGGCGGGAGGCGGGCGGCAGGCGGGCGGCGCACTGGCGGGGCGAGAGTGGCGCGGGAGGCGGGCGGGAGCGGGCGGTAGGCGGGCGGTAGTGGGGCGGGAGGCAGGCGGGAGGCGGGCGGGAGCCGCAACGGCTAGCTGACGTGGCGAGCTGTGATTCGTCCACGTCAGCTAGCCGTTGAGGTGTCCTTGCGGACGGCATCTACCCCTCCTGGCCGGTGTTCATGAAAGGTGTTACTCTTCCACAAAGTGACGAGCATCGGCTATTCACAAAAGCTCAATCAGCTTGGCGCAAAGATGTCGAGTGTGCCTTTGGAGTGCTCAAGTCTCGGTTCAACATTATAGCAGTTCCCGGGCGCTCATACTCGATCCGTACTCTTGGGTTGATCATGCGTGCTTGTGTCATTCTGCACAACATGATCATCGACGATGAGCGTGGTACCAATTTGGACCACATCTATGAGACAGTTGATTCCAATGTCGGCCCGCCGATACACAACAATGCACCGCCAAGCCTAGCAGCCAGGATTCAGATAGACACCGAAATGAGGAACTCACCGATGTATACACAGCTCCAGCAAGATTTGATTGAGCATGTGTGGGCAAAAAATAATGCCTAGATTATGTAAATTTTTCAATTTATTATGTAATTTTTTCAATTTATTATGTAATTTTTTCAATTTATTAATTATTATGTAATCGGTAACATTTTTAATTGAATAAAATAATTTTCTTGCATTATTTTAAATGTCTAAAGAAAAGCGAGTGAAATAATTTAATCTGAAAAAAGAAATGCTGATGTGGAGGAGAGAGGAGTGAGAGCTGGCACTATAGCCCGTGCACTGGCACCGTGGGGTGAGAGTGTGGTGAGAGTGGGGTGAGAGTGGGAGAAAAAGCTGACGTGGCAGCGCTATCACGGGCGATAGTGCGTGGTGCACTGGCACCAGCCTTACAGATTGCCCAACTAACCAATAGGTTCATTATGTTAGAGTAGATATGTGTATATTGTATTTTGCCCATGTGTTAGGGGCCTTTCTGTATATTCACCTGTACATGTACTATATATGAGGCCTTTTGGCCCCCAGGGAATACTAAGCTGTTTATTCCTAACATGGTATCAGAGCCTAGTTAGGGTTTTCCTTTGCACGTACAGCTCGTGCCTTTTTTCTTCTTTTTCCGGCCGAAGCCGTCGCCGCCGTCCGCCGCCTCTCCCGGCCCTCCTCCATCTCCGTCGGTCGCTGCCTCAAGCTCCTCCGCTCCGGCCGTCCTCCATCGCTCCCCACCACAGTCGCCTCCCGACTTCGCCACCGTCGCCTCCCGTCCCGTGCTTCTCTGCTCCGGCCGGCCCGTCCCGAAGCTCCGCCGCCTCAAGCTCCTCCGATCCGGCCGGCCGCCCTCCATCGGTTGCTGGTCGCCACCGTCGCCTCCCGTTCCGCCTCCCGTTCTGCTCCCGTTCCGTGCTCCGCCGCTCCTCGCTGCTAGTCGCCACCGTCGGCCAGCCCGTCCCGAGCTCCGCCGCCTCAAAGCTTCGTCGCCGGCCAGTTTTGCCGGCCTGCCCCGGCGGCCTCCCACCTCGCCGCCACCTGCCCACCCCACCTCGCCGCCGCCTGCCCACCTCACAGCTCGCCCACCTCACAGCTCGCCCCGCCATCGCTGCAGATCGAAGATCGATTTCGTTTCGGGCGGATTCGATCTGAGTTGACTTCCAAAAAAAAAAAAAAAAAAAAACAGGTACAATGTCTTCCTCGTCGGGTTATGTTGCGATTCCTCGCTGCCCGGTGATTTTTGATGGCGCGAATTACCCTGATTTCGCTGCCTTCATGCGCATCCATATGCGCGGTCTTCGTCTTTGGGGTGTGCTTTCTGGCGAGGTCTCCTGTCCGCCGCGCCCCGTTGCTCCTCTGGCACCCATTGAGCCGCCGCCTGTTGCCCTGGCTTCCGATGCTACTCAGGAGGTCAAGGATGCTGCTCAGAGTGCTTATGATACTGCGCGGACTGCTTATGACCGGGATGTCCAGGAGCATTCTACTGCTGTTGCGACCTACCGGCTGGTTCTGTCTGATTACGCTCAGTGGATCGATGAGGATGCTCGTGCTGCTGCTGTTCTCACCTCCAGTGTTCTGCCTCAGTATGCTGCTGAGTTCATGGGTCTTCCCACTGCTGCTGCTCAGTGGACTTTTCTTCGTCAGCGCTATCAGCCGTCTGGCGATGCTCTTTACCTGTCCGTGGTTCGTCAGGAGCATGATCTTCAGCAGGGTGATTCCACTATTGATGACTTCTACACTCAGAGTGCTGCTATATGGCGTCAGCTTGATTCTCTTCGTACTGCTGTGTGTGGCACCTGTCCCTGTTGTCTGACTGTGCGCGCTGATCTGGAGTTTCAGCGCGTCTATGAGTTCTTGTCGCGGCTCCGCAAGGAGTTTGAGCCGCGCCGTGCCCAGCTGCTTGCCCGTGGTCGTGTTCCGCTCTCTGAGGTACTAGCTGAGCTTCGGGCTGAGGAGACTCGTCTTCGTGGTGCTGGTCTTCTTGAGGTTCACTCTGTACTTGCTGCTCGTGGTCCTCCTGTGCCGTCTGCTCGTGGTCCTTCTGTGCCGCCAGCCTCGTTGTGGTCTCCAGGTCCGCCGATACTCTCTCTTCCTCCGGCCCAGAGTCAGCCTCAGCAGCCCCGTGCGTCTCCTCGTCCTCCCTGCGCCTACTGTAACAGGCCTGGTCATGATATCTCGAGCTGCTGGAAGAGGGATCCCAGCTTACGTCAGCAGTTACTTGCTCGTAGGCAGGCTGGTTCTTCAGGATCTTCTGCTGTTGCCCAGGCTGGATTGTCAGGATCTTCTGCTGCTACACTGTCTGATCAGGACATTATCCGAGGTCTTCGTAGTCTGCTCGCTGCTACAGGCTCTTCCTCGACGGGTACTGCTGGTTCTGTGTCTAGCTCTTCGGGCACCGTGCGACCACCACCTTCTACACAGTCAGGTACGTCATCCCCGTGGTATCTGGATTCTGGAGCTTCTTTTCATATGACTTCTGCGTCTTCTATTCTTTCTGCTCTTCGCTCTTTTATTTCTCTTGTTCGTGTTATCACGGCTGATGGTACCTCTCTCCCTGTTTCCAGTCGAGGCACCCTTTCTACTTCCTCTTTCTCTGTTCCTGATGTTTCTCATGTTCCTAGTCTTAAGATGAACCTGTTTTCTGCTAGTCAGCTTACTGATTCTGGTTGTCGCGTCATTCTTGACGCTGATTCTTGTGTTGTTCAGGACCGTCGTACACAGGCCCTGGTTGGAGCTGGCCCTCGCAGCCTTGAGTCCCCGGGGCTATGGGAGTTAGACTGGCTTCGCGTTCCTTCCGCTGACTCTTCATCAGCCAGTCCTTCTGCGGTTGCTGCTTCTGTCACTAGCTCTTTTCAGCAGTGGCATCATCGGTTGGGTCATCTTTGTGGCTCCCGTTTATCGTCATTAGTTCGTCGTGGTCTTCTGGGGTCTGTCTCAGGAGATGTGTCTTTACATTCGTGTCAGGGTTGTAGGTTAGGCAAACAGATTCAGCTTCCCTATCCTACTAGTGCGTCTGTATCTCAGCGACCTTTTGATTTAGTTCATTCAGATGTTTGGGGTCCGGCACCCTTTGCTTCTAAAGGGGGCCATCGATACTATATTTTGTTCATTGATGATTTTTCACGGTACACCTGGTTATTTTTTATGCGCTCTCGCAGTGAGGTGCTTGCTATTTATCAGCGCTTTGTGGACATGGTTCGTACTCAGTATTCCACTCCTATTCGTGTGTTTCGTGCTGATTCTGCAGGAGAGTATATCTCCCAGCACCTGCGTGGTGTCCTTGCTGAGCAGGGCACCCTTGCCCAGTTCTCGTGTCCCGGTGCCCATGCTCAAAATGGTGTCGCCGAGCGTAAGCATCGTCATATTCTTGAGACTACCCGTGCTATGATGATTGCTTCCTCTCTTCCGCCGCATTTCTGGGCTGAGGCTGTTGCTACGTCGACTTACCTCATTAACATTCAGCCTTCTGCTGCCCTTCAAGGTGGCATTCGTCTCGAGCGTCTTTCTGGTACCTCTCTAGACTACTCGGCTCTTCGTTTATTTGGTTGCGCTTACTATGTTCTTCTTCCTCCTCGCGAACGCACCAAACTGACCGCTCAGTCTGTTGAGTGTGTTTTTCTTGGATACAGTGATGAGCATAAGGGCTACCGCTGTTGGGACCCTGTTGGTCGTCGGATGCGCATCTCCCGTGATGTCACGTTTGATGAGACGCGCTCCTTCTATCCTCGCCACACCTCTGGCACTTACCCGGTGGATGATATCTCTTTTCTCCTTTTTCCTGATTCATCTCCTGCTGTCTCTTCTCCACCTCCTAGTTCTTGTGCGCCTCCTCCATCTTCGGCGCCATCCTCTCCTCCGCCTAGTACTCCTCGTTCTCCGGCTTCGGTTCCTCCTTCTCCTATTCCTTCTTCCTCTTCTTTTGATGAGTCGTCTTCCGCCGATGAGTCTTCCCATTCACGGCCTGTTCGTCAGCGTCGTCCTCCTGACCGTTATTCTCCTAGTAAGTATGGTCTTTCTGTTGTCTCCGAGCCGACTTCTTATCGGGATGCTGAGCGTCATCCTGAATGGCAGCTTGCCATGGCTGAGGAGATCGCCGCGCTTGAGCGCACTGGCACATGGGATCTTGTTTCTCCCCCTTCTGGTGTTCGTCCTATCACGTGTAAGTGGGTCTATAAAATTAAGACCCGCTCTGATGGATCTCTTGAGCGCTATAAAGCGCGTCTTGTGGCTCGTGGCTTTCAGCAGGAGCACGGTCGTGACTATGACGAGACTTTTGCCCCTGTGGCTCATATGACCACTGTTCGTACTCTTCTTGCTGTTGCTTCTGTTCGCCGCTGGTCTGTGTCCCAGCTTGATGTTCAGAATGCTTTTCTTAATGGCGAGTTGAGTGAGGAGGTTTATATGCAGCCTCCTCCTGGGTATTCTGTTCCTGATGGGATGGTTTGTCGTCTTCGACGATCTCTATATGGCCTGAAACAGGCCCCTCGTGCCTGGTTTGAGCGCTTCTCCTCAGTGGTTATCGCCGCAGGCTTCTCTCCCAGTGCTCATGATCCTGCACTGTTTGTCTACACCTCTCCTCGGTGTCGGACCTTGCTGCTTCTCTATGTTGATGACATGATCATCACCGGTGATGACCCTGAGCACATTGCCTTTGTTAAGCTCGTCTACGTGAGCAGTTTCTCATGTCTGATCTTGGTCCTCTTCGCTACTTTCTTGGGATTGAGGTTTCTTCTACAGCCGATGGCTTCTTTATCTCCCAGAAAAGTATATTCAGGATCTTCTTTCTCGGGCTGATCTTAGTGATGACCGTACTGTTGAGACTCCTATGGAGCTTAATGTTAAGCTTCATCCTACTAATGGTGATCCTCTTTCTGATCCCACATGTTATCGTCATCTTGTTGGGAGTCTTGTTTACCTTGCTGTCACTCGCCCGGATATCTCTTATCCTGTTCATATTCTGAGTCAGTTTGTCTCAGCTCCTACCACCGTTCACTACAGTCATCTCCTCCGTGTTCTTCGTTATCTCCGTGGCACTATTACTCGTCGTCTTTTCTTCCCTAGTTCCAGCTCTCTCCAGCTCCAGTGTTACTCGGATGCTACGTGGGCGAGTGATCCTACGGATCGTCGTTCACTTTCTACTTACTGTGTGTTTCTTGGTGGTTCGCTTGTTGCTTGGAAGACGAAGAAACAGGTAGCGGTTTCCCGTTCGAGTGTTGAGGCTGAGCTGCGGGCTATGGCTTCGTTGATTGCTGAGGTGACCTGGTTACGGTGGTTGCTTGCAGATTTTGGGGTCTCTGTTACGACACCCACTCCTCTTTTGTGTGACAGTACAGGTGCTATCAGTATCGCACGTGATCCGGTCAAGCATGAGCTGACCAAGCATATTGGTGTTGATGCTTTTTATACACGTGCTCAGGTACATGATCAGGTTGTTGGGCTTCATTATGTGCCTTCCGATTTGCAGTTGGCGGATTTTTTTACAAAGGCACAGACTCGAGCGCAACATGACTTCTTACTCTCCAAACTCAGTGTTGTGGATCCACCCTGAGTTTGAGGGGGGGTGTTAGAGTAGATATGTGTATATTGTATTTTGCCCATGTGTTAGGGGCCTTTCTGTATATTCACCTGTACATGTACTATATATGAGGTCTTTTGGCCCCAGGGAATACTAAGCTGTTTATTCCTAACACATTACATGCATGTTTTTTAGCTGAATTACATGCCGTTACATGCATGGCTGATCTAGAGGACTGCGTCAAGTTTCAAAGTTGAGCACAGCTCAGTGCCATCACCAAGACATATAAAGTATTAGACAAGGTTTATGATGATGACAATGTGGACTGTGGACAAAGACATTTCTCTGCTGCCCAATTACTCCATTCCAGCTTATACTACAACAGACAGGTTTATAGTCCAAGCCATGCACGCTGAAGGTACAGAATATCGGCGAATATATGAGGGAGGCGTTTTGGCACCCGGGTGCACCTGCACCCAGTATGATTTTCGAAATTTAAAAAATATGAAAATACTTCGAAAAAATCTGAAAAACATTGGACACAAACATACACAAGTAACGAACACTCGTGAAAAATTTCGACAGAAAATAACAATTTTTCTGCTCTGTGAAAAAAAGACAAATTTCTGACAAAAAATGAGATCTAAAAAGTATGTTTTTTGGTCAGAAATTTGTCTTTTTTGCACAGAGCAGAATTTTTTTTATTTTCTGTCTAAATTTTTCACGAGTGTTCTTTACATGCGTATGTTTGTGTCCAATTTTTTTCAGATTTTTTCGAAGTATTTTCATATTTTTTAAATTTCGAAAAGCATACCGGGTGCAGGTGCACCCGGGTGCCAAAGTGGATTTCTGCGAATATATTCCCTTCCTTCTTTTCGAGTGAATAATCATGACCCAATTCATATCTCTTCCTTTGGGCTCAAATGAACATGAATGTATATTTGCATGCATGTGGGTCCAGAACTCTAAACTCCATATGCAATTCTTTTGGCGAAAAAAAACTACAGATATTTCTGAAACTGTGATAAAATTGGTGTTATATTTATCCAACATTAAATTATGTACTGACTAATTTATTATTTTCATATCATGTGGAATCGCTTTGTACGTTGGTCAAAGCAGCATAATTCAGTTTTCTTGGAGGGCATCAAGTAAAGGACGACGAGTGATAAGAAGCTTGCCTAACTTTTCTTTATTAGTGCTCATATGGACAGTGCTCTCTACATGCAAGAAACAGGCACCATGGGTCATTCAGCCAAGGCAAAAAAAAAGGAGAACATCATATTATTGTCTACTTTATTTATTGCATTTCCAATGTGATGAGAGAATTATTACAAATGCGGCATATTTGTTGTGATTTCTCTTCGTGATGAGAGATATTAGGTGTGACATTCTAGGAACCCTTGATGCCCAATTAGTTAGCTATATCTAGTGACATTGTGTGTGGTAGCCCCTGTAAGTCCCTCTTCTTTTCGATATTATTCCCCTGCCAAGATTCAAATGCTCATCTCTTTTGCTTTGGACATTTGCTTCCAAATTAATATAATGTAAATTACTAAGACTCCGTACGCCAGTGTAGTGGATTGTTGTGATAAACCTGATTGATCGAATCAGTTTTAGGTATATATTACTGTGTATCATTACTAAGTTGCACAAAAATATGAGAAGAACAGAGTGGAGTGGGTTTTTGGAACCTGGGGATACTTGTTCTCAAAGTCTCTGTTGTGGACCAGTTCGCGATTTGGGCGGGAGGATATTTGCTAACATATGTCTTACCAGGATCCACTTCTAAAACTTAATTTTTTTTTACGAAACCTCGTCAGAGGCAGGGACGGATCTGGAAAATTAACTTTGGGTGTTCAAATTTTGACCAACACAACATAAAATATATTTTTTGGGTATTCAAATTTAATCAACAAAAAACATAAAGCGAAAAACTGGAAACGGGCTCTCTGTTGGCCTTGCTATTCGGTAATTCGAGGTTTGAGCTTGATTTGGGCGACAAAACATGACATATACATGCTAAAAACTACCACAAGTGATCATATGTCCACTATACACTGTATATATGAATGTTTTGCAGAAAAATTTGGGTGTACATTTGTACACCCTTGACCCATAGTGGATCCGTCCCTAGTCAGAGGGCGGGGTGTTCCCGCATTGCATTATAGAAGAAAGAATTGGTCCAGTTTAGAAAGGGAAACCGGACCCAAAAAAAAAAGTTATAAATTTGAAATTTATTACCTCACGTTTTGGTAGGTCATTTTAGCCTATCACAATGTCTTATATTTAAAACAGAGGTAGTAAATAATAGCACCCTTATTTTCTCTTGCTGTAAAACCTTAGCGAATCTTCATGAATAGCTACATGTATGCGTATCAACTCAATATATATGTGCGTGTGTTTTTCATGATTTTACAAATATGTTTTTTGCTAAGATTTAGAAAGAGTGTGCGCGGGAATATAATATTGTCCTTTTCTGCGGTTTACGAAACAGGTTGGTCTGGTAGTCCAAATTTATAGATCAGGTGTCCCTGGATCTGGTAGAATCAGCTGGTCTACCCGATCTAGGACGTAGATTGTAGGGGAAGGAGGGGGTTGTGTGCGCGTGGAGGCGAGGACGCCGGCGACAGGGCGCCGTCGCGAGAGAGGGAGAGGCGGCGCAGGAGGGGAGGCGGCGCTAGGGCTGGGAGACCGACTCCTTCAGGAGTCGGCAATAATGATATTATTATTGCTTGCTTTTCCACGTACGATTACATCCAGTATTTATAGGCTAAAGAGATTAAGGATAAATGGGCTAAGCCCCTAATTAGGCCCATGATTGGGCCCCCTCCTGGTATATGACAGGCCGGTCATAACATCTCTCCCCGCCTGCGCAAACAGCTCGTCCTCGAGCTGGTAGTCTGGGTAGTGGTGGCAGAACTCGTCCCGCTGCTCCCAACCGGCCTCCTCTTCCGGAAGTCCCTCCCACTGAATCAGCAGGTACCAGACGCCGCGACGTAGCTGGGCCCGTAACACCTTCGCCGGACTCGGAAGAAGATGGCCGTCAGCAGTCGGAGGAAGCGCTGGTGTCGTCGCCGGTGGCGCACCGCGGTAGGGCTTCAACAGCCCCACATGAAAGACGTCGTGGAGGCGGGACCCAACCGGAAGCTGAAGGCGGTAGGCGAGTGACCCCACGCGCTCCAGCGTAGCGAGGTCCGAGCTTGCGCTTTGCACGCGGGTCCAGGGACTGATGCGAGCGGTGGAGAAGACGCAGCCACACCCAGTCACCCACCGCGAACTCCGCTTCGCAATGGTGGTCGTCATAGTAATGCTTGGCCAGCTGCTGGGCCTGGACAAGTCGTTGCCGCACCTCAGCCAGCATCTCGTCGCGGTTGCGAAGAAGCATCCTCCGTCCGAGCCGTCGCCGGATCCACCGGCAGAATCGGCGGAGGCGGCCGGCCGTAGACCACCTCAAATGGTGTGGCGCGCAGGGCGGAGTGATAGGAAGTGTTGTAGCAGTACTCCACCCACGCGAGCCAGTCCACCCAAGCGCGAGGGCGATCACCTGTGACACAGCGCAAGTACATGGCAATCACCTTGTTGACCACCTTCGATTGGCCATCCGTCTGAGGGTGGAAGGCCGTGCTCATCCGGAGTTTTACTCCTGCCATCCGGAAGAGATCACGTCAGACATGCCCCGTGAACACCGGGTCCCGGTCGCTGACGATCGAAGCAGGGAACCCGTGAAGGTGGACGATGCTGTCAAAGAAGGCGCGGGCGACGGACGCGGCAGTGTAAGGATGGCCGAGCGCGATGAAGTGAGCATACTTGGAGAAGCGGTCGACCACCGTGAGAATGACTGATTTTCCGCCCACCTTAGGGAGGCCCTCGATGAAGTCCATGGAGATATCGGCCCAAACCTGAGAGGGCACCTCCAAAGGCTGCAGCATACCAGCCGGCCGCAGCGTCTCCGTCTTGTTACGCTGGCACATCTCACAAGAGCGCACCCAGTCCCGGACCAGGGCCCGATCACCGGGGATGTAGAAGTCGGCGTGGAGGCGGTGGAGGGTCTTCTGGATGCCCTCATGTCCTGCCGAGTGGGCCATCAGCAGCACCTGGTGACGGAGGTCGTCGTGGTCGGGCACGAAGATGCGGCGCCCATGCAAGAGTAAGCCATCCGCCAGGCGCCACGGCTCGTCCAACTCGCCCGCCTCCAGTTGCTGTCGCTGTAGCTGAGCGTCCGGGGCAGCCGCGGTGGCCCGGCGAATGTCGTCGAAGAGCGCGAAGGTGGGCCTCGAACAGATGCATAGCACCGCCCCCTCGGAGTCGCTGGTAGCTGCATCGTGGTCGGTGTCACGGCGAGACAGGGTGTCGGCCACGGTGTTGAGGCGCCCCGGACGGTACTCGACAGTGAAATCGAAGCCAAGCAGCTTGCTGATCCACTGATGTTGTGGTACCGTAGACAGCCACTGGTCCAGTAAGAACTTGAGGCTGTAGTGATCCGTGCGAATTCGGAACGACCGTCCCCAAATATAGGGCCGCCAGTGGCGCACGGCCTGCACCAAGCCGATGAGCTTCTGCTCGTACGCCGCGAGCTTGAGATGGCGCGCGGCGAAGGGCCTGCTGAAGTAGGCGAGCGGACCGTCGCCCTGGTAAAGTACGGCGCCGAATCCCACACCGGAGGCGTCGCAGTCCACGATGAACGGCCGGGCGAAGTCCGGCATCTGGAGGACGGGACCCATCGTGAGGGCCCCCTTCAGGGCCTCGAATGCCGTGGTGGCCTCGTCATCCCAGGCGAAGGCGTCGCGACGCAGTAGACGCGTGAGCGGTGATGCGATGAGTCCGAAGTCCCGGATAAATTTCCGGTAGTACCCGGCGAGGCCCAGGAACCCGCAAAGGGCTCGCGGCGAGTGCGGTGTTGGCCAAGCCGCGACGGCAGCCACCTTATCGGCATCCATGGCCACCCCCTCAGCCAAGATGACATGGCCGAGGTAGGCGACCGACGACGTCCCGAACGAGCACTTCGAGCGCTTGAGGTGAAGACGATGCGCTCGAAGCTCGTTGAAGACGATGGCGATGTGCTGGAGGTGCTCAGCCCATGACGTGCTGTATATCAAAATGTCATCAAAGAAAACGAGCACAAACCGACGCAAGTAGGGGCGGAGGACGTCGTTCATCAGGGCCCGGAATAGGAAACTTGTCCTTGAGCGTCAGGGTATTAAGAGCGCGGTAGTCGATGCAGAAATGCCACGTGCCGTCCGACTTGCGGACGAGGAGCACCGGCGCCGAGAACGGCGACGTGGAGATCTGGATGATGCCCGCGGCGAGCATTAGTGCGCACTGCCGCTCCAGCTCGTCCTTCTGCAGCTGGGGATAGCGGTAGGGCCGCACTGCCACCGGTGCCGTGTCCGACAGTAGATGGATACGGTGATCGTACACCCGGACGGGCGGCAGGCCCTGCGGCTCGTCGAAGAAGTCTCTGTGCTGCTGTAGGAGGTGGGTCAACAGAGGGTGCTCGGCCTCGTCGTCGGTCGTGGCGAGCTGGAGCTGCGGTGCCGGGGCGGTACCCCCAATGCCCTCCCACCGGACGCGGCGGCCCTGGCGCCAGAAGGTCATCGTCAGGGAGTCGAAGTCCCAAAGGATGGGGCCGAGGGTCCGCAAGAAGTCGACGCCGAGGATGAAGTCGAAGCAGCCCAAGTCGATGCCGGCGCACGTGATGGTGAAGTGCTCGTCGCCGACGGTGAGAGGCACGTGTTGCGCCAGTCCATGGCACCGAAGGCGGTCGCCGTTGGCCACCGTGACTCGGAGATGATCCCCGCCCGTCGGCTGGAGGGCTAAGCGGCGCATAGTGGCCGCGGGCAGGAAGTTATGTGTGGAGCCCGTGTCCAGTAGGGCCACCAGCCGCTCGCCGTGAATCGTCACCGGCAGAAGCATAGTGCGCTCGTGGCGTATACCAGCCAGCGCATGGAGCGAGACCACGAAGGCTGTGGCAGGAGCTGTCGCGGGGTCGGTCTCGGCCGGCGATGGTGGCGGCAACGCGCCGAGTGCCTCGGCAGGTGTGTCCGCCTCGACGTCGTCGACCGTCTCCAAGTAGAAGAGGCACGGGCAGACGTGGCCGGGTGCGTAGGGCTCGTCGCAGTTGAAGCAAAGCCCGAGACGACGGCGCTCGACCTGCTCGGCCGGGGTAAGTCGACGGAAGGTCCGCGTGGCAGCCGGTGCGGTGGCCGCTGGAGTAGCCGGGTTGGGCCGGCCGGCCACCGCGGCAGACGGTGGTGGTCGGGCGGGCGGCCCCCTCGACCCGGTGGTCCCTGCTGCATCGCCTGAGCTCGACGCTCGTAGGCGCGGGCGTAGTGCATCGCCGTCTGGAGGTCGTGGGGGGCCTGGAGTTCCACGTCCACCCGGATGTGGTCCGGTAGGCCGCCAATGAAGAGCTCGGCCCGCTGCTGTCCCGTCACCCCCGGGGCATGGCAAGCGAGGGCCTGGAAGCGATCGGCGAAGTCCTGCACCGTGGAGGTGAAGGGCAGGCGCCCAAGCTCCGCCGGTCGGCTGCCGCGGATCGGCGGCCCGAAGCGAAGAAGGCATAGCTCCCGAAAACGGTCCCAAGGGGGCATACCGCCCTCGTCCTGCTCGAGGGAGTAGTACCACGTCTGTGCGGCGCCCCGGAGGTGGTAGGAGGCCAGCCAGGTGCGGTCCGACGCGAGGGTGCGCTGGCCGCGGAAGAACTGCTCGCACTGGTTGAGCCAATTGAGGGGGTCCTCCGAACCGTCGTAGGTGGCGAAATCGAGCTTGGCGAAACGGGGTGGTGTCGGTGCAACGCCGCCATGGCCGTAAGGCTCGGCGCGGCCCGTAGGGGGACCCGCGTGTTGGGAATATGCCCTAGAGGCAATAATAAAATAGTTTATTAGCATATTCATGTTTATGATAATAGTTTATTCTCCATGCTATAATTGTATTAACCAGAAACATAATACATGTGTGGAATATAAACACCAGGTGTCCCTAGTAAGCCTCTACCGGACTAGTTCGTTAGTCAAGAGATGGTTAGAGTTTCCTAACCATGGACTTGTTATAGTCACTTGATAACGGAGTCATATCATTAGGAGTAATGATGTGATGGACAAGACCCAAATAATAAAGAGTTGCAATTGATCGTGTCACAACAAGTTTCATTGCCAACACTTTTAGTATGCCAAGTATAGTTTCCTTAGACCATGAGATTATGTCACTCCCGTTTACCGGAGGAATGCTTTGTGGACATCAAACGTCACTTCGTAACTGGGTGGTTATAAAGGTGGCTTTCAGGTATCTCCGATGGTATTTGTTGGGTGACATGAATCAAGACTGGGATTTGTCCTTCCTTGTGACGGAAAAGATATTTCTGGGCCCTCTCGGTAATATAGCATCAGAAAGGTTGCAACCATGTGATTAAGTGTTAATCACGGAGATCCTATATTATGGACGAGTAAAGAGAATTTGCCAGGTAACGAGATGAAACTAGATATGGGGATATCGACGATCGAATCTCGGGCAAATTAAATATCGGTGAGACAAAGGGAATCGTATACGAGATTAAGAATCTCCGGCATCGTGGTTCAATCGATAAATAACTTCGTTGAATATGTAGAAGTCAGTATGGGCATCCCGGTCCCGCTGTTGATTATTGATATGATCATGTCTGCATGTTCTCGAACCCGTAGGGTCACACACTTAACGCTCCGATGTAGCTAGGGTTAGCGATGAGATATTTTGATGGAATGAACGAATGGTGATTCGGAGTCTCGGATAGGATCCCGGACATCACGAGGAGTTCCGGAGTGGTCCGGAGAATAAGATTCATATAAGGAAAGTGGTTTCCGGAGGTATCGGAAAAGTTCCGGAATATTTCAGCGGGGTACCGGAAGGTTCTAGAAAGTTCTAGAGGAGTCTAGAAGTGGGACCCACCTAATGTAGGGGGCCCACATGGACCAAGGGGGTGCAGCAACCACATGGGCTGCGCACCACCCTTTAGGCCCAGCCGGCCAAGTCCTAGATGGACTAGGCTTGGCCGCACCCTTTTAGGAAAGGGGCCCAAGTGGAGTCCAAAAGGGACTCAACTTGGGGGCCAAGCAAAGGGGGCCGGCCGGCCCTTGTCCAACCCTAGCCGCCCCCTATATATAGAGGAGAGGGGAGGGGGTGCGGCACACCCTTGGCTGCCCCTCAACTTGCCCTAGCCGCACCCCTCCTCCACCCTAGCCCTAGCCGCGCGCCACCTCTCCCCGGAGGGCTGCCGCCGCCTAGACCTTCACCTCTAGCCGCACCACCCCTAGATGTAGGGCTGCTGCTGCACCTCCTCCTCTCCCTCTCCTCTTGCTTGGCTTGGCGAAGCCCTGCTCGTGGAGACCACACCATCAACGCCACCACAACCGTCGTGGTGCCGAGATCCATCTAGCCATCTCCACCTTGCTTGCGGGATCAAGAAGGCGGAGATCTACATCGAGCCGTACGTGTGGATACCGCGGAGGTGCTACCCCTTGTGGCACTTCGTCGGATTGGACTTCGAGGAAATACATCTCCTCGCGACTAGATGAGTCTAGTTGCGGGGATCGACTAGCCAACCCCTGCACCGACAAAACGCGTTTGTTGATCTTCAAGGGTAAGAGATTGGATCTCATCTTCGCTACCTCCGTCTAATAGATCTAGATCCTCGGGGTTTATTCCGCTTGTTGCGTAGGAAAATTTTTGTTTTCTATGCTGCGACCCCATCACCGCGAAACCCGACGGGGTGGCGTCCGGAAGGGTGGGCCTCGGAGGTTCCCCGGCCGCCGTGTAGACCGGCGGAGGCGACGACTCGGCGAGCCAGGCTGGGAGCGGGGACGGCGACGGGGGAAGCGGACCTGCTGAATAGGGACGCCTCCTGGGGCGGTTGCACCCGGCCCGGCGGTGAGTGGCGGCTGCCACGGCAGGGGCGATGGAGGCGGTGGCTGCAGCTGCGCGCCCGTGAACGCCGGGATCCACGGCATGGTCGATGGCCCGGTGATGGCGGGCGGCTGCGGTGGCGGAGGCGGCCCCTGGGAACCGATCAGGAACAGCCGGATCCCTTGGACTGCGGTCATAACAGGATCCAGATTATGATTCTCCAAGAACCATGTTGGTGTTTGGCTGGTAGGTGACGTTGATAGGGGAGATAATGTTGAGTGTCAATTTCAAGTTATGTGGGTGCAGTTTGTAGTGTGTGTGCTAGGTGATTCTGAAAATGAAAATGCACGAAATATACTTTTACACACCAAAACATGTGAGAGTAGAAATGTGTGAGGCCAAAGCAATTATTACTACCTACGTTTCTCAAAATAAGGAGCATATTTTTAGTCGAAAGTCAGTGTAGTGTAACTTTGGCCAATCTTATAGAAAAAACTATGAATATTTACAAGATTTAGTAAACACACTATGAAAATATATTCTTTGTTGGGTCTATTGTCACTAATTTGGTATTGTAAAAGTTTATATTTTCTTTATTATGAGACGAACCAAGTAGAGCGAGTTTTTGGAACTTGGGGATGCTTGTTCTCAAAATCGCAGCCATGGACCAGTTCGTGATTCGGGCGGGCGGATATTTTGTGACATATATATTATAATTATACCAGACTCAACCTCGAAAACTTAACAATTAACTCAAAAATGGTTATAAATTTTGAAACTCACTACCTCTGTTCTAATATATAAGACGCTTTGGTAGGCCATTCTAGCCTACCAAAATGTATTATATTTTAGAACAGAGGTAGTAAATAATAGCACTCTCATTTTCTCTTGTTGTTAAATCTTAGCGAATGGCCATGAATAATTACTTGCATACATATCAACTAAATGTATATGTGCACGTGTTTTTTCACGATTTTACAAATATGTTTTTTTGCTAAGATTTAGAAAGAATGTGCACGGGAATATTATACTGTTTTTCTACGGATTCTCAAACGGGTTGGTCTGGTAGTCCAGATTTTGAGATAAGGTGTGTCCCTGGATCCAGATTATGATTCTTCAAAACCATGTTGTTGTTTGGCTGGTAGGTGACGTCAATAGCTGAGTCAATGTTGAGTGTCAATTTCAAGTTATGTGGGTGCAGTTATTTTTGTATGTGCTAGGCGATTCTGAAAATGAAAATGCACGAAATGTACTTTTACCCACCAAAGCATGTAAGTAGAAATGTGTGAGGCCAAAGTAATTATTACCTGACAGAAAAATGCATATACTTTTCAGCTGTATTTACATAGAGTAATGTGGTAATTAACGTGGAATGACCTAGGCTGACAAGATAAGTCCTAAGCACATGACACTTTGAGACCAAGAGTTGTACAGGTTCACACAAGAAGAGAAGGGCCTTTCTAGAATGTTTTCATCATATTCCGTAGAAACCAAAATGGTTTCTGTGTAACTGAAGCTAGCATTCAAAAATTAACATGCCCAAGTTACTAAATGAACACCTGGTATCACCTCCCCGGAACTTGCACACAAATAAAGTACTCCACCTGTAAGAAGCTGAAGGATTCTCTTTTACACCATGCATGTATAATAATTATTTATTTTCTCTCATGTCGTTGGTTGGGTGCAGAAAGGATTAAAAGGAGCCCCTTAAAATTTGACATTGACAGTGATGTGGGTGAGGCCCCAATAATTGAGTACTTGGTGTTGTGGCCGGCCTTTGGCCTCGAGCCCTGTGCAATACACGAGTTGACTCTTCTTTTACTCCCTTTCACTCATTTCAGTCCCTTTCTGTCCCCATCCCCAAACCACATGAATGTGCCTTGTATGTATCTACTCCATCTCCATGTGCGCGTATGTCGTCTCTCTAGCTACTCGCATTCACATATGCAAAGGCGCCATGGCAGGAAGGAGAAAGTAAAAGTTAGAGAGAGAGAACATGAACATGAATGAGAGAGAAAGATGACGACGATGATGATGTTGATGATGCATGGATGGAGGGGATGCCATGATGCCCAAATCCCTATGCTTAACTAACTCATTCTCCCTTTGGAGTTTGGGGGTCTCTCTTGAGTGAGAGGATGGTGCCTAGAGAGGTGTGCCATTAGGTTTTCGAATGACACACTTTGGCTAGCTAGACATGCTACGGATTGGAGATGCTAGCCAGTTGCATGCATATGCAGGGCTCGAAAAAATCAGCAAGTGTACTAGAACTTGATTAGATATGAATTGTGTCTCGACTTATTTTTCAATGGAGTCTTATAGCCAAGCACTACAAAAGGTCCGTTAGTTGTCATCGAATATTAGATTAGTCGATTAGATGCATCGCCTATGAGCAATTAATTAATTTTCAAATGTGAAGATGCTCATTCTTTTCTTCTTTGAGGAATCAATTAACGTGGGATTAGCTGATCACATTTGGCAACGGAAGATGCTCATTGTTTTGTGCTACGTGACTGACTTAGAAAAGGCTGCTATACATAATCAGTTCAAGGGGACGATGCCCCGTCCTTGTGATTTGAATTAAGACGTACCAAACACATCGCATCACGTGTGTGAAATGAAGCTGACAACACGTATTCGTATACCGGTGGACATATACGTGCGAAGTTGGTACTATACCAATGCATGCTCAATTAATTAGTTCTCCATCATGTCCATGCTTAGCTAATCCAGGTAAATCCTTAGTCACTACTCTAAGCTATGAGATTTTTCACCCTCTCAAATCCCAGCTAGAAATTCATCGCCCAGAATCAAGCAATGTTAATTTCTTGCGAGGAATAAACTAGCATACCGTGCTATATATGTTTAATATTCCATTGTAGTGCATGGATAGTGGGTGTGTTACGTGTGTATACACGGTTGGTAACTGGTCGGTTGCGCAACTGTAGCGTAACAGTAGATTTCTCCAACTCCAAAGCCGATAGCTGAAAAACAAATCGAATTCCCGGGTTTTCCTACAAACAAATAGGGATACCCCTTGTCGCTTGACAAGAAAGCGCGATAGATCGAAGAGCTCGACGTGATAGAGCTGGGCCAACCGTCACATGCATGCATGCATGCATGCGCCCTGGCCTCCTCTCTCTAGTCTCACTTCACCTCTCAACTCCAACACCTCACACACATCTTTCTGGTTTTCTACCCATGCATCGATCGCCCCTAGTATACTAGTGCAGCCGTACCGGTAGTATTTTCTCTACGCTAGCTACATACGCAGCGCATACACCAAATCGATGCTCCAAAACCCATCATGATAGCTCCATGTCGATCTGAGCTATCCGGCCGTCCAGTGATACATGTGAAATTCAATGGATTTGACTATGTGAAAATAAAGATGTGGTACTAGGATTTATCTTCTGCAGACTTATATCTACTACAGTATTTTTATAGCACATTTTATAGATGATTCGAGAAAATAGTAAAAGTCTTTGAATTAGAGATTGCGAGAAGTTAAAACGAACATAGCTATACTTATGTGGATAGAATTAGTACGTAAGAGTGCAGCATAACCAAATTGTACAATACCTTACCCGCAAAAAACAATTGTACAATATATTATTACAAACAAATGAAAAATACTGGAAAATAACAAATTAACAGTTTTATTTTGTATGTATAGTACATGATATGTATCTTGTCCGTCTTTCATTTTTACAAAGTTGCCTGCTACATTAAATAAATAATCTATGTATCTTGTCATGTATACATCCCACACATATATGCCTCTTTAATTAAAGTCCACACCTCCCAATGTGCAAAAGAAAAGAAAAACGGAGGGCAAAGAAAGAAAGAAAGAAAGAAAGAAAGAAAGAAAGAAAGGAGTGGCGTTTCAGAGCCCGGGCTCACATGCTCCCGGTACTTTTTGAAAAAATGTAAAAAATCAAAAACTTTGTAAAAAAATGCGAAAAAAATCATGCACGTACCTGACCATGGTCCGCATTGCTGTGAAAAATTTTGCACCGAAATGTCATCGTATGCGCCCTGGGCGAAAATGTCATTTTCGCCCAGGGCGCATACGATGAAATTTCGGTGCGAAATTTTTCATGGCGATGCGGATCATGGTCAGGTACGTGCATGATTTTTTTCGTATTTTTTTGTAAAGTTTTCAAAAAAAATTTGCTCCCGAAAAAATCGGGAGCAGGTGAGCCCGGGCACCATATTAAATTTCCGAGAAAGGGAAGAAAAAGAAACTCACTTGTCCAGTTCTGTATCTTTTTTTGAACAAATCCAGTTCTGTATCGGCAGCGTGGATTCCATTTGTAGCAACCCTGCCTCCATTGGGCCAGCAGTTGAGCAGGGGTAGGCTCCGTAGCTTCTTGTGATCGCTGAAAGATATGCTGGAAAACGTATAAACTATTTGGCCGTAGGTTGCAGCGGTACATCATGAATCAGCACAGCATCCCCCTAGCTACGACTACTACGATCGATCTAGTCCCTACTCCACTCCACAGCATGCAAAACCAACAGGTGCTAGCAGTAGGGAATTAAGATAATGCCTGGGTGTTTGTTTGCAATTGCAAGCCCTTTAATGAAGCATTAGTAGGCAAGCAGCAGCACATGTCTCAAGATCACTAGGCAGTGTATATCTTAACCAAGGGCTATCATCTCTCCTAGCACTAGAGACACAGACGCCTGCTGTTGTTGGGTCTAAAAAAGGATCATTAGGGGGCGGCCAGGACCCACCCCGCCCCGGCCACATCCTTTTCCAAATTAATGGTGGTGATCATGTGATGCTTATTAGTAGTAGCACTGTGGCAGTGCTGGTAGTGCTTAGTTAGAATATGTCCTGGTTGATTAACTGTATATGCTGCGCTCCAACCAAAGAATAAGCATGCATGGCATGTCAGCATTCTGCCACACAACTCTCTGTCCTTTGCATTGGATGTACACTGTGTACACATGAGACATTTGCTTCATTTGCTTATGTTATGATCATCCAAATTAGGGTTCAGGGTACTACAGGAAGATGTGCATGCATGCCCTGTGCAAGGCCATGTAGCATTACAGCTGGATCGAGTACTGGATCAGTCTCCCCCGGTGCAGTGCAGTGCAGTGCAGGCATATCAAATCAAATGAGTATCTGACCATGTACCCTCTCGATCAGTTAACCAAACCCAGCCAAAGCATGGTAAAATCACCACTGCCAAAGAAAACGATGAGCAAAAGGAAAGCACTGTGAGACTATGAGACAGTACGTACCCACTGTAGCAGCAGCACCAGCTGTGGAGTGGAGTGTGGCTGATGAGCAGAGCATCCATGTCCCGGATGAACAGTGCGACGCCGCTCCGGGGCGGCACGTCGGCATGTGCGGTGTCCGCACGGCCGCACGCACGGCACCGGTCCTGCTGCGATCGACCGATCGATCAATCAGAACCACTTTGTCCTTGGTTGTTTCGATCGACTCCACGGCCACAGCCACAGGGCACCGCGTCAATCAGCGGGCACCAGCGAGCAAGCAAGCAAGCAAAGCTGCTGCATGCGTCTGCGTGCGTGCATGAATGCGTGATGGAACCCCCGGCCGGCCGGCCCATGGGGCCCGTCCGACAAGCTCGCCCACACGTGCGCGCCCCCAGGCCTCTGCACTACTGTAGCTGCGGCCCCGTGCCCCGGCCCGGATCCCCTGCAGCCTTCCCTTCTTCTTCCCCTGCTTGGTCTGAGACTCTGAACTAGTATACAGTTGCGTTGCAGTGAGTGCCCTGAATATTATCCCCCTCTCTCTCTGCAATCTGCATGCAGTGTCCGAACGATCACGGTGGAGTCGTTTTTGCCTGTCAGGATTAAGCAGAAATCAAGCAAAAAAAAATGCACATGTTTACTTATTGACGAAATGGTCACCGGGTAATATAATGCGCGCTGTTCTGAACTTATTAAACAAGGGGTTGCAGAGTTCCAAAAAGGAATCTAGCAGTTGAACCTACCTGTAACTGTTGCATGCTGTCGACTACGGGTGGTGCAGTCGTTTCTGCCTGCCAGGACTAATAAGCAGAATCAGGCAAGAAATTTGCATCTGTTAACTCATGCATGACGCGAAATGGTGCATTGCACTACGCGAGAAATTTGCATATGCTTACCCATTGACGAAATGGTCACCGGGTAATATAATGCGCACTGTTCTGAACTTATTAAACAAGGGGTTGCGGAGTTCCAAAAAAGGAATCTAGCAGTTGAACCTACCCGTAACAAAGATATACAACCTGTGAGCATCGACAGGGCGCTAGCACTGATTCAGTGGGGGAATTTCAATAAAAGTAATACGAGATCCAAGACACCTCCAAAATGTGCATGGCACACACAGACTGGAAATAGTTAATAGTAATACGCAGAAACGAGCAGTGTCTTAGCTTGTCTGGCCTGCTTGGCACGTAATGTGCATGGCTAAGAGGGACAGAAATTCTAGTGGAACAGAAAACACGGCGACATACTTGCACTAAGAATGATGATGGCAACATCTAGCAATAACATATGTTCTTATCAGGATGTATTGTGCATGCCTATGGTCCTCGAAAGTTCAGTCAATGTTCACGTGATAGTATACCTGATGCAGATGGGTGTGTCTCAGCTCAAAAACAGCGCTGGCCTTTGCCATTTCTGGAGTTTCCATGCCTTTCTCCAATTACTGGATTCAGAAAGCAAGCTGTGCTGTCTGTGCAATGAACCTGTAAATGATAATCTCGCAAAATCAGCATTACAGTGAAACAAAATTACTTATACTACTTAATATGAAGAGACCTTGCATATGGTGTTGGTACTGAATATGACCTTAACAATGCTTGTCAATAGCACCCCCGAACCGCAAGGGACAGTAGGTTCAGGATGGAGGAACAGGAGTACAGAACATACTATGCCACGGTGATATCGCGCTCACGGCTAGGTCGACGCAACTAGATATTCATTCCGCTTCAAGGAACAAATCTTGGAACCTATTCCATCCTGCATAAAACCGACGTCCAGTGCAAATGCAGAAATTCTCAAGGAAGGCACTAGATACAGGATACGGTCAAATATAATAGATAAGGTAGAAATCTCAGAAGAACAACTTAAATAGAGATATAGACTGATCAACATTGAGAAAACCAAGTCACGGCACTTTCACTCTTGTGGTGATTTCTGTTGATGACTTGCGTGCTCCTTACAGGCTGAACTGCTATAATATATTGTTTGTGGTAAACGAAATCATGTACGTCTTCGTCACCCTGAGGCAAACGGCTACTCTTTTGGCCAGCTGTAAATATAAGGAGATCTTGCATATTGTGTTGGTACTGCATGTGACCTTAACAATGTTTGTCAATAGAACCCCTGAACCATAGGGGGCAGTAATTTCAGATGGAGGAACAGGGTTACAGAGCAAACTATGACATGGTGTTATTGCGCTCACGATCAGGTTGATTTAACTAGATATCGATTCTGCTTCAAGGAACAAATCTTGAACCTATTCTATCCTATTCTGCTTCAAGGAACAAATTCTTGACATGGAGGAACCTATTCTGCTTCAAGGAACAAATCTTGAACCGATGTCCAGTGCAAATGCAGGAATTCCAGGGATGGCACTAGATACCAGAGACGGTCAGATATAAATCTCAGAAGAAGAACTTAAATAGAGAAATAGACAGATCAATGTTGATAAAACCAAGTCACCGCACTTTCACTATTGTAGCGATGTTGACTTGTGTGAACTGATATGATATATTTTCATGTAATTTTGGGACTTCATATGGATACCAGATTGTCCCTGGCAAACTTCAAGTACATCTTCGTCACATTGAGGCAAAATGCTACTCTCTTGGCCAGCTGTAAATACGTCTCTTGGCCATCCAGCTCAAGAAACTCTCTTCCCATGTTGTGCCGCAAAACGCTTGCATGTTCAACCAAATTACCTGACAAAAGCTTGTGATATGATCGTCAGATAGGAATGAAAAAATCTAGCCGATACAGAACGCCAGCCACCATTTGACAAGTTTGTTAAATTCTGAAGATCAGAGATAGGAAAACAAACAAAAAGAATAGGGGGTCTATGTGAAACACGTATGCAAGGTGTACTTTCTACTGGCGAGTATTAGCAAACAAATGTGTACAACCACCAGCGAGCAAAAACCAATTAATAACAAGCTACTACGGTAATAAGTTGTGACGAACTGAATAGGAAATTATACTTCTTACAACTGTGCTGAAATGCTAAATATCTGACCATTTTCTAGCCAGACATATCTGATCCTGAAAGTATTCTAATTTAACAGTAGAATAGTGACAAAGAGTTAGTTTAAGGAGTTTGACTCACTGACTCTTCTTCAAGTCAAATACGAATATCTCAACAGACAAACTGCTGCTCCGATGGTTACCATGAAAAAAAAAAAAAAACAGTCCATATGGTTCAGTGATTAAATCATATGAATTGTGAACAGCAGACCAGGAGTAAAATTCTTGGCGGCAACATGCAACTTTTCATGTCTCTATGTTTTACTACTTCCAACTAATGTAATCAGACAAACCAATAGTTAGGCATTAGTGAACACCATTCCCACTTCGACGATCAAATGACAGATGACGACCTTTGACATTATTCTGTTGGTGATATTGACATGTATGGTTTTCGAGAAGCAGAGACAGCCTGAATGTAGGTTTCCTTTGAATCATTATCTGTAAATGATCGTTTCTCTGAAAACAACAGTGCCAAAACAAAATTCTACTATAATTTCTCAGAGATACGTGACGACGGCGAGCAGTGACCACAAGTGACTAGCTAAGTAATTGAATCCGTACTCGTACCAACGAATACAATTTCGCAACCTCGCAGTACAATGGCTGAGCGAGCAAGTCGAGGCAGGGGATAGGCGGAGAGAGCAATCCTCGGCTGTTGCGCTGCGTCGCCGGCTGGGGAGCCTTCTCCCTCCTTGATGAAGTGACGATCGAACCCGCTCGAAATATCGGCGGGGGAGGAGGGCGCGGTTCGCGACGGCGAGGAACCCACGCGGCGGCGCCGGCGAGGCGGATCAGCGGAGCAGCAACCGCCTGTTTGGAGATGACGGGCGTCTCGTTCGTGCGAAAGAGTAGGAGATGAAGAGCCCAGAGGAAAAGGTAAGCAGGTACTGGGCTGGAGTTATTGGCCCAAATGAATGGAAAAGTGTAATATTGGACTGCTGGCCGCCGCATGGCCCGCAGCAGAAAAATAGAGTGCGGCGCCGGAAAGTTCTCCCCTGCCGACCCGCGGATCCTATATACCGCGTACCGTGGACGCTGCAAAGAGCCGCATAACCCTCCGCACCTAGTCGGCCGGCCCATTAAAAGCTCCACTGGTTAGTTTTTTTCTGTTTCTTTTACGTTTTTCTTATTTTTTTTTCTATTTTTAGTTTTTTCTGTTTCTTTCTCTTTATATTTGTTTTCTGTTTCTCAATTTTTTGTCTTTTTTGCTTTCTATTTTTTAAGTTTTATATTAAATAAATATTTATGTTGTGGAAAAATATAAGTAGTTTATCGCTGTTTAAATAATATAATTTTCTACTTCCATAATAAAAAAATTATATTTGAAATATTTTAAAATAAGATAAGTGTTTTTATTTAAATCGTTCAAATAACATCAAAGTTCATATTTGAAAAAATCGTTCAAATAACATAATTGTTCATGTTTGAAAATCGTTCAAATGTGATAAATAATCCTATTGAAAAATCGTCCAAATAACTAAAAGTTCAAATTTGAAAAAAAAAGTTTAAGTAACATTATTGTTCATATTTTGAAAATCGTTCAAATAAGATAAATATTCTTAATGAAAATCGTTCAAGTAACAAAGTTCATATTTGAAAAATCATTCAAATATTTTTTATTATTTTTTACATATATAAATATTTTTGTTTTATTACAACATTTTTTCGTTCTTTTTATCCAAAAATATAAACACATTTTCTTGTTAGTATAAAACAGAAAAGAAAATGAAAAATAGAAAACAAAACCAAAAATAGAAAATAAATAATAAAGAGTACCTGCTTATTGGGGCCATAGAGCGATTTGGGCCGGCTTATTGGGTGCGCGGGTGGGAGCATTATCCGCGTAGGTCTGGAAACAGGAGTTCCCCTACCAACCGGGCGAGGAATCGCCCATGGTTTGCTATTCCGGTTCATTTTCTTTTCATTTGTTTCCTTTTTCCGTTTATATTTTCCACTTTTTCTTTGATATGTTTTTTAATTCTATTATCCATTATTTTCCTTTTTAACTTTTTAAAAAATGTTTATTTTTCATGACTTTTGTTCCATTTAATGTAAATAATTGTTCCTTTCGTATTGTGGGTGTGTTCTACGGCGCTGATTTTTTTGCCATATACAGTTTGATTTTTTTTCCACTGGTGCTTAAGTTTATTCCAAATAGTCTAAATTTTGTTTCGCATTAGTACTAATTTTTCTCATGTGCTTAATTTTTCTGCATGATCTAGCTTTTTTTCGGTGGTGTATTGCATGTAGTCTAAATTATTGTTCCACATAGACTAAAGTTTTGTTCCTACAATACACATGATATTTTTCTCATGTGTTTACACTTTGTTCACATGTCCTAGTTCTTGTTACTCATGTTTTGTTCCACGTAATCTAAATATTTGTTCCTACAGTAGTCATGATTTGTTTCTCGTATTTAAACTTTGTTCCATCTTTCCAATTTGTGTTCCTCTAGTTCTCGTGTTTTGTTCCGCATTCTTTAATTTTTTTCTTCCAGTTTTTTTATAGTCGTTCCTCTTGTACTCGCTTCTAGTCATGATATGTTTCATGGATAATTTTTTTTGTTCCACTTGGTCTAGTTGAAAGTGCATGGTTGCCCCCATGCATGGTTTTGGTAATTAATGACAATCTCTATGGACTAATGTTTGCATTGAGCTATATTTGTAGGTGTCCATTTGCTTGCTTATCTCCATTTGTTGGAGTCAAGGTCTTGCTTGTTCTCCATGTGTTGGAGTCGAGGTTAAGGGAAGAAGATCATTTGTTGATCAAGGCCAAGGTGTTCGTCATCAAGATAAAGGCCAAGTGAAGATATGCCGAAGAGGTGCTTCTCTCATCTTGGTGTATGGGGGAGCCACATGTGAATCTTCACCAAGCAAAGCGCAATCAAGAAGATGGTTCGCCTTGAGGAGATGAAGATCGTCTCCATCGACCTCAAGTGGATTAATGCGCAAGGCAAAGGTATGATCTTGATAGGGTTTCTATTTTACCGGTCTCATGATGTTTAGTGAGAGACCGGGTTATAGGATAGATAGCCGTACTATCAAGAGGGGCTCTCGACCGAGTATTGTGATCGTATCGTCGTAGAGAGCACAAACCTTTGCATCCATGCAATCATCTTCATTGGTTCTTATTTGACTCTTATCGTGGTGTGGTCTTGGTGCTTGTCGTGCAAGTTATGACAAGGCTAAGATCACCAAAAACGGTTTGCATATGCGTCTTCATTTGCATCTTCGATATTGGAGATTTTGCCGGTTCATCCTTGTGGAAGGTTTCACCTTTCCAACCCTTTGCAAAATCTCCTTTGCTAGTTTGTCATTTTCAAAGGTTGCTTTTGTCGTCCTCTTTCGAACAAAATTGGTTTCATGTCATTTGGACTTCAATTGCAAAAGAAACGGTTTTTCGGTTTGCGAAAAAGAGCTTTTATACTTTTCCCATTTGGTGTTATAATATTTTGTTGGACTATGATGTTTCTCTGCATAATCTTGTTGTGCTCATTGTGACGATTCCAACGAGTCCAAGATTATCGAAAACGGAGTTCATTTGCAAAAGTTATGGGGTTATGCTTTTCTGTGTGGATGTACCCCGGAGATGGTCCGGAGTCTCCGGTCACACCGGAGTCTCCGGTCCAGAGGACCCGGAGTCTCCGCCCCCCCTGTTTTTCGCTGCCAAATGGTTTTGTGTGGTGCGCTCCTGGACTGTGTCCGGAGGCACCCCGGAGAAACCCCGGAGTCTCCGGTCTGGCCGGAATCTCCGGCCCTGATGACCGGAGTCTCCGGCGTGCCTTCCTCTCCGCAAAAGTGTGGTGCGTCTCTGGCACCGGTCCGGAAGTAGGCCGGAGGCAGGCCGGATTCTCCGGCCCAGGCCGGAGTCTCCGGTGCACTTAGGCCGGAGTCTCCGGTCTAAGTGGCCTCCAACGGCTAGTTTTTCAGGGGACCTATAAAAGGCCCCCTTCTTCCCCATTTGCCCTAAGGTTTTTGGCTGCACGAATTTCACTCTCTCTCCCTCCATTGTTGACCTTGGAAAACCTTCCCCTCTCCAATGATTCTTGCCCAAACTTAGGGTTTCAAGAGAGGAGATCTAGATCTACCATTCCACCAATCAAAATCCCCTCTAAGTGAGGGAAACTTGTGGATCTAGATTTTGGGGTTGCTTTGTGTTCATCCCCTTTGTTCTTACTCTCTTATTCCCTCCAAAGCATTTGTTGCTTGGTTGGAATTTGAGAGTGAAGGACTTGATCACTTTGTGTGTTCTTGCCTCTTGCATTTGTTGCATCGGGTTGCTCTCCCTACGGTGATACGTGAAGATCGACGTTGAGAAGCTTGTTACTCTTGGGTGCATTGTGTTCCCAAGAGCTTTGTGCCTCTTGGGTGCATTGTGTACCCTAGACGGTTGGAGGTGCCGCGAAGACTTTGAGTTGTGAAGCTTCGGCACGAATTTGGGAGCCCCCAATTGAGTTGTGGGTGTGTGCCCCAAGAGAAGTTGTAAAGGGCTCCGGAATCCACCTCGAAGGATTCCGATAGTGGAAGGTGAACCAATCCCTTGGGTGAGGTTCATCGGAGAATAGGGTGAGGCCTTTGTGGCATCTTGAGTAGGCCTTTTGTGGCGAGCTCACACCCCTCCAACAAGACGTACTCCCTTAACAAGGAGGAACTCGGGAATACATCCTCGTCTCCGCGTGCCTCGGTTATTTCTATACCCGAGCTTTTACTTATGCACTTTACATTGTGATAGCCTTCGTGCTTGAAGTTTATATCTTGCTATCTCCTTGTTGCTTGCCCTGCTTAGCATAAGTTGTTGGTGCACATAGGTGAGCCTAGTAATTAGGTTGTTGGCTTGTTAATTTAAACACATAGTTTTATTCTGCATTTATCAAGCCCCTAATTAGAAAAAGTTTTAATCGCCTATTCACCCCCCCCCCCTCTAGGCAACATCCTGGCATAGCTTGTTCTTTCAATTGGTATCAGAGCCTCGTCTCTCTTGTTTGGCTTTACCGCCTAGAGAGTAAAGATGTCGTCTAGGGATTTAGTGCACAATTCCTTGTTTAGATTTAATGGCACAAATTTTAATGTTTGGAAAACTCATATGCTTAGTCACTTACGGGTCTTGGACCCTGATATTGAGCGGATCTTAGATATAGGTTTTTCTCCTCCAAAGGACTACGAAAGTACGACTTTAGAGGATGAGAAAAACTTATATCTAGATGCTCTAGCATCTAATGAGTTTTGCAAATTTGTGAGTGTTGTAGTTTTTGAGTCAATCATGCCTCTCCGGGATACTCATGAATTATGGACCAAGCTTCAAGAAAAATATGGAGTGTCCAACTCTATTAAGGATGATTGCTCTCCCTCCACCTCCGGCCGTGACGAGCTCTCGTCTTCGTCTACTTCACCAAAATGTGGTAAGCCACAAACCAATGTAATGGTGAGTAGTGATAGGCTTTGCAATATTGATAGTGAGCTCTTTTATGATGATCTTTTATCGCTATCTTGTTGTAATGCCTCATCTTTGGACTTAAACTCTTCTAGCACTATAAATGTCATACATGCTAGTGTTGATAGTCCTCGCATACCATCCAAAAATTGCTTAGACAAATCTAATGATGATATGCTTGCTTTATCTTGTTCCAATAATAAAAATGCTTGTGTTCCCTCTAGCTCTTGCATGAATATTAATGTAGAGGAAACCCAATTAATTGTGGAACAAGATTTGAACTTGAGTAGTTCAAAAATTAATTATTCTTCTTCATCCACCTCTCATTGTCTTATGGCTAAATCTTCTTCTAGTAATGACAATGATGATAATAATGATAATGATAATAATGATGAAGAAGATGATATGGAAAAAAATTAATGCCCTTCTTCAAAATAAAGGTCTAATGATTCTTAAAGCCCTTCCTAGCAATAAAAGTGCCCAAGCTAACCTCTTTGAAATCATGAGCACTCTTATTGAGCGTGGGGAAACTATTGAGGTCATGGAAGCAAGCCTTAAAGAAAAGGGTAAGATCGAAAGAGATGATGCTATGGAGAAAGCATCGTTAGAAGATGCTCTTGTGGAAGAGCAAGAGACTCGTGCTTCTCTTGAGGATAAACTAGATTCTATCGAGGAGTCTCATAATGAAATAATTGCTAAAATCATTAAAGAACGTGACCATGCCATTGCTAAATATAAGGTCACAAAAAATGAAAATGCTAAATTAAATGAAGAGCTTGCTAAGATTTCTTCTTCCATCCCTAATGTCAATGATGCTTGTGCTACTAACTCAATTTCTTGTGAAGCATCCACTTTGAAGGAGAATGCTGAGCTAAGGGCTCAACTTGAGTTGCTAACTAGCAAGTATAGGGAGTTGGAAGAAAATCATAAAAAGCTATCTAGCTCCAATGATGATCTTCTAGCATCCTATGCTAGTCTAAAGTTAGCTCATGAGGCCATCACTACAAAGGTAACATCTATTGTGCCTCATGTGGATAATAGCACAACCTTAACTAAAAATGCCATATTACCATGTGCTAGTCCTAGTAGTTCATCCACTCGTAATATTGGCACATCTTGTGATGAATTACTTGCTTTGCCTTGTTGCTCTAACAATGATGCATCTACCTCCTCTAGCACTTGTGTTGTCACTAACCATGTAGAGAAAAGAGGAGAGCTCAAGGCCCAAGCCACTTCCTTGAAGAAAGGCTTGGAAAAGCGTCATGAGGGGAAGAGTGCACTTGACAACATGTTGAGTGTGCAACAATCCCCAAATGACAAGAGTGGACTTGGATTCAACTCCAACATCAAGAACAAGTCCAAGGTTGAGAAGAAGAAGGGCCAAGTTCAAATCAAGAATCCGGCCAAGATCACTTGCTTCAAGTGCAAGTTAGAAGGGCACCATGTTCGGGATTGCCCAATGAAGAAGAAGATGCCTCTTAGTGAGAAGCAACTAGGGAAGCGGCCTCTTGTTCAATCTCGTGCTCAACCACGAGTTGAACAACAGCCACCTTCTAAGAAGACTCAAGCCAATGCTCCTCAAGTTAAGGAGCCTAGGAAGAAGAAAGAGAAGAGTCGGTGTTGCTACCTTTGCCATGGCAAAGGTCATTTTGCTTCTTCATGCACTAACGGTACCTCATCCAACCCTATCATAATTGATGATGTTTATTCTCTTGGGAAGGATAGAGTTGGCAATGTGTTTGCCAAATACGTGGGAGCTCAAAGTGGTGTCAAGAAAAGCACCATTTGGGTTCCCAAGCCTATTGTGACTAACCTCTTAGGACCCAACTTGGTTGGGGACCAACAAGCTTCAACTTGATCAATAGGTGATGATGGAGAACATTGGTGACTTGGCTAATTTTGAATAATTAAGGGATCTTCATGATTTTATTTCTCAAGCCAAGTCAATTGGATTATCACATATCTATCTCATATCCAATGCTTCCTCCTTGCGGTAACTTGTATTTAATTCATATATACATTGAAAGTTGCTTGCTCCCTTGCATGTGTTAGTTTCGTTCCTAGCATGTGCTTGTATGTGATATGCTACTTTCCCACTTGTCTTGTTATTCAAGGTTGTGTATGATAGTTGTATATCATGTATGTGTAATTTGTGTGTTGAGCTTTATTGAATCTTGTGTGGATTTCATTTGGCTCTTTGAGTTATTAATGGACTATCCCATTTTGGGGGAGTGATGTGCTTTGTGCACCTCACAAACCTAAAAATGTGTATACATGAAGCACACCACCTAGTATTGATATTTCAATATTATCTAGCTACTATGTGGTATGTCATATTCATGAGAAATTCAAATTCTATAATGTCCTTTAATTTCTCTAGTTGGTTTTATTTGCCTCTTGTTTAAAAATAAAATGAATTATCACATTATGGGGGAGTAATAAGCTATGTGCATATCACAATCCCATAAAAATGTGAACATTTGAGGTTTGCCACTTAGAGTTGATATTGCAAATTATCTTTCTCCTATGTGGCATGTTTGCTCGAACAAGTTCCAATTTCCTTTTGGTTATCTTTTGGCTCTTGTTTGCATGGGCTTGCTTGGTGTGGTTTTTCTCTAATATGCATTTCCATATATTATGTGAGAAACCATTTGTTTCCTTTTATTCTAACCATGGCTTTGCCGGTTGGTTCGAATAATTGAAACTACCAACAAACCTCTTTAAAAAATGGTGTTTTAATTCCTATCTTTTGCCATTTGCTAGTTTGTGGTGAAGTTGGTCTTGTACATCATTCCTTTATACCACCGAGAAATATATCTATATACTCCTTGTCCATGACAAGTGATACTAGTAATTGTGGTGGATTTTGTAGACCATCTTCACATTGGCTCTTGCATTGATTTGCTTTATCTATTGCCTTCCTTGCCTTTTGAATGTATCCTATTTTTTCAATTGGTAGTGTTTAGTGTTGTATATAAAATACGGAGAGTAATGATCCCTTGTGTGTGCATTTTGTATTCAAACGCAAATATATAAGATAATGCATTAATCTTGGGGGAGCATTCCTTTTTATTTAGAACGCTAACCTATCTATCAATTTTTGATCCTTTCAATTGGCATTTGATTCTTTATCTTGTGTTGATACCTTCAATTGGTATTAATTGGAATTTAATATCTCCTCCATAGATATTTGTTCCAATTGATATTTATTGTGGGAGTCTTGATACCTTTTTGTTTATCTTACTTTACTTGATTTCGGTCAAGTATCACCCTCTTCTTGGTATCCTTTCTCCTAGTTGATATTTTTTTGTTTTAATTGGTATCTTATTTTCAATTGGTGTCTTATCGATCATTTGTTGTGTTGTTGATTCCTTTTGATATCACACTTCATGTGTTGATGTGTTTTGGAATCAATCATTTGTTGATTTGATTTTTCCTCAATCATGTGTTGATTTGGAGTTTGATATAATTTGGACAACCTTTAGTGTCACACTCTTGTGTGCTCTCTTCTTGGTTTACTTGGTGTTTTTGTCCAAATTGTATCTCGTTTGGATCTTGAAAGGCTTTGTATGTATATCCTTTAATTTTTATATTATATGGCATGCTAGTCCTTTTAGTTCCAATATATAGGGGATACTCCACCGAATCCTAAATCGGCTAAGATGTGCATGAAATTCAATTTCATATCTATATGCACATATTTATGTGGAGTGTTTCCTATATATTGTAGTTGATCTAACTACTATGGGACCCAATGAGTTTGGGAACCATTTTGTACTCTAATTGTGTTTTAGGTACAATGGAGATGCATTGGATGCTTGTCTCATTCATAAGGAAGGTGTTCTCACCATGTGATTGTCGGAGTCAAGCTTTGATGATAATCAAAATTCTCATCTTCTTCATCACCAATGCCATCTCGGTAACAAGTATCTATCTCATGCATACTTTTTAGTATCCAACCTTGTGTAGGTTGCCTCTTGGCATGAAAAGCTTTTAGATGCAATTGTTGTGGTTTTGGCCTATTTCCTTCACTTAATATATCTTTGTGATATGTGTGATGAATTTGCAAAAACCTTTTCTTCAATTGATATTATTTCTTTGTGATACTTGTTGCCTAACTCAAAGCATCTCCACTATCTCTTGTTCCCTTAGTGATATGTGTGATGCATTTGATATATTTGAAGTTCATTTATATACAATGAGATAAATTTGAGCTATGTGCTATGCTTTTAAGCAACAATCTCATTTGTATATTTATGACTTCCTTTTGGATACCTTGTTCTTTTTTCCAAACCATTTCGTATGTATATGTTTCTTTGCGGATGTATATCTTCAATGGTTTGTCCAATTAGAAACCTATACATATGAGAGAGGTCACCTTTTAGTTGGTATCTTAATTCTTTTGAGCCACCTTGTTTTTCATCTATAATTCTTTGGTGGTTCCAAATTTGTCTCGTGAGTGCTTGTCTTATGTTTATTGGTATCTTTACACACTCATGTATTTGTTGGATCTTTTGACTTCATGCTTACCATGGTGAGCATGTTGAATTTTATTGGCTAAATGTTCTCACTAGCTTTTGGCATTTTCAATTGGTTTTAGTTTCCAATTGGTATCCCTAAGCTTGTGAACATATTTCTCTAAAAGATCTTTTTATCTCGGTTGGGCCTATCTTATGATGATTTTTTGAAAATTGGTATCTTCTTATGGCTCAACCACATCTTTGGTGCAAGTGCTATGATTTGCTATTGCATTATGCACTATTGCACTTGTTGCGTGTTCTAGATGATTTTGGGGGAGTGAGGATACCATATTTGTGCACTTCTCCATTGTGCATGAACATTGGGGAGCTTCTCCGTTTTTATTTAGAACTCTCGCTTTGGATCTTTTCGATTGCTTTTCTCCTTTGTGGAGATGTTTAAAATGATTTCATCTTTTTGCAATCTTTGGATCCTCAATATAGTTTGATTTCCTCCAATTATTCGTCAATGAATAAGTGCATTTGATTTCACTCATATATTGAGAAATGCACACCTTCATGGAGGAACTATATTATATTGGCTCTCTAAATTTTTCTTCCCATTTCGGCAATCGATGCCAATGGGGGAGAAGTTTAGAGGGTTTAAGGGAATTTGGATTTTATGCTTTTGTTGCATTTGCCTTTAATGCGCTTTGCATCCTTGCTTGTTTGTCGTGCAAGGTTGCTTTATTCTTTATATAAACCCTCTTAAAACGGGATTGTCATCAATTACCAAAATGGGGGAGATTGAAAGTGCATGGTTGCCCCCATGCATGGTTTTGGTAATTAATGACAATCTCTATGGACTAATGTTTGCATTGAGCTATATTTGTAGGTGTCCATTTGCTTGCTTATCTCCATTTGTTGGAGTCAAGGTCTTGCTTGTTCTCCATGTGTTGGAGTCGAGGTTAAGGGAAGAAGATCATTTGTTGATCAAGGCCAAGGTGTTCATCATCAAGATAAAGGCCAAGTGAAGATATGCCGAAGAGGTGCTTCTCTCATCTTGGTGTATGGGGGAGCCACATGTGAATCTTCACCAAGCAAAGCGCAATCAAGAAGATGGTTCGCCTTGAGGAGATGAAGATCGTCTCCATCGACCTCAAGTGGATTAATGCGTAAGGCAAAGGTATGATCTTGATAGGGTTTCTATTTTACCGGTCTCATGATGTTTAGTGAGAGACCGGGTTATAGGATAGATAGCCGTACTATCAAGAGGGGCTCTCGACCGAGTATCGTGATTGTATCGTCGTAGAGAGCACAAACCTTTGCATCCATGCAATCATCTTCATTGGTTCTTATTTGACTCTTATCGTGGTGTGGTCTTGGTGCTTGTCGTGCAAGTTATGACAAGGCTAAGATCACCAAAAACGGTTTGCATATGCGTCTTCATTTGCATCTTCGATATTGGAGATTTTGCCGGTTCATCCTTGTGGAAGGTTTCACCTTTCCAACCCTTTGCAAAATCTCCTTTGCTAGTTTGTCATTTTCAAAGGTTGCTTTTGTCGTCCTTTTTCGAACAAAATTGGTTTCATGTCATTTGGACTTCAATTGCAAAAGAAACGGTTTTTCGGTTTGCGAAAAAGAGCTTTTATACTTTTCCCATTTGGTGTTATAATATTTTGTTGGACTATGATGTTTCTCTGCATAATCTTGTTGTGCTCATTGTGACGATTCCAACGAGTCCAAGATTATCGAAAACGGAGTTCATTTGCAAAAGTTATGGGGTTATGCTTTTCTGTGTGGATGTACCCCGGAGATGGTCCGGAGTCTCCGGTCACACCGGAGTCTCCGGTCCAGAGGACCCGGAGTCTCCGCCCCCCCCCCCCCTGTTTTTCGCTGCCAAATGGTTTTGTGTGGTGCGCTCCTGGACTGTGTCCGGAGGCACCCCGGAGAAACCCCGGAGTCTCCGGTCTGGCCGGAATCTCCGGCCCTGATGACCGGAGTCTCCGGCGTGCCTTCCTCTCCGCAAAAGTGTGGTGCGTCTCTGGCACCGGTCCGGAAGTAGGCCGGAGGCAGGCCGGATTCTCCGGCCCAGGCCGGAGTCTCCGGTGCACTTAGGCCGGAGTCTCCGGTCTAAGTGGCCTCCAACGGCTAGTTTTTCAGGGGACCTATAAAAGGCCCCCTTCTTCCCCATTTGCCCTAAGGTTTTTGGCTGCACGAATTTCACTCTCCCTCCCTCCATTGTTGACCTTGGAAAACCTTCCCCTCTCCAAATCCCTCCAATGATTCTTGCCCAAACTTAGGGTTTCAAGAGAGGAGATCTAGATCTACCATTCCACCAATCAAAATCCCCTCTAAGTGAGGGAAACTTGTGGATCTAGATTTTGGGGTTGCTTTGTGTTCATCCCCTTTGTTCTTACTCTCTTATTCCCTCCAAAGCATTTGTTGCTTGGTTGGAATTTGAGAGTGAAGGACTTGATCACTTTGTGTGTTCTTGCCTCTTGCATTTGTTGCATCGGGTTGCTCTCCCTACGGTGATACGTGAAGATCGACGTTGAGAAGCTTGTTACTCTTGGGTGCATTGTGTTCCCAAGAGCTTTGTGCCTCTTGGGTGCATTGTGTACCCTAGACGGTTGGAGGTGCCGCGAAGACTTCTAGTTGTGAAGCTTCGGCACGAATTTGGGAGCCCCCAATTGAGTTGTGGGTGTGTGCCCCAAGAGAAGTTGTAAAGGGCTCCGGAATACGCCTCGAAGGATTCCGATAGTGGAAGGTGAACCAATCCCTTGGGTGAGGTTCATCAGAGAATAGGGTGAGGCCTTTGTGGCATCTTGAGTAGGCCTTTTGTGGCGAGCTCACACCCCTCCAACGAGACATACTCCCTTAACAAGGAGGAACTCGGAAATACATGCTCGTCTCCGCGTGCCTCGGTTATTTCTATACCCGAGCTTTTACTTATGCACTTTACATTGTGATAGCCTTCGTGCTTGAAGTTTATATCTTGCTATCTCCTTGTTGCTTGCCCTGCTTAGCATAAGTTGTTGTTGCACATAGGTGAGCCTAGTAATTAGGTTGTTGGCTTGTTAATTTAAACACATAGTTTTATTCCGCATTTATCAAGACCCTAATTAGAAAAAGTTTTAATCGCCTATTCACCCCCCCCCCCCCCCCCCCCCCCCGCGTCTAGGCGACATCCGGGCATAGCTTGTTCTTTCACTAGTTCCCTTTGTACATGTGACTTGTTCCACGGTCACTAAATTTTTTGTTCCGTGTGGTTGCGATTTGTTCCTTCGTCAATTTTTCGCCAACTGTAGAGTGATCTGTCCCGTTTAGTCTAATTATTTATTCCCCGTGTAGAAGTGATTCTTTTCTCAGACGTTTTTTTTTTTGTCTGTAGTCGTTGCTGCCTAGTTCGAATGTAGTACCGTTTTATAGTCCCACATACTCGTTAAAGAGCAAGTTGTTGAACTATTCATATACCATGTTCCATACCAGCTATTACAAAGGTGCATGTGAATAAAACTGAACACAAAAATCGGAAGCTTCACGTGGTGATGGGCCCTGTGTGGTTTGGCTGGGCCTGCCAGTCTGATTGTGGCCGAATGCTCCGACCCAACCAAGTGATTCCATAGTTGGGGGATCGCTCGGGCACCATAGAGGAGCACCCATGGTGTGTCCGATCCTACCCAACGTATGCAAGACAGATAAACGGGTTTCGACAAGCCTTTCCAGAATGGTTATAAATATATTGTTGCTTTGAAATTTGAATCCTACAAAAAATGCGCATATAAAATCCCACCCATGATCCTTCATGAGAGTTAAATTCTATAAACATTCTACGAACAAGCCACACTCTCCTCTCCCTTGTGATAGGTGGGAGTAAGTTCATTGTAATGATTGGAAAAGTGAATTACCTACATTGTTCTTCTAATTGGGCTTAGAGACCAGCTAAGTTTCAGTTCATGCCTCATGTTCCAGAAAACTATAAGAATGCATAGTACAACTTAAACGACCCACACAACCATGTTCGAGTCATATTTGTCCCATTTACAAACATAAACGGATATCTAAGGCCCAAAGTTCATTGTAAAAAAAAATGAATCTCAAAGTTTAGTGCTTGGGCTCACTAGAAAGAATCTTTCTTTAAAGAAACAGTAGTATATATAGTTGTGGGAAATTCACAGTTGCACCCGAGCTCACATGCTCTTGATAGTTTCGAAAAAATTAAAAAAATAGTAAAACATTATGAACAAATATGACAAAAATAGGAGACAAGCCTATATAGGTTGTTCACATTCATGCCAAGTTTCGGAACGAAATGACATTTTCTGTGGTCTGTGTAAAAAAGACAAAATCAGTGTTTTCAAAAAATAGATCTAGATCTCATTTTGACCACTGATTTTGTCTTTTTTGCACAGACCAAATGAAATGTCATTTCATTTCGAAACTTTGCACGAATGTGAACAACCTATATATGTTTGTCTCCAAATTTTTTTAGATTTTTTTAAAATGTTTTAATTTTTTTTCAAAATATCAGGAGCATGTGAGCTCGGGTGCAAAAACGCCTCCCTCGTATAGTTATCATTTCCGTTTTAAATGTATATATACAAGGGTAAAAGTAAAAAAACTAAAATTTCTAAGAAGCATAATCATATCAAATTTTCCGAGAACTAGTAAACAATAACCAACAAACATTTGCACCTATGAAATGATCATCGATCACAAGTTCAAAATATATGGTATCAGTAGCAATGTAGTACTATGTCATAACCAAATGAAGTCACCGTAGACTGATACAATACACTAAATCCGCGGCCGGGCCGGCCAGGAGTGTGCATACATGCATGCACAAGACCGATGCAAGGCATATCACAAACATGTCATAATACAACACACATATTTTCTTTATTGCGGTTTCTCGATCGATCACACTTGATATATATAAAAGCTAGGAGCGATCGATGTGATCGAGATTAACCGAGACGAAGGTCGTGGGAGCCACCGTAGGCCATGCCGTGCAGGTTGGGCTGGCTGGGCACCACGCGGAAGGAGTACATGTCCGCGGCGGAGCCACCACCGCTCATCGCCACCGCCGCCACGCCGTCCCACCCGCCGGCCGACGGGTTGTCCACGAAGCCGTAAGCCGGGTCCTCGCGCATGCCCTGCACACCAGCACATCATCGTCAGCTCGACCGTATTTTTCATGAGATTCATCTAGTTGTTGCTACTATAAGGTGCGAGCTCTGACCAGCTCCTGCTGCAGGTTCTTGTATGCCTCCTGGGAGTGCTTCACCTGCATATATGCAATACATTCCAGGAAGCAGCATGTATTAGTAAACGGCTAGAACGAGGAGGCACCGAATGACAAAAGCCAGAGTCTACATATATGCAGAGATTCTACGGCTTGCTTGTCTAACTTCATTGAGAAACCTGGCAAGTAAAAATATGCATTCTCATTGAGTAGGAATCCAGGCCAGTTCATATGAAGAACCACGGCATATTTAGTCCCTCTAGCTGTAGGTTCCTCCGTATACCCATGTAGGCATGTAGCGCCCGAGCTCCCATGTAACCTACACCCTCACTATTTTGGATTTAATTTTGTGGCATTACAATTGTACAAAAATATCTATGAGAGTGGATTTTTTTTAGCCCCCCTATGTAACTACGCCGTTCATTCATTTCACATATTTTCTCTGTACAAAAAAATCCCTCTACTACATAAGCATGCAGATTTCTCGTATGCCCTGTTTGGATATGGGTTTGTGCAAATTTCTTTTTAGAATTAGGTTAGTTCAACTACAATAATCTTTTCCTTGGTAAAAATGCTATAATATTTCAAAGAAAATATAATAGGCGTCAACACCGTTAATACTGACCAGCTCTGCCTTACATGTTCTATTTTGCGGTAAACTGGTTAAGTACACGCAATTCAATATGGTCATATAATGGTAAACGGGAAATTTAGGGGTAAATGCATGATCATCTATACATTAATAGTCTACTCAATAGGACCAATAGCACACATGAACTTCCACATAAAAAGAATGGAAAAGAGTAGCGAGTAAAGCATGAAACACAATTAATCAAATTGTAGTGTATCCCTTAATGGAGAATACCCAAAACTTCAGCATATTTTTTTATTAACTTAGTTTTTGCATTTGTGCATGCATGCTGTGAGGGAATGTAATAATGTTTCAGATTACCATTAGGAGTCAAGCATGCATGCACATGAAATTATGAGTCCTTTCACACTAAAAGCAAAACAATAATAACTTAATCTATATTTCTTCACACACATCTACTGCCTTTTTCAACAATACATGATGTTTTTTTATGTTGACATGGTGTCCAGGGTGTAACTACCGCTGTCAAAGTTTATACATGTATGTAATTAAAAAATTCAAAAATAAATGGCATCGAATTATTTGCACGACAATTCTAATGATATATTTTCACTTGGTCAATATGATTAGTGTTTCATATCTTTATGAATTAAGGAGGTTTGACCACAACTTTTGAGAAGTCGTCTATTTTCTAATTGAGCTAGTTGGTTTTAACTACAAAAGGCTGCTACATCAAAGAGCTTGCTATATTTCTAGGCTTGTATCTGGTTTGTGTAGCTGCTATAAGCTATTCGAAATTTTTGCGGGAAAACTTTCAGCACACAAATCATGGTCAATTTACATACTTCGAGAAGTTTGACTTACATTCACAAAGAAAATTGATAACTATGTAAGAAGAAATTTATCTTACATTTACCTAGTTATAAGAGTTTTAACTTGCCGAGGTATTTCCTGTGATCTAGGAGTAGGCACTAGAATCTATAGCTGGTTTTTTTCTTGGTTATTCCTGAGAGTGGAACGCGGCATATGGTTGTCTCCTATCAGAAAAATGTCGACTAAAAGAACAGAGACGAGCAACCATCTTTCTCTAATACATGATACACACGTTATTTGTAAGTATATATTGGTGGTGTTTGAACATAGGCATGGCCTTCTAACGAATTTGACTTTCACCTTTTACATGAATATTTTTAAGACTAATTTAATGGTGTCATTTTGACGTAACTAACTACTCTAATTCTTTAATGTATTTGTCATAGTCAAAGTAATAAAATTTTAACCAGGAAAAAATGTTAGAAATCTCGAAGGAAGTAGCAACATATTTAATTTTGTTAGGATATTTTATTATACATGCATGTACCCTAGAAGTTGCTTTTACATGGGTGATTAAAGAAAGAGAATATATGGATTCATGAAGTACCCATCATCTAAGAGTGGTTTCATCCAGTGCAAACACATTTTTGTTTTAAATGTTTTGATTAGCATTACAGGTGTTATATATGCATAAGCGCAATTGTTCTATCGATGCCACTACTTATGCATACATGCCATAGAATCCTCAGCGATCAGAAGATACTAATGTAGTTGACTACACCAAAATTCTTTGTTTATCTAAACAATTGAAATTGGCATGCATTATCTGTCCCATGTGACAAGAACACATAGACAAAGATGAACCCGGATCTTCAACCAATGTAGCTTCACATTTACGACTGGCATAAAGCATTACACAGGACTACACAAAAGCTGAATACCGGATCATGTCTCAGTACATAAAAGAAAGAAAGAAGCGCCAAAGTTTTCTACCATGCATTCAGATCGAGAAAAGCCAGCAGCCGTAACTAAAGGTTTTGGTTTCCATAGTTCCGCAAACCATAAAGCCTCGTCCCCGGTCCTCATCTACAAGGGGTATCATGGCACTGTGCAATCTCATAAAAATCCGTGTTTTGACATGCTACTCCCAGATAGCCGGGGGACCAAACGAAGCAACCATGCATGCAATGCTTGCTCATCCATCATCGATCTCTAGCCATGCATCCAGCTACTGAACATCTAGCTAGGCTTAACAAGAGATACGTACGTGTAGAGGCATGCGTGAGAGATAGCCCCAAGATTATTGTCCTTTGCTCTTTCTCATTTCTAGCTTATTTCTGTCCAAAGGAGACAGAGCGCTGCATCTATTGCTAATCAGCAATGTGTTTGTGTTCTTGTACGTGTGCGTGCATGTAAGCACATGACATGCATATACTCTACTCCGAGATTTTTTTTTGAATCCTCCACTGCCATAGCTAAGCTACTCCGAGATTTGGATCTAGAATTGTAGATGTTTGTGTAGAGTCTCAAGCTGTCGAAGTGAAGGAGTTGAGTAAGTAAAATATGCACAGACACGCACGGTGGTGCACAGTGTACATTAGAATGCAATGTTTTCGTTTGGGGGCGTGCTGGTGTCTGTCAGAGCTTTGCTTCGATCGGTCACTAGGTTGAATGTTCAACCATTTAAGGGTTGGGATATGGATATATGTCTAAGGCTCTAAGCTAGCTATACCTAGCTAGGTTATGGAGTGGTTAATCATTTGGTAGTGATGCCAATGCATGATGCAATACATGTAGTTCAATCAATGGTCATATATATCTAGACAGAATATCAAATCAAAATTAATGTGACCAAATGACGACACAATACGTGGATTTTATCAACACATGGTTTTTGAACAATGACATGGAGAAATAGCCAAATTAAGAAACTGTATGAAGGGGCAGCTGACACAAGGCAAGGCAAGGCAAGGCAAATGAATTGGGCAAAGATTTAGTTTTGGGGAGGTATATGTGTGCACCAAAACTGGCAGCTCCTGAAATAACCGTGCCACCCAAAAAACTACTGGAATTCTTAGGAGAGAACAGTAGATAAGAAGTGAAGTTCTCACCTTCTTCTTGTAGGTTTCAGTCTGCGTGGTGATCACATGATACTGCCAAGTCAAAACGAAAACAATCAAGAAATAGGACAAAAATCAATTAGAATACAAGAAAGAGGACTTAAGATGTTAATATGTTGAAATTCAACAAATCATAAGAAGTGTTATTATACATGCACATGAGATGAAATTCAACAAAAAAACACAAACTAACGCAATAAATCACTTGCTAATTCTCTCACAGAGATGCACAACGCATATATATCGTCTATCTATCGAGGAGCATGAAATATGCACGGCAGATCAGCTAGCAGACAGATCCATCCAGGAAACGAAGCCTGAACTAATTAATCAGATTTCTAGGGTTTATGCCTGCATACCTTCCTCTGGCGAACCTCCTTGAGAGCGGCGTCGACATTCTGCTCAAGACCGCGCAGCTCGTCGAACTCCAGCGTGTCCAGATCTTCACCCATCCTTTGCCTGCGGTACATGTATAATTAATCCAAGTCGATTTTCAACATCAGATCACTCTAGCTAGCTTGTTTCGATGATCAATCCCCATGAAATTAAGAATGAATCACAGATGAAAGAGGAAAGTGGTGATTGAGACCTGATCTCCGTGCGCAGGTTCCGGTTGATGTCCTTGAGGTGGCTCAGCGTGCGCTGCATATTCTGCGGACGAGATCAAACCAAAACGAATCAAAGAATTAAGACCAGTTGAACGGACTAGATCAGATACTCAGATCCCATGTCAAATCACAAGAAAACAGCAATTGCTTAGCTAGCTAGCAAAAGGGAAATTAAAGAAGAAAGTGATTTAAGTAAAGAAAAAGATCTAACATCAAAAGAGAGATGGATGGATGGAGGCAAAGCAGGTGGAACGAACCTCATACTGCTCGATCCAAAGGCTGGTCCCGAGTGCCTGCTGGTAGCGGTCAAAGATCCCCTTGATACTGCAGGTAGAGGAAGCACCACCAGAAGCTTAGAGATCGAGCTACTAGGAAATCAGGTACTACTGGTAACTAATCAAGCAGGTGGCGATGGGAGGCATGGATGGATGGATCATGGATGCGGTAGGTTGGTTGGTACGAGTACGTACTCGGAGCCGGCGCTGATGAACTCGTGGTACTTGCCGGTGGAGGAGAACATGATGATGGCGACCTGCGCGTCGCAGAGCACGGTGAGCTCCTTGGCCTTCTTCATGATCCCCGACCGGCGCTTGGAGTAGGTCACCTGCCTGTTGGTGGCGTTCTCGATCCGCTTTATCTCGATCTTCCCCCGCCCCATCGTTCCCACCACCTCCAATTGATCCAGCAATCGCGCGCGCTCGGACAGTCAGACCACGGCGAGCTGGCTAGCTAGCTGGATCGACCGACGCGGCGAGCTTGGGAGGGAGAAATGGGGAGGGAGGAGGAGCCCAGGTTCTTCTCTTGAGCTGGTTTAGTAAAGGAATGGTGGTGGTGGTGGTGGTGCGCGTGTGGACATTTCGGGGTGGTGAGGACGAGGGTGGGGGGTGGCAACGGAGGGGGACGGTTGCCGAATCCGTGAAAGGCCTGGGTCGCCGTGCCAGCCCTGCCATGAGCGCACACGCCGTACGTACTACGAGCTCGCTCCTGTGCCCCGTAACGCGACGACGACGCGCGTCTGGTTGCGTGCCGTGGTTTTGAGCGCCGGACGGCCGGGTGCCGCCGTTTACCTCTTGGGTATTGCTGGGGAGTGAACGGGCAGAGCTTGACACAACGGTTAGCACGGTTCGGGCTCTGTGGTCATCATTGCTTCAGTGCTTTGCTAGCTGACCTGTCCCTCTACTCCAGGCACGCGCAGGCAGAAAAGGGACCATATATAGCTTGCATTCTCTCATTTTTTTTTGTTTGTGAAGAAAACATTCCCTCTTCTCTTCCGGTAATTTTTTTGAAGCAAGGATGAATAATCCTGACCTCTGCATCGATTAATGCACACAACCCTAAATCCACGCCACTATATCGGTTAGCAGAAAATTTGAATTGCGATACCCCATCCTCATTTAAGAGCTTAAAATGTCACTTACTAACGAGTGCGGATTTTTTTTGCTTAAAAAGCTTAAAATTCTTCTCGGGAGTTGCTGCCATACCCCCATTCTCAGTTAAGAGCTTAAAAAACCACTTACTAAGGAGTGCGGAATTTTTTGCCTTCAGTTCTATATTTATTTTTCTCATTATCCCCTTGCCAAAAATATCTCGATCGGAAGTAGTCCAAACGATTGAGTACTCCTTTCGGTATTTGGAAAAAAGGATAAAATATATAAGACTATATTGCTGAGGACTAAATTAATTAGAACCAAACTACCGCTGACTGAAAGTAGTTTTCCTTTCCAGCTACTAAGTCGTTTTTTCCAACCGTTACTCGACCAATTTCCATTCTGTGTTTGTGAGTCTACGATAATGTATCGGTATCCCCAAATAAGACATAGAAAATTATCCTTCCTCACACCAGAATAATTCGGTATACAAGGCAATGTGGTCTTGAGCTTCTCCGAAGCAAAATAATTCACTCTTATGAAAGTTTATTTTAAATCCTGATAGTTGCTCAAACGCTGAAAGAATTAATTTCAGGTTTTTTGATTTCTCGATATCATGTTTCATAAAGAGTATAGTATCATTCGCATATTGAAGGATTGATAATACACCATCTACAAGATGTGGTACCACTCCCGCAATCTGATCCGTGTTTTTTGCCCTCTCAATCATGATGGCCAGCATATCAACCATAATATTGAATAATATCGGGGATAATGGGTCATCTTGCCTGACTTTTTTTTTGTTCTGAAGTAGTATCCAATGTCGTCATTGACTTTGATGGCAACACTTCCGCCAGTAACAAAATTATGGACCTACGCGCACCAAGTTTCCGAGAAGCCTTTCATCCTTAAAACTTGATGTAGGAAAGGCTATTTGACTTTGTCATATGCCTTCTCAAAGTCAATTTTAAGGATTACACCATCCAAAATTTTCCAATGTAATTCATGAACCGTATCGTGCAAGGTCACCACTCCATCGAGTATATAGCGACCTTGCATAAAGGCAGTCTGTGTGGGGCAGATCACGTGAAGGGCTCCCCTAGTCTGCCGATGACTCTCATCCAAATCTCCAGGCAAAGGGACATTGGACGAGCAGACGGAACGCCGTTCCTGGAGACTGGTCACATAGGCTACATAGGGGGTTATGATGGATACTGCGACGGGCAAGCCTGATCGAATTTGACTTAAGTGTTTCACTAGTTTGAGTACTATCATCAATAGTTTAAAATCGTTAGTTAAAAAATTGGTCCTTCTTATATTCTCCAAACTTGATATACAATTGACCAAACTATGATAGACATTGTAAAATCAAAGGGGCCTAGCTAGCTAGTGTTCAGTTATTTGGTTCTAAGCCTTGTTGGAAATTCATAGTAGCGTCCTTGTGTGCCTGTGGACTCACGGTTTATTTGTTTTCTTCTGTCCTAGTGGTGCTGGCGTGTCCTTGGTACAAATGTCTTTGCCACTAATGTTACAAGCGCAGTGTTCTTTTTACCACTGAACGCATATGTTTGTTTTTCCTGGCAGGGTCTGTATCTGGCAATCCTCTTGGAAACCTTGCTCTCGATCGCTGTCACCAATATATATATCCCTGGCATGCAAGCAGGCAATGGCAATGTCGTCGCGAATTTTCATTCCAGTGTTCCAAAGGGTGCAAGGATGGATGCAGCAAGATCGAGTGAGACGAAACTTGCTGTCCACCGAGGTAAAAACGAGGTAGCGCATGACTAGTCACGTCCATCCCATCGTTTATGGCAACATCCATCCATCCGTCCACCCATGATCCATCAGGCGCAGCAGTAGCACAGGGGATGCGAGAGTTATTCTCGAATTCGACGGGAGATGACGCCGGCCGGCGGGGACACGACGTGATGGGCTCGCGCATGATACTGTTGATTTCACTTCGGGTCAGCCGGCCGGCCGGCCATGGACACAAGTGGAAACGCTCCGTGCGGCTTTCCCAGTCCAGGCAAGAGTGATGAGCCCGCGGCGCCGTTTCCGGCGACTCCGACGTGACTCGTCACTGCACAGACTACCGAGGCCGGAGGAGAGGAAAGCTGCTTCTCTTTTCTTCCCTCCTTTGCTTGCGTGTATGCGGTAATGCGGATGCGACTTCTTTTTACTATGGTTTGGCGCATTGCTCGCAAGGAAGACGATGCCTGTTCTTGGATGAGTACGTACGTTGGCATGGCACCGGTGGTCAACACTCAACAGGCAACGACAAAACGGATTGCTCGGAGGCTTGGAGCTATATACAGATTGGGTCACCTCTACTTCAAAGATTTTGAGGTGCGCGTGTGTAATGTGATTAACTTGCAAATGTTAGGTTCCCATGGTTTGTACCTCCATTAGGGGCTTGTTCTGTTTCCTAATTTTTGAAGAGGATTGGCATGGATTGAGGTGGATTCAATCTCATACAAGTCAAAATCCACTCCAATCCACCTCAGTCAACTTGGTGAGGGCATTTAGATCAGTATGTGTAGATATGTCAATACAACATGATATAAAATGGGTGATTTTTTATCTGTAGTAACCAGATATCGCTATTTATGTTGAGACATACTCCCTCCGTCCACAAATAAGTGTACGTGTAGACATGTCTTAAGTCCAACTTTATTAACTTTGACCAACTTTTTAGAAAAATGTAACAATATTTACGACGCTAAATTAATATGGCTAGATAGATCTTGACGTGTAGTTTAATAATATAATAATTTGATGCCATATATGTTGCTATTTTTGTGTAAAAATTTGGTCAAATTTATAAATGTTTGACTTCCAAAAAAGAAAAACGTACACTTATTCGTGGATGGAGGGAGTATTGTGATAAAATATCATATCTTACCTAAGAGAGCTAAGAGGAGACAAAACTATATTTTTCATCTTTCTCTACACACACACCCCCCCCCCCCCCCCCCCACACACACAGACAACACAATTATTGTATGGTAACATATAAACACTGTATGTGCCCTTAAAGACGTGGCAAAGAGTCGTTAAGAAAACAGTACATATGTTTCATCGTTGTCACTATCGCACCCACGACCAAGGTTTGGGTAGCCGGGCGGTAAATCCGGTTACCGCCCAGTAACCGAAAATCCCGAACACCCCCGGTAAATAGGCATTCCTCGGAAAAATCCAGAATTATTTTGAATTTTTTCATTTAAATGCTCGAACCTACATATAAAGCATGAATCTCTCATTTGACATGTACGTAGTGGACACTTGTATAGTGGTTGCGCTGTGTGGACACCTCGTCGATGTCTCAGGATCGAGTCCTTGTTTTATTCTTTTTGGTTTTTGAGAATTCGATGTGTTCCAGAACCTATCAATTCAAAACACCGATGTGTCTGTACCACCTCGACTATCACCCACTCTGTGTCAAAATATAGTTTTAAAAGTTATTACTTCATTTTGAGAAAATCTGAGGAATTTAAATTCAAAATTTACTATTCAAATTTGTCCGGTAACCGCTCGAGATATCTCGGTAACCACGGTAACCGGAGATCCCGAGCCCCCTCGGTAAAATTTGTTAATTCGGTATCCAAAACCTTGCCCGCGACCATGCATTTTTCATTTTTGTAAACCAAAGGCCAAAATCCAGATTTATAGTTAAAGTTGAAACCGATGCACGATCTACTGCACCTGTTTGTACAAGCCAAAGATAACCCAAAGACATCACGAGCTGCCACATAACAAAGTAAGCAAATTACTCAGATTGTGCACTTATATGGAAATAGAAGCTTCGAATATCAGCAATCATCCCATCAAGCGGTCTCCAAACCCAAGGAAACACGGAGAAAAATTAGAAAAAAACCCACAATTGTGTTTTGAGACCAAAAAAGCACCAGCTCCGTGTAACACTTTTTTCAAAGAATCACACACCGCGCTCGCCGCAAGCTACAGTAACGATGATTATGATAGGTCGGGCCCGTTGTTAGACTGATGTGGCAAGAAGCAACGGTAACTCACATACCAGCTGGAGCTAGCTCCGAACAATTGGTAGTATTCTCCTCGTGCTTGGATGAAGACCAATCTCGAGTCACCATGAGAGAGGTACATGATGGCTTGTGCGGAACTCATTAGTCGGCCCACATGATGAAGTAGATGTTGCAGCGAGCTAGATTCTATTGGCCTACGATGATAAACCACCGCTTCAGATACTAGAAGGGATGTGAAGCCTACTAGAAGTTTGGAGCTATTATGTCGGCTCCAGCTGCTATGCTTTATCAGAGGAGCAATGGTTCATTTTGGTGGCGAAAAACTATTTCACCAAGTGGTCGGAAACGATCCCTCTAGGGACATGACCTACAAGGCGTTAATTCAGTTTACCGAGCGCATTATTCACATCCTGTATGGCGAACGTTAACGACAAATCAAGACACTTCCGTTATGGCGAAGGAAGTCAAGCAATTTTCCGAATCTTATAGGATTAAGATGCTCAATTCATCTCCTTACTATGCGCAAGCCAATGGACAAGCCAAGTTGATGAATAAAATCATGACTTAGCTCATCAAGAAGAAGGTCGGGGATCATCTGAGACAATGGCACGAGGTGCTATCTGAGGCATTGTGGGCTCATAGAATCTCTAGGGATGGTGTGACTAAAGTGACTCATACGAGTTTGTCTATGAACAAGAGTCTGTCTTACCAGTGGAGGTGAATCCGGTCGCCTTGAGGTTTGCAAATCAGGAGGACTTATTAGCTAAGAACTACTATGGTTTGATGATGTACAATATCATCGAGGTCGCCGATAAGCGCTTGGTGGCTCTATGAGACATCGATAAGGAGAAGTTGCAGGTAGCCAAGTTCTACAACAAGAAGTTCCAATGAAAGAACTTCCAATACATCAACCTGGTTTGGAAGGCGATACTTTGGGTTGACTCTCAGAGTCGGAAATTTGCTAAATGCATGGTCACCGACTTGGCAGGGACTGCTTCAGATTTCGACGATGGTACCCGACAACTCTTATCTAGTGGAATCAACACGGGGGCATATGCTACCTTACACTATCAATGGGAGATACTTGAAGAAATTTCATCCAAGTGGGTTGCAAACAGCCCATACATAGAAGACGATCGATATGCATGGATCACCCTTAAAATATGTGGTCGTTGTGTTTCGTATCGGCATTAGTAAAGTCTACGCTGGTTATTTTCTGGCATGCAAGCTCTATCAAAAAAGGGGGTGTGTAGTAGCCGACTGCAAAATGTGCGGTGAAATCCTAAACACCCCAGTAAATAGGCATTCCTCGGAAAAAAATCCAGAATTATTTTGAATTTTTTCATTTAAATGCTCGAACCTACATATAAAGCACGAATCTCTCATTCGACATGTACGTAGTGGACACTTGTATAGTGGTTGCGCTGTGTGGACACCCCGTCGATGTCTCAGGATCGAGTCCTTGTTTTATTCTTTTTGGTTTTTGAGAATTCGATGTGTTCCAGAACCTATCAATTCAAAACACCGTTGTGTCTGTACCACCTCGACTATCACCCACTCTGTGTCAAAATATAGTTTTAAAAGTTATTACTTCATTTTGAGAAAATCTGAGGAATTTAAATTCAAAATTTACTATTCAAATTTGTCCGGTAACTGCTCAAGATATCTCGGTAACCACGGTAACCAGAGATCCCGAGCCCCCTCGGTATAATTTGTTAAGTCGGTATCCAAATCCTTGCCCGCGAGCATGCCTTTTTCATTTTTGTAAACCAAAGGCCAAAATCCAGATTTATAGTTAAAGTTGAAACCGATGCACGATCTACCGCACCTGTTTATACAAGCCAAAGATAACCCAAAGACATCACGAGCTGCCACATAACAAAGTAAGCAAGATAGCTAACTTACTCAGATTGTGCACTAATATGGAAATAGAAGCTCCGAATATCAGCAATCATCCCATCAAGCGGTCTCCAAACCCGAGGAAACACGGAGAAAAATTAGAAAAAAAAACCACAATTGTGTTTTGAGACCAAAAAAAGCACCAGCTCTGTGTAACACTTTTTTCAAAGAAACACACACCGCGCTCGCCGCGAGCTACAGTAACGATGATTATGATAGGTCGGGCCCGTTGTTAGACTGATGTGTCAAGAAGCAACGGTAACTCACATATCAGCTGGAGCTAGCTCCGAACAATTGGTAGTATTCTCCTCGTGCTTGGATGAAGACCAATCTCGGGTCACCACGGGAGAGGTACATGATGGCTTGTGCGGAACTCATTAGTCGGCCCACATGATGAAGTAGATGTTGCAGCGAGCTAGATTCTATTGGCCTACGATGATAAACCACCGCTTCAGATACTAGAAGGGATGTGAAGCCTACTAGAAGTTTGGAGCTATTAAGTTGGCTCCAGCTGCTATGCTTTATCAAAGGAGCAATGGTTTGTTTTGGTGGCGACAAACTATTTCACCAAGTGGTCTGAAACGGTCCCTCTAGGGACATGACCTACAAGGAGTTAATTCAGTTTACCGAGCGCATTATTCACATCCTGTATGGCGAACGTTAACGACAAATCAAGACACTTCCATTATGGCGAAGGAAGTCAAGCAATTTTCCGAATCTTATAGGATTAACTTGATCCTCTTTATGACGCTATTTTTACAATGATTTAACTTGAACTTGCTTGGTATCCCAAATTGAGTAATACCATGGTGTAGGTACTCGTATTCACGAGGCATGAAGCTTTCAACCCATACTTTGTCAAGCACACTACTCATATTTGCTTTCACTTTAAACTTTAACCATTCAAGATGCTATGATAGGGTGATGCATCTAAAATGCATACATGAACTTTGCACTATAATAGTCATATTCCAATCATATTTGCATCATATAAGGGGTATATTACTGTTATTTAATGATTTTTGGTAATTTATGATGATATCCCCTTTTTATGGAATTAATCCTGCGCAGGCAGAAAACCCCTATTTCTTTCCTTATTTGTTTCAGGACCTTAACGACGTCATAATGAGCTATAAATTTACGGGGGTCATTATTTTGGAAGGAGAAGATTTAGGAGCGAAAGAAGTCAACGAACGGAGGCCGGAGGACCAAAAGGGTGGGTCCCACGCGGCCAGGTACTGTAGCCGCGTGGGCCTATCCCAATTGGCCCTCGTGGCCCCGTTTGCGTCGATCCTTCGCCCAGAAGCTTCCTCGTGACCTAAAAATGCCTATATAAAGAGCCCCCCGACGTTCTCCGAAGGGAGAGCCGCCACACGAGAGAAATAAGAAACGGAGACCAGGAGGCTGCAGATTGGAGGGGGAAAACTCCGGCGGAGCCCTGCCGGAGAGGTCTCCTTCTTCTCCATCGACATATCCACCGTCTCCATGATGAAGAGGGAGTAGTCAACCTCTGGACTATGGGTTTGTGGCTGTAGCATATGTATCTCTCTCTCTCTCTTGAGCTTCACTAATTAGCACCGTATGAGCTGCTGAACATGATTACGGTCACCGTTGTATTACCATTGTGGTGGATCTTTTTATGAGTTAATATATGTTGAGATTGCAATGTTATATTTCAGTTATGAAAGTAGATGCATATTATGTACCCCGTTCTTGTATCCTTGTTATGATCAAGCATGTTTATGAGAGCGTGTATGGGGGAACGTGTGCATTAGTTGGAGTAACGGGGGTGGTGAAGTGATAACTGACAACTTAATATCATGATCCATTGGGTGTTTACCTTACTTTGTTACCTCACTAGGGATAAACTAAAATACCAAGTTGAAGGGTAGGAGGAGTGACATGCCTCTACCTAAGACTAGATCCATCATATGTTTATTTTTCACTTCATGTCATTAATCTTAAAGCTATACTCTGATGTTATCTTAATTACTAAGGTGCATGATTTAGTTCACATCTTGGTGGAGTATAAGTGAGACTAATAATCAAAAGGTCACTATGCTAGGACGTGATGCCCATATAATTAGTAACATGTCATTAACCTTGTTTGCAATCTCATATGTTAAATCTATGTCTACTCATTTGCCACACTATATTAAAGAGAGAGTGCATGTGTGAGACCATGAACCCCGGTCCATTTTTAATCATAAGAAACAACTTTCCAACCACTTTTAAGCATCTTTTACATTCAGCCATTTTAAAATCAGAAAATTCAAAAACACTTTTACTTCTTGCATTCACATATAAAAACCCCAAAAATACCATCCATCGTCATTACTATCATCCTTGCATACTTATTTACCACCATTGCATATTTATTTACTGTTTTGCATTCATTATTATCTTAATATCATTCTCACACCTTGTGCTTGACAACCACTTGGTGAGGTTGAGGGTACAAAGCAATCTATTTTGTTTGCAGGAAATCTAGAGAAGGACAAGAAGATAAAACCCACACTACTGATTCCCCGAGAGTTCGATATTAAACCCTCGAGTCACCTTCTTGGGGAAAAACTACCACTTCTACACTCTGCACTTGGAGGCTCAACCTATCCCTAATATATTATTTTCCTTTCAGGGTATCAAGAGTACTTGTTGGCGTTGTTGAGGGAGAAGAACACTCTCATCAATCCCGTCATCATAGGGGTAATGAGAGCTTGACACCAATGAATACTGTCGGAGAATTGTCCCAGGAACTGGGTGTGTCTCACGAAGGATCGAGTAAGGGGCTGAACACGGAATCAAACAACCCTCAACGTGCTCCGGCGACGGTGCTCGTCGGACTCGCTGCGGGGAAGCGCTGCAGAGAGGAACGCGCGGTATTACCCAGGTTCAGGGCCCTCTAGGTGAGGTAAAACCCCTACGTCCTGCTTCGAGTTGTATTGCACTTGCTTGGAGAGGTTTTAGTACAGAGTGAGCTTGGCGAGCTCGAGGTGGCTACAATGGCTAGGGTTTTATCTAAGCTCCAAGATGGTGAACTTGAGAACCCAGAATGCCTACTAAGGATCGAACCATTTGCCCGAACGGGCTCCTCCTCCTTTTATAGGTGTCTCGGGCCTCTTCCGCCCAAACATTTGGGCGGGAAGGGCTACCACATGCGACGAAGGAGGATGCGCGGTGCACCAAAAAGGTGGAGTCTACCATAAAGGTGAAGGCCATGGACGCGGTCCACGGCAGGGGAGCGGCGTCACCAAAGCTGAAAAGGGGCACCGGCCAGCCAGGACGGTGGGCTGGCGCTGCGGAGGTGGAACGGGTCCCACGGTGATGTCGCCCTTGGAGCGTAGCTGCAGACGGTTCCCTTATCACCAGAGCGGCAATACTCGTTGTCCGCTTTTCTTGGCGCTGCTTTGTTGACTCATTTATACATGGAAACGGCAACTGCGGCGTCGTCGTCACCGCGCGCAGGCGCGCGTGTCACTCTGCACATGGGTGCAGAGCCCATGTGCGCTCTGCCGCAGAGGCAGAGCTGGCTTCGAGAGGAAGAAAGCCTCACGAGGCAAAAGGCCTCGCCGAGCCTTCCGGCTTGGTCCTTAGCAGAGTTGCTGGCGGCGTCCGCGACGCCCTCTCGAGGAGAGGTCCCTCGCCAAGGGAGAAAACCCTCGACGAGGAGAAAAGGTCCCTCCCGAGGAAAAACCCTCGCGAGGCTCGCCAGGCTTGGAGAGCCTGGTCCTTAGCGAAATCTTCTGAAGAGTCTTGTGGGCCCTGGCAGGCCGGCCCGTGGTACCCTGGTTTCCACTGTGCCGACAGTAGCCCCCGGGCCCGCGATGGGCACGCTGAGGCCCATGGATGAAGGCGAAGCGTCGAGGGCCCAACGGTGCCTGCCGGGGCCGTGACACGTGGGGCGCAGCGGTTGCGCCCGCGGCCACGATCTCCTCGGCTCCAACGGGCGACGTGGCGGGGCCCGCCACGACTCGGGGCCGGTCAATAAAGCCTGGGCGCGCAGACTGCGCCCTTCACTTCTCCCATAACTCCTCCGCACTCTTCTCCCAACGCCTCCAAAACATCTCCTTCTTCCCAGAGCACTCCAACTCCAGGGTCTTCGTCTTCTTCTCCGGCGACCGATGGCTCCCAAGAAAGCAGCCGTCGACCCGAAGGGCAAGACTGTGATACGGGCCGGCACGTCGGCGGCGGCGGCGCGCGGTGCTGCCCTCGCAGAGGCACTGCCGCCGACCCGCGTCAACGCGGTGGCAATAGCAAAGGTGCGCCATGTGGCGGCGGCGGGCACCAATGAGCACGGCGCCACCGAGATGAGGTCGTCCGGCAGCAGGCTCACCGAGAGGTTCTACCCCATCTTCGTCCATACTCTTTACGCCGGTCTTGTTCCTCCCTTCTCTGAGTTCCTCTTGGCGATTCTGGAGGTGTACCAGATCCAGTTGCTTCATCTTCATCCTAACTCCATCCTCATCCTTGCCATCTTCGCCCACCTCTGCGAGGCCTACGTCGGCATCCGTCCTTCGGTGGTGCTCTTCCGTAGCTTCTACTCTCTCCGGAGCACCGCCCCCGACGAGCGGCTCGGCTGCGTCTCCTTCCGCATCGCCGCCGCCAGGAGTGAGAACTACATTCCCATCGCTTGGTGCGGTGAGAACGCCATCACCAAAGTGACGAAGAAGGTGGAGAAGTTCCGCGAGAAGTGGCTCTTCGTCGACACCAAGAGGGTAAACCCTCTCTTGGAGGTGCCCGAGGCCCCCCCGAGGAAGTGGGCGCGCTGGGCGAGCGCAGACTTCAGGGGCCAGAGGCTTGACGTGGTGTACGGGTGCATCCGGCGCATCCGCGTGGCCGGGGTCACCGGCCAGATGGTGGCAAGATACTTCACGAGGCGCCGGATCGCCCCCCTCCAGTGGCACTCCGAGCCGGTGTGGCGGTACACAGGCAAGGAGGACGCGATGCGGCTGAGTTCGGACGGCTTCACGCCTGAGGTGCTGCGCCAGTTCATGGGGGTCCTCTTCGCGACGACGGAGATCCCTTCTCCTACCAACGAGGAGGCCCGGCCGCTCATCAGCTTTGTCGAGGAGAGCATTGAAGCGCAATGCCGGTGCATGCCGGTGTTTGACGAGTGGGGAATTGTGCCAGCAGGGCACCGCGGGCCTCGTCCTAACCCGTGGGCGGCGGAGCCGGAGTACATGGACGAGTCTCCGGAGCCAGAGGAGGTCGAGGAGTCCGGCGAGGAGGAGGCTTCGAGAGGCGCGGACCCCTTCGGTGAGGATGAGGCCTCGAGGGGCACTGACCCCGCTAGCGAGGAGGAGGCTTCGAGAGGCGCCAACCCCTCAAGAGGCTCCGCCGGCTCCTCAAGGAGCGCTCCTGCCGAGGTGGACCTCCAGGTGCTCTCCTCCAGTGATGAGGAGGGTGCCTTCCACGTCGCCCGCTCCCAACGCGTCGGAGAGGAGGAGACAAGCGGCAGCGGGGGAGGACGCTGCGAGCCCCGCTCCAAGGCCATCCACGACAGGAGAGCCGCGACCGCGAGGAGCACCGCGTGGAGGCAGGGGCGCCTCAGGAGGAGGCCGGAGCAAGCAACACCCAACCGCCCAAGGCGAAGAAAAGGGTGTGGGTGATGGCTGACGAGTAAGCCTTGATTCTTCTTTCCCTTTATCATTTTGCTTCTGGAAAACCCTCTTGAAGGATCTTCTACTTGTCTTCCTTTTAGGCAACCTGCGGAGCCAAAGAGGCGGCGGCTCCGCAAGCTTGGAGAGACCGCCAGCGGCGTCGCGGAGACGCCTGCGGCTGACGAGCCGCGGCAGGCGGCTGTTCCTCCCGCGGTCGAGCACCGCGCGGAGGTGGTGGTTGAAGAGGTGGCGCCGTCACCAGTTCGTGCGGCAACTCCTCCCGTGGTGGAGCACCGCGCGGAGGAGGTGATGGAAGAGGTGGTGCCGCCGTCGGCTCGGGTGGCAACTCCTCCCGTCCAGCCCGGGACGGAGGAGGAGAGGGTGGACGAGGAGATCGTCTTGGAGCCGCCTCCGGAGGGGGAGGAGGCTCCCTCAAGAGGGGCTGATGCACCCGAGGCCGTGGCGGACGCGGCCGTCATGGAAGGGGTAGGGAACGCCCCTGAGGAGCAGGAGGCAGAGGCGCCTCTGGAGCCCACAAACGCCGAAGCTGGGGGCGAGGGGGCGCCCAGCCCCCAAAGGGCACTTGAAGCGGGCGACGAGGGAGGCGCCCCTACGAGCCCCCGGGCCGCACCAGAGGCGGTCGTGAGCCCGAGGCAGGAGGCCCCGGACGCCTCGACAAGGATCGAGGACTCCGCACCCAGCAGTGGTGTGGGGACCTTGGCGCTGCAGGAGCCGCGGCGCCAAGCAATTCGCCGCCGATTCGTCCTCAACCAGGCGCGGCGGACGCTCGACGAGCTGGAGGAGCAGCTCGCCGAAGAAGAAAACGCCATAGCGGAGGAACGGACAAGGCTCGGCGAGGCCTGGGCCCTCCTCCACGAGAGGGTGGAGTTGTGCCGCCGGCAGGACGCGGCGGCCCAGGCGGAGCGCCAAGAGGCCCTTCGCTTCGCCAAGGAGACCCGCGACAGCGTCAAGCGGGAGGCGGAGGAGGTGATGGAAGAGCTGGACGCCGCCAGGGAAGCGCTCGAGGTGGAGACCGCCTCCAAGCATGATGAGCTAGCGGCCGCAGAGCAGAAATTCGCCACTAACTCCGAGGTCGCAAGGGCCATCTTGAAGGAGCTCCGTGAGCTGCTGGATGCTCGCGAGGGGCAGCTGGCGCCGCGCGAGGCGGAGTTGGCGCAACGCGAGGGAGAGCTCTCCCTCCGCGAGAAGGAGCTGCGCCAGCACGAGGAGTAGGCCCAGCTGCTCGAGGAGGCCCAGGCCACCCGCGAGGGGCAGCTGCAGGAGCGCGAGGGCCTGGTGGCCCAGAGTGAGGCCACCTACACGGAGTGCCACGAGAAGGCCAACGCCGACTTCGTGGTGAAGACGAAAAGAATCCAGGATGAGGCCGACACCAGGGTCCAGCTTATCCGCGAGAGCCTCTCCAAAGATTATGACGAGAAGGCCACGAAGCAGGAGGACCGCTTCAAGGCGAAGCGCAAAGAGTTCCAAGACCGCATCAAGGCGCTCGAGCAGGAGGAGAAGCGGTTGACCTCCTGCCTTGAGGTCGCTAGGGAGGCCCAGGCTCGCGCAGAGGGGAACGCCATCGCCCTGGAGAGAGACCTGGACGAGCTTCGTCAGCAGGTGGGGCCGGCCGCGGATCTCGCGGAGCGGGCCCGGGACCAGCGCCAGATTGGCCGGTCCATGACGCGCCAGCGCCAGGGCATTCTCCAAAGCTTGGTGAGCCGCGCGCGCGGTCGGGGGTGATCTGAGGATCGACGTCCCCTCATTCTCTGCAGAGATTGACGATGAAGCCGCGTACTCGTTCTTCTTCGAGCAATTCCTCGGAAAACTTGAAGAGACCGCGAAGGGCTTCGACGAGCGCGTCGTGGAGGAGAGCCGCGATCTCCTCGTCATCGCCACCAGCCGCATCTTCAGCAACCTCGTGAGGCTCCAGCCCTCGCTTGACCTCGAGACTGTGATGGCGCCGCCGGTCACTATCAGCGACAGGGCGCGGAAGGCCGCCGACGCGTACGCCAAGAAATTCGACCAAGTCGTGGTCGATGAGGACGAAGGCGACAGCGAGGAGGATGCTTTGGAGGAGGAGGCGGAGACCTCCGTGGACAAGGCAGGCACCTCGGGGGGCGCGACGGCCTGAACTCCTGTATCTGGACGTGCAGAGGCACGAATTTATCTTAGCATTTAATTGTAATAGCCCTGTAAAGACTTGTTTTAATCTTTGTTTGCTTGGTGAACATCCCTCGTGAGGATTTTGTCTTCCCTTTCATGTCTTTTTCGCTCTGCGTCTTAGGACCCTCTCTTAGCGCTACACCACCGCTGCTTCGGTATGTGAGAGTCAGGGCTCCACAAGGCCGGGGGTGCGTGAGGCCTCAAGAGGTAAGAGCCCCCAAGTCGCGGTGCTTGGGGCTCCCCTTCAACGCGCAATCAGCACATGAGGCGCAGGAGAGAGAAAAGAGACTCGAGGGATGAAAACCAGCGAGGGGAAAATTAACCAAGTGTTTGGACTTAGCTTCGCGAGGCGTTTTGCCTTGGAGAGGGTGTTGGTTCCCTGGCGAGGTGTTTTCGTCTTGGAGAGGGTGTCGGTTCCCCGATGAGGTGTTTTGGGCCTGCTTCCTGCATTTTGACAGATAGGCGTACCCACAAGCAATACATAGCTAGATAACTTATGCGTGCTCGTAGGTTCCTTCATGTGTGTCTTGCGAGGAGAACATGCACCAAGGTCCTTGGTGAGTTGACGTGCACGGGAGCCGGCTCATGAGTTCAGAGCTCATTAGGAGTTGACATGCATGAAAGCTGACCCGCGAGTTCAGAGCTCGGATCCCTTGGGTTTGAGGTGCTGCCGGGATGCTCCCGTGGCATGGCACCATGCTAGCCCCCCGCTCGTGAGATACACAGGAGGGATCATACGAGCAAGGATGAAACAGTAATAACATAAAAACTTACCAAAGCAACAACATATGCTGGCGCGAAGCGCAAAGGTTCAAAGTGACCTGAAACAGAGGTTCATTACACTGGCGTGGCCAGAAACACAAAAATCTGCCATGTCAGGCATGGGGTTCCACATGCTGTAGCTGAGACTCTCGAGGGGGCGTGCTCGGTGCCGGGGTTACCGGATCGACGCCGATCGATCCGCTGTCAAATCATCACCAGGCCGACGCCACTGGCTCCCCTGCCGAATCATCTACGAGCTGGCATCGATACATCGTTTCCCTGCCGAGTCTACAGCACCCATGCCGAGATCCGTTCCCCAGACGCCCAGGTCAGGGCAAACCGGATCACCACGCCCGGGACGCAGGCAGGAACGCCTCCGGTTCTTCCCACGCCAGGCCACTGCGACGATCACTCGGATCCTCCACTCGGTGACAGCCCGAGCAAGCATCATTTACTTGTACCAGTACCGGCTACCACATCCCAGAAGATAAGGTCAAGGGACAAGCTCACGAGGATCAAGGACGCAGGCAACGTGGCTCCAGTGCGCGTGTGTCGCGCACGCCGATTAGACCCCAGTAGTCATATCATCAATAGTGTACCTAGAATAGTGTAGTTTGTCTCCTTGTCCCTTGCTTGTCCCCTGGCTCTCTATTTAAAGAGCACCAGGGGGAGGGGACGAGGGCACGGCGCAGGCAGCCTCCTTAGCTCTTTTCTCCCCTGCATTCCCTGCTAGCTTCTTTCCCCGTAGGAGCTTTGTGCTGCTTAGCGCAGGATAGAGATACAGCTTAAGGAGCATTCTTGTAATACCGATTGATACACGAGTATAGTCAGACAGGCAGGAGTAGGGGTTTTACCTCCTCACGAGGGCCCCGAACCTGGGTAAATCGTGTGTGTTCGTGTGTATGTTCGTGTGATTTCCATCGCACAATCCCTCCCCGAATCCTCTAGCGTCCATCGGCCCCCAAACTCAAGCCTACCCATAGGCATCTGTTGTTCACCACGACGACAGTTGGCGCCCACCGTGGGGCTGGTAGTGGCGCTAGCTGGGCTAATTTTGCACGGGACCTTCTTCATCGACTCCGGCGAGCACCTCGCGTGGCGGTGCGGGGTTTCCGCTCGCCGGGACGCTTCATCAAGTCCTTCGTCACCGGCGCCAACGTCATCAACAAATTTCAGGGGTGACACGGTCGGCTGGTCGTGCTCCTGGCTTGCCCGGCGGCTCTACGTCAACACTGCCGCTGCGCTCGTAAGCCTCCCGGGCATCCTCAATTCGGACAGGACTTTCTTCAGCAACTCGGGGACTCGGCATCACCATTTTTCCCCGAGCTCGAGCTTGCTGCTGTAAGCAGTGGCAGGCGCAGCCTACAGCAGCAAACATCATCAACAGATCCCGGTTAGTTGATCCTGAAAGCTACTCGGGGACTGCCCCCTTTTCTATCTTGCTTAGCCGTTTTCCCCGGGACCGAGTTACCTCGACCCGGGGACTGGCTTGTCTAGTCGGTTGGTAGTATCCCTAAAAAATGATAGAAAGTAACTCGGCAACTGCCCAGTGCTTATTTTATTTTCCCCGGATCAGGCTTTTCGACCCGGGGACTGCTCCATTCACTCCGAAGCTTGTCTCTTTCTTAAAATGTTAAAAGTTACTCGGGGACTTGGTTGAAACCGAGTCTAGTTCTTGGTGCTTAGAATCTGTTGTTAGAATTAATTTCCGTCGTATACTAGAACTAGTTTACTTCGGTTAGTGGAATTGCTGTTTCGGTCAAATATTCTTCACGTATATATATGCTTGAGCTAACACTAAAAGGTGGAGTCGGTTTTATCATTGGAATGTCCATTACCGAGACATGTTCAGCCCGGATTCATCTTGGACTCATTATGGTATCAGAAGCAAATCGTATAGGATCTTTAATATCGGCTTGCCGAGTTATGAGTGGCATATCATCCCGACATGTCCTACGTCGGCAATCAGAGTGTCAACAGTACAATATCTCCAGATCGCCGTTTATGTCGGTTCGCCAAAGTATCAAGGCATCCTGCAATATCCCGAATCGCCGTTTATTTCGGTTCGCCAAGTTATCGCGGCATTTATCTCGTATCGACAGGCATCTCGCAAATCTTTATCGACTTTGCCGATTACCAAGATCCTTCAGTTATCCGAGTTTATCATAATATCATGGCATCAATATCTCGAGGTGTCAAGTCAAAAAATATCTAAATCTCACCGAGTATTGCGCGTTGAGAAATATCTCAACTCGTGATCTGACAAGTGCCCATGAAGGCAGAATGTTCAGTTTAGCCCAAGCAGGCTATATGTCGGTCCAGCACTTGCTGTCGACATATGATTTCGGTAAACGCCCAAGAAGGCTAGAACCCGGTATAAAATATGCCCAAGCAGGCTATATGTCGGTCCAGCTCTTGCTGCCGACATATGATTTCGGTAAACGCCCAAAGTGGCAGAAACCGATATATAAAATATGCCCATGAGGCTAGTATGTCGAATCAGCTAAGCTGGAGAAATTTGATGTCGGTAAACCGACATAAGAAATATAAATATATGCCCATGGGGCCAATATATCAAACCAGCAGAGGCTGGAGTCATTTATGTCGGAAAAAGCCCAGAGTGGCTAAGACCGGCATTCAAGGTATGCTTATGTCGGTACAGCAATGGCTGGAGACATCTATGTCGGTAAACGCCTAGAGTGGCTAAAAACCGACATATGAGATGTGCCCAGAGTAGCCGAGATACCGAGACATAAGAGATATGCCCAGAGAGGCTAAACTGTCATATGAAACCACCACAGCAGGAAGTGTGCCAAAATTGCACAATGTCAGCAGAGATATCTATGTATGGCCATGCATTCAACAGATTTCCGGTGCAAACCGTCCATCTCGTTGTTGATTCGGGTGAGCTCGGTCAACCATATGTCATGTTTGGCCTGGAGGGCATGGCTAGACGACCGGCTTATAATAATGCCCATGCTGGCAAGATAATTCTTTCATGGAGATTTTGGTGTTGGATATTTATTTTTGTAAGTCTGCGCGCGACTCTACGAGTCCCCCGCAGACTCGGGGACTAATGTCGGGGATGTGATCCCCGGAACCCCAAAATCATGAGTTGGTTGCGTTAATAAGAGAGATAAAACAATGAATAAACAGTTAAAGGATAAAGAAAAATGGGAGAAAGGCTAGGCTGGGCCGAATCTCCCCTCACCCGGCAGGCCACCCAGCAAACTCGGAATAGGCCAGCCCGGGTGGGCCGAATCTTCTCCACCCGGATCCCAGCCTCCCCTGCCGAATCTGATATCACCCGGTTGGGCCGGGATTCGGTGATCCGGCTGGGCCGGGACTCGGTCACTCGGTTGGGCCGAGACTTGGTGATCCGGCTGGACCGGGGTTACCGGATCGACGCCGATCGATCCGCTGTCGAATCGTCACCAGGCCGACGCCACTGGCTCCCCTGCCGAATCATCTACGAGCTGGCATCGATACATCGTTTCCCTGCCGAGTCTATAGCACCCATGCCGAGATCCGTTCCCCAGACGCCCAGGTCAGGGCAAACCGGATCACCACGCCCGGGACGCAGGCAGGAACGCCTCCGGTTCTTCCCACGCCAGGCCACTGCGACGATCACTCGGATCCTCCACTCGGTGACAGCCCGAGCAAGCATCATTGACTTGTACCAGTACCGGCTACCACATCCCAGAAGATAAGGTCAAGGGACAAGCTAACGAAGATCAAGGACGCTGGCAACGTGGCTGCAGTGCGCGTGTGTCGCGCACGCCGATTAGACCCCAGTAGTCATATCATCAATAGTGTACCTAGAATAGTGTAGTTTGTCTCCTTGTCCCCTGCTTGTCCCCTGGCTCTCTATTTAAAGAGCACCAGGGGGAGGGGACGAGGACACGGCGCAGGCAGCCTCCTTAGCTCATTTCTCCCCGTAGGAGCTTTGTGCTGCTTAGCTCAGGATAGAGATACAGCTCAAGGAGCACTCTTGTAATACCGATTGATACACGAGTATAGATCAGACAAGCAGGAGTAGGGGTTTTACCTCCTCACGAGGGCCCCGAACCTGGGTAAATCGTGTGTGTGTTCGTGTGTGTGTTCGTGTGATTTCTATTGCACAATCCCTCCCCGAATCCTCTAGCGTCCGATCGGCCCCCAAACTTAAGCTTACCCATAGGCATATGTTGTTCACCACGACGACACTCGGGGCGACGCATGTAGAGAGAGCTCAGAGGGGCCCCTATGTGGGGGTGGCTTGTAGAGCCTGCGGTCCACCATGGCTGGGCATGGGGATCCACCTTGCCAAGGCATGGTGCTTGAAGAAGTCACCTTGCCGAGGTGCGGTGGCTTGGGAGTCTTCTCGAACGGCCCGCGGCAGCGTGTGGTAGAGAGGGGAGCCCGAAATTTTTCCTCGTGGAGGATGACGGCGCGTGGCTCTCCCTTGATGCAAAAAGTTGCTCGTCGAGGACGATCAGGGGTAGAACTTGCGCAGGTGCTGGATGTTCCAGGGGTTGGCGACAGGGATGTTGTCCTCCGTTTCGAGCCACGTGGAGCCAGGCCTGGCAATGTGCACGACTCTGTAGGGGCCTTCCCACATTGGCGAGAGCTTGTGGAGGCCTGCCCTGGAGAGGATTCTCCTCAGGACAAGGTCTCCTGCTTCGAGAGTGCGCGGGCGGATGTGGCGGCTGTGGTAGCGACGGAGATCTTGCTGGTACCTTGCCGCTCTCAGGGCCGCATTGCGGCGGAGCCCTTCAAGCAGCAGGAGGTCGTCGTTGCGGAGCTCGTCCAGCTCAGCCTCCTTGAAGGCCAAGACTCGGGGAGAGCCATGAGTGATCTCTCTGGGGAGGACGGCTTCAGCACCATAGACAAGGGAGAACGGCGTCTCACCAGTTGTCTTTGTTGGCGTGGTGCGGATGGACCAGAGCACCGAGGGGAGCTCGTTGATCCAGTGCTTGCCGCTGGCCTTGAGTCGGTTGAAGCTTCTCGTCTTGAGGCCCTTGAGCACCTCGGCGTTGGCTCGCTCAGCCTGCCCATTGCTTCGTGGGTGCGCCACCGAGGCGTAGCAGATTTGGGCGCCGAGGCTGCCGCAGTAGGACTTGAAGGCACCGCTGATGAACTTTGAGCCGTTGTCGGTGATGATGCGGTTGGTCACGCCGAAGCGGCAGACTAGGCTCCTTATGAATTTCACCGCCGATTTCGCTGGTATGGTGCGCACGGGTTCCACCTCAGGCCACTTGGTGAATTTGTCGATGGCGACGTAGAGGTAGCGGTAGCCCCCGAGCGCTCGCGGGAAGGGTCCCAGGAGATCCAGCCCCCAGACCGCGAAGGGCCAGGAGAGCGGGATCGTCTAGAGTCCTTGCGCGGGCTGGTGGATCTGCTTGGCGTGGAATTGGCAGGCGTCGCAGGATTGAATGATTGCAGCTGCATCTTGAAGCACTGAGGGCCAGTAGAAACCACTCCGGAAGACCTTGCCTGCAAGGGTGCGCGAGGACGAATGGTGGCCGCATTCTCCGCTGTGGATGTCGTTGATGAGCTGGCGGCCTTCCTCGGCAGGGACGCACCGCAAGGCAACCCCATTGGGGCGCTTACGGTACAGGTCTCCGTCGTGGAGGCAGTAAGACTTGGCCTGACGAGCGATTCTTTCGGCTTCAGCGTCTTCTTCGGGGAGGACTCGATTTTGCAGGTAGTTCTTGATCTCGTCGATCCAACCAGTGTCTTGTCGTACCAAGGTCAGCAGCAAGCGATCGCCTAAGGGCAGCCCGCAGTTTGGTGCTCCACTGGTTGGGGCTGGCGGGAGCTCCTCGTCGATGCTGATATTGGCCACTGGCTGCTTGACTAAGGCCTTGGTGAGTCTCTGCTCGAATACTCCAGGCTTCTGGGCTTCTCTTCTTGCTGCTCGCCTGGCGAGGTCATCTGCCTCTTGGTTTTCTGCTCGCGGGATGTGCTTGAGCTCCATTCCCCTGAAGTGCTTCTCCAGCTTGCGTACCTCTTCAAGGTAGGCCACCATGTAGATGTCCTTAGGCGTGTAGCTTTTGTTGGAGAAGTTGACGAGGAGCTAAGAGTCGCCCTTGATGAGGATGCACTTGACGCCGAGGGCAATGGCGGCTTTGAGCCCGGCGAGGAGGCCTTCATATTCAGCAATGTTGTTGGAGACTTTGTCGTTGTCCTTGAACCACAGCTGGACGGCGTAGTAGAGCTTGTCGCCTGTTGGTGAGGTGAGAACGGCACCAACCCCTGCACTCCTGGCCGCGAAGGCGCCGTCGAAGTGCATGGTCCAGGAGCCTGGTTCCGTCCCACCTGAGGCGGTGGCTTCCTCCTCTTGAGGCTCTTCTTCGCGTGTGTCCGTCCACTCGGCCATGAAATCGGCCAGCGCCCTGCCCTTGATGACCCTGGTGGTGTCAAACTCCAGCTTGAAAGGTTGTAGCTCAATGCCCCAGCCTGCGACGCGATCTGTTGCGTTTGGGTTGCGCAGGACTTGCTCCAGGGGATATGAGGTGACCACCTTGATGGGGTGACCCTGGAAGTAGTGGCGTAGCTTTCTGGAGGCGCTGAGGAGCAAGAAGAGGAGCTTTTGCTGCATGGGGTAGCGCTCGCGAGCATCTCGCAGCACTGTTGATGGGGGGATACTTTACAGGTAGGCCCATGGACCCGGAAAGTAGACCCGCCAAGACCAAGAAGGCCAAAGCCGAGTCACGTATCAAGTCACATGGGCTGGGCTGGAGACAAGCCGACCGAGGCCCATGATGAAGAAAGGACCCGTCCGGAAGGAGTCCAAGTACAACCCGGAGCCTTAACTTGGAAGACCAAGACGTAGAGTAGGACTCCGTGTTCTAGTGTGACTCGGTGTAATCTGTAAGTCCAGGGACCCGGCAGCCTTTATAAGCGGGGTCCTGGACCTTAGATCGACAAGTTCTAAGCAATCTAGAGAGAGAGAGAGAAACACCAAGTCGCCGACTCCCCAGAGAGGAGCCGGAATCCTGTAATCGATACCAGATCTAGAGCAATAAAGAGAAGCAGGAAGTAGGTCTTTACCTCTACCAAGAGGGGCCGAACCTGGGTAAATCTGTGTCCCTAGGCGAGATTAATCTCTCCTACGTACTTCAAGCATCGATGGCCCCCGAACTCACCTTCCTGGAGGAAGGACTTGCCGTGACAACCCCACGACAGTTGGCGCCCACCGTGGGGCAGGAGATGCGAGGAGTCGAGATCGTGGGAGCTGCTCGCCGGGCCATGGAGAAACTTGCCATCGGGCGAGTCTACACTGATGAGCATGGAGAAACAGAGATCGATGACTCTGGTTGGACTTCGGACATGCACGAGGTCGACGAGGGTTATCAGCTTGTCTTTGGAGGAATCAACGTGTTCGTCGGCATGGTTTGCGCGTCGGGTCTTCGCGCGAACTCGGCGGAATCTGTATCAGAGCCAACAGTTGTTGTCGAGTCCGACGGAGAGGAGTCGGTCGGCACGTCAGAACTCGGCATCATTGCCGAGTCAGAGAAGCATCTTGCTGTCAACCATGGAGAGGAGTCGCTGGCAGAGCCATATATGGAGCCAGATTACGACGCCGATTCAGAGTCTATCTTGCCCTTGTTTGAGGATCGGCTTGGGTACGGAATCGAGGAAGAGGACTACGAGGAGTCGCCAGTTCGCGCTCGCGTCGTCGGAGTCTACATGTCTGGAAACGGCGGAAATCAGTTCGATCCAAGTCTGTTAACAAAGGAAATCAATGCAAGCAATGCAGCTGAGCGGGCGGCCGAGTTAGCCAGTGCGCGTGCTGCGATGGAGAGGCAACTAGCAGAGATCAACGAGGCAAATCGCAGGTTAGCGGAAGAGCGGGCCCGGGTCCAGTCTGAGGCCCAGGTCGTGCGGAGTCGCCAGGAAGAACTCACCTCAATCCAGCATCGCAGAGCCAGGAGTCGCCTGCATGGAGGAGTCAACGTCAATCCTACTGCTTTGTTCACCACACCTACTCGTCCAGGCGCAGGAGCCGGGTTAGGGAGCTCATCAGCTGCAGGAGGCGGCGCAGGGGGAGGAGCAACACCACCACCACCACCACCACCAGAAGGACCCGGCGGCAATGGTACCAACGGACCGCCACCTGAAGGAGGAGTCGGAGGAGGATCAGCAGGTGGTATGGGACCTCCACCTGGCAGGTTCCGTACTCCAGAGGGGCATTACTCTAACCCAATGGACAATCTTCACGCGGCAACAATGAGATTAGAGAATATTGAGATACCAGAAGGACCAGCGGGCCAGGAGACCCGCCGTGCTATTGAGATGCTGAAGACAGCAATGACTCAGCAAGCTCTTTACCCAACGTTTCCAGATGCAAGCAGGCTGCACTCGACACCGTTCAACTCTGGCACGAGGAGTCGGCATGACGAGTCTCACCCGGCCAACTCTACAAGCGCAAGGCGCCGTGAGCAAGAGAGGAACAGGGTTATTATACCAACTGCATCACGAGCTCAGTTAGTAGTTGATGAAGCAAGACAGCGACGAGAAAGGGAGGCGGCCAGGGCTCGGGAGGCTGAGAGGGACAGAGCCCTAGCTGGTGCAGATAACCAGCCTCAGCCAACCCGGGTGCACACAGAGGTGACTTTTCCTGGTACCTCTCCCACACTAACAGGACCAGAGTGCCTGTCAGATGCCATCAGATCCGAGTCTTTCCCCAGCGACTTCAAGGAGCCGCGTAAAGTTCCCAATTATGAGCCCAATATGGACCCGACCTCTTGGTTGGGTACATACGAGATGGCGATGAGTATTCGCAATGCCACAGGTAACTTGTGTGCCAAATTCATGTATCTTATGATGGAGGGAGCAGCCAAAGTATGGATGCGTAACTTGCCTCCTAGATCAATCAGTTCTTGGGAGCAGTTGAAGTCGGCCTTTGTACAGAACTTCCAGGGAACATGCAAAAAGCTGAGTACTATAGAGGACTTGGAGAGATGTGTTCAGAGAAAGGGCGAGTCTGCAAGGCACTGGATGAAGCGGGTCTCTGAGATCATCAACTCATCGCAAGGACTCCCAACAATTTCAGTGCTAATGGCAATGGAGAGGAACTGCAGCTACAACCCCTTGAGCTGGAAGCTGGGTCGTATGAAGGAGAGCCTGAATCAAGGTATTCCCCTTACGATTGGTGAGATCATGGCAGGTGCTAACAAGCATGCCGCCACAGACAAAACAAAGGACCAGGAGGAAGGAGCTAAAGGACATGGTGGCAATGGTCAGAATCAGAACCAGAATCAAAACCAGAACCAAGGTGGTAACAAACGGCCATATGGAGATAACTCTGACCTAGTGGCTAACACAAACACTGGGGTCAGACGTAAGGACAATAATTCTCGTGGATACCAAGGCCGTACTCCAAGCACAGAGGAGGTCCTGAGGATTCCATGCCCTAAACACGCCAAAAACGGCAGATGTGGTCACACCTTGGGACAGTGCGTAGATTTGCAGCGTGCCGGGTTCCAAGGACCAGGAAACAGAGGCAACAACAATGGTTATAGAGGAAACAATGATGGTGGACGACCCGGCAACCAGGGTGGAGGAGTCGGCAACAATCCCAACCAACCTCAAGGAGGAGGTAACCAGCAGGGCGGGTTCCAGCAGAACCCGAAGCAGCTTCACGAAGACAATGGGCAGTATTATGTCACAACTCGGCCACAGAACCCGAGTCGTGGCAGTTACCATGTCTTCACAACAAGCACGTCCAGGCGTTCCAAGAAATTAAAGGTTAGAGCTGTCAATGCAGTGGAGCCGGCGCTTCCACAATGGCTCAGGTGGTCAGAGCAAACCATCACATGGAGTCGGGCAGATCATCCACCAAGAGTCGACGACCCAGGGCAGCTAGCCTTGGTAGTGGCACCTCAAGTTGGGGGCTATACATTGAACAAAGTGCTTATGGATGGTGGAAGTAGTATCAACATCTTATATTATGACACATTCAAGAGGATGCAGCTTCAAGATAGGCAGTTAATACCCACTGAGACAGTTTTCCATGGGATCGTACCAGGGAAGTCAGCCAAGCCAATTGGTAAGATTTACCTTGAGGTTGCTTTTGGCACAGTGGAGAATTTTCGTTCAGAAATTATGCCTTTTGAGGTAGTGGATCTTAAGAGTCCATACCATGCTCTCTTTGGTCGACCAGCATACTTTAAGTTTATGGCCAGACCATGCTATGTTTACTTGAAGCTCAAGATGCCAGGTCCAGCAGGAGTCATTACAGTTAATGGCAGCAGACAGATGGCATTGGAGTGTGAACTAGGTGATGCAGCTATGGCTGAAACAGCTTGTGCTCAAGAGGAGCTGAAATTTTACAAGGCAAACGTGGACCCGGAGGACAACTCGGTCCTTAAGAAGCCGGCCACAGAGGAGAAGATGAAATTCAAGTCAGCTCAGGACACAAAGCAAGTCGACTTTACCCCTGGTGATTCCTCCAAGCAGTTCACCATTGGGGCACACCTCTCTGATAAATAGGAAAGCGCGCTCGTCGAGTTCATCCGTGAGAACCGGGACGTCTTTGCATGGAAGCCATCTGACATGCCAGGAGTCCCGAGAGAACTCGCCGAGCACAGCTTACATGTTAACCCTAATGCAAGACCAGTTAAGCAGGGTCTGCGCAAGTTTCATGATGACAGAAGGAAAGCCATAGGAGAAGAGGTGGCTCGGCTCCTCGCAGCCGAGTTCATCAAGGAAGTCTTTCACCCAGAGTGGGTGGCCAATCCAGTGTTAGTACCCAAGAAAACAGGAGAGTTGCGTATGTGCATCGACTTCACGGGCCTTAACAAGCATTGCCCTAAGGACCCGTTTGCACTGCCGCGTATTGACCAGATCATTGACTCCACAGCGGGGTCAGAGTTGCTTTGTTTCTTGGATGCCTATTCAGGGTACCACCAGATCAGACTCAACATAGAGGATGAGCTGAAGACATCCTTCATTACGCCCTTTGGAGCATTTTGTTACACAACAATGCCCTTTGGACTCAAGAACGCAGGAGCTACATATCAGAGATGTATCCAAAATTGTTTCAAGGAACAGATTGGAAGGAATATTCATGCCTATGTGGATGATGTAGTGGTCAAATCTCAGAAGGCCGACTCTCTGATAGCAGACCTGACAGAAACCTTTGATAACCTACGCAAGTACAAGATGAAGCTCAACCCAACCAAGTGTGTTTTTGGAGTCCCTGCAGGCAAACTCCTAGGCTTTATTGTTTCAGAGAGAGGCATTGAAGCAAACCCAGAGAAAATCAAGGCTATTCACAATCTGCAGAGGCCGACCTGTCTAAAGGACGTTCAGAAACTCGCTGGTTGTGTAGCAGCTCTTAGCAGATTCATCTCAAGACTCGGAGAGAAGGCGGGTCCTCTCTACCGACTCCTGAAGAAGTCAGACAAATTCATATGGGACAAAGAAGCCGATGATGCTTTTGAAGGCTTGAAGAAAACCTTATCATCAGCACCAGTACTTGCAGCTCCTACAGATAAGGAGCCCATGCTATTGTATGTGGCTGCCAACGAGAGGGTGGTCAGTGCAGTAGTAGTGGTGGAACGATCAGAGGAAGGAAAGGAGTATCCAGTGCAGAGGCCTGTTTACTACATCAGTGAAGTCCTCACAGAGTCAAAGCAAAGGTACCCTCAATGGCAAAAGCTAGTCTATGGAGTTTTTCTTGCTAGTAGGAAGCTCAAGCATTATTTTCAAGAGCATCCAATCAAAGTGGTGAGTTCAGCACCGCTAGCAGACATTATACGCAACAGAGATGCAACAGGACGAGTCGCCAAGTGGGCAATTGAGCTGGGTCCTTATCATATCATATATGAGCCCAGAACAGCAATCAAATCTCAAGCTTTGGTCGACTTTGTCAATGATTGGACTGATTGCACGTCCTCACCAAGTTCACCTTGCACCAAGTATTGGACAATGCACTTCGACGGGTCCAGACAGCTAGAGGGCTCAGGAGCCGGCGTGGTTCTAACTTCACCGAAAGGAGATAAGTTGGCATATGTCCTTCAATTACATTTTGATTGCACAAACAACATGGCAGAGTATGAGGCTTTGCTACATGGCCTACGTTTGGCCAAGGAGATGAACATCAAGCGTATCAGGTGCTTTGGAGACTCGGATCTCGTAGCTCAGCAAGTGTCTGGAACCTGGGACTCGAAGGATGCAAACATGGCGGCTTATAGAAGAGCAGTCGAACAGATAGCCGGGTTCTTTTCTGGTTATCAAGTGGAGCATATTGACAGACGCAAGAACGAGGCCGCAGATGCGTTATCACGACTCGGCTCTCGTCGAGAGAAAGTACCACCAAATGTGTTTGTGGACGAGCTTCACCACCCATCAGTCAAGTTGCCCACAGAGGAGGAGTTAGCCTTCCCAGATCCAGAGTCGGCACTCGTGGCAGCAGTACGGGCAATCCCAGCATGGACAGAGCCCTATCTTGCATATCTCCTACGGGGTGAGTTACCACAGGATGAAGTCAAGCGAAAGCAACTCATTAGGCGATGCAAGTCCTACACAGTGATTGATGGCGAGTTATATAGAAGGAGTGTCACTGGAGTCTACCAGAGGTGTGTGTCTCCAGAAGAAGGCAAGCAAATATTGCAAGAGATTCATGCAGGTGATTGTGGTCATCATGCATCCACTAGATCCTTGGTGTCAAAAGCTTTCAGACACGGGTTCTTTTGGTTAACAGCACATTTGGACGCAGAAAAGATAGTTCGAGTCTGTGATGGATGTCAAAGGTACGCAAGGCAAGACCACGTGCCAGCCCAAGAGCTCAGAACCATCCCTATCACTTGGCCGTTTGCAGTTTGGGGGCTTGACATGGTTGGCCCTTTCTCAAAGTCGCCTTGTCAGAAGACCCATCTGCTAGTAGCAGTTGACAAGTTCACCAAGTGGGTGGAAGTAGAACCCGTCAGCAGAGTCGACGGCGCATCAGCTGTGAGATTCTTCAAGAAAATAGCAACACGCTTTGGATACCCTCACAGCATCATTACAGACAATGGTACCAACTTATCAGTTGGAGAGATGGCCAAGTTTTGCGGTGAGAACAACATCAGACTCGACCTAGCCTCAGTGGCACACCCACAGTCCAATGGACAGGCAGAGAGGGCAAATAAGGAGTTGCTGAAGCGAATTAAGCCTCGGCTCCGAGTCCCTTTGCTAAGAGCCGCCGGATGTTGGGTTGAGGAGCTACCAGCAGTACTTTGGAGTATCAGAACGACTCCTAACAGATCCACTGGCTTCACACCTTTCTTCATGGTGTATGGAGCAGAAGCCGTCCTGCCAAGTGACTTGTTGCATGACTCGCCACGAGTCGCCAATTACGTAGAGACAGAAAATGAACTCGCTCGCCAGGACTCGGTGGATGCACTCGAGGAAGCAAGGGAGTTAGCCCTTGAGAGATCAGCAGTTTATCAGCAAGACTTGCGGCGATATCACGCACGCAGAATCAAGACTCGGACTTTCCAGGAAGGAGACTTAGTGCTTCGCCTTGTCCAGAATAGGGAAGGGATGCACAAGTTATCTCCACCATGGGAAGGACCGTTCGTCATAAGCAAGAACTTGCACAACGGATCGTACTATCTAATGGATGTGCGAGAGCCGGCAAGTGAAAGTAAAGGAGCTGACACAGCTCATACACTAGATCCTTATGCAGAGGCAAAGAGGCCGTGGAACATAGCTCAGTTACGTCCGTATTATACTTAAGTTGTAATAGTTTTATGAGTTGAAAGGCAAAGAGCCCAGTGAGCCATGCCTAGATGTAATCAAATTGTTATGATCAAATGAAATAAAGCCGGCTTCTGTGAACATGAGTCCTTTAGTCGAGTCACCCAGTGAGTGCGCTTTGTTCTTTAACTTTGATCATCAGGTTCTTGGGGGCTTGCTTTTCAGTGAAAAAAGTTAAGCTTAGACTCTTGAACCCGGCACAGTAGCCAAATTTTTCCTAATTTTCTCGCTGGTAAGTTAGATGCATCCTGCACAATATGACTAATCTACAGGCATGATTCGTCTCCGGCTCTCATGAATCCTAAGGGACATGAGTTGTTAGGAGCTTGTCAGCACAAGCTGTAAGAGGAGTCATGCAGGGCCTACTTATTCATCAGTGGATAATTAGACGGGTTATAAGAACCATAGAATGACTTGCACAAATAGTACATATCAAATCTCATAACAAGCAAGTCATCATAAGCCGATTGGCACAATTTCAGAACAAAGTAGTTCACAAAACCTAGCAAGGTTTAAGCACCAGTGGTGCATCATTACACAGTCTAAATACTAATAGCACAGCATTACATAAATGATCAGAAGTCATTCAAGGGATTGTCTTCCAGAGGAGTCGACTTCCCAGCCACAGTCGAGGAGTCCTTCTGTGCAGGAGATTTGTCTTTAGTTTGAGCAGCAGAAGGAGGAGCCGGCTTCAAAGGAGGCTTGGTGGCGACTCTCTTCGTTAGAAAGCCAGTACCCTTGGGACTCTTCATGTGCTTAGCAAGCTCTGCTTGTTTCTGGGCGTCTCCAGAGATAGCTCTCGAAGGAGTGGGCGCAGCAGGAGTCTTCAGAGTGGGCTCGGCACTAGGGACAGGAGCCGCCGGTGACGAGGAACTCGGCCCAGTAGAAGAGGAGGGGACACCAGCTGGGTCCTGTGATGGGCGGCCAAAGTTTACTATCGCAGGAGTTTCTGGAGCAACTCTTTTGTTCTCCAAATCATAGTGATGAACCCATACCTCAGGGTCCATCTTATTGGCAATCTCGCAAGCATACGGCCGCACCAGCTTCTCCTCAGCCTTGAAATCATCTTGAGTAAAAGGTTTGCCGTCCTCATGTTGCTCCGGCTTCCCCATTGTAAGCATTGCTGGCTCTATGACAGTTGGATAATAGCCATGGGCTAAGGCCAAGATCCTGATGGAGGCTCTTCTCAAGGAAGATTGTTTCCACAGCCGCATGTAGCCTGGTGCCCTAGACAACTCGTCCACCATACGTTCAGTCTCTTTGGGGCACTTTCCCTTATGGTTTAAATATTTAACCACTGCGCGGGCTCCCTCTTGTAGCCCATGACAGTGATCAAGCATCTTATATAGTTGCTTGCTGGTGGGCAGCTTAAGTTTTGGGGAGTCAGCCCCTGCTGTCGGCATAGTGGAAACCAGGGTACCACGGGCCGGCCTGCCAGGGCCCACAAGATTCTTTGGATAATTTTCGCTAAGGGCCAAGCTCTCCAAGCCTGGCGAGCTTCGCGAGGATTTTCCCCTCGCGAAGGGTTTTTTCTCCTCGCCAAGGATTCTCTCCCTTGGCGAGGGATCGCAACTCGACACGGTGTCTCCGACGCCACCCGCAATTCCGCTAAGGACCAGCCGGGGGGCTCGGCGAGGCTTTTCGCCTCGCGAAGCTCCTTCCTCGTGAAGCCACCTCTGCCCCCGCGGCAGAGCGCACATGGGCTCTGCGCCATGTGCAGAGTGACGCGCGTGCCTACGCGTGATGATGACGACGCCGCAGTTGTCGTTTCCATGTATAAAGCAGTCAACAAAGCGGAGCCAAGCAAAGCGGGCAACGAGTATTGCCCTTTTGGTGATAAGGGAACCGTCTGCAGCTACGCTCCAAGGACGACGTCACCGTGGGTCACCTCCCACCTCGGCAAGCGCCAGCGCACCGTCCAGCTGGTCGGTGCCCCCTTTTCAGCTTTGGTGATGCCGTTCCCCTGCCATGGACCGCGTCCATGAGCTTTACCTTTATGGTGGACTTCACCTTTATCGTGCACCACGCCTCCTCCGTTGTCGCCGTGTGGTAACCCTTCCCGCCCAAATATTTGGGAAAAAGAGGTTCGAGACGCCTATAAAAGGAGAGGGGGTGCACCCAAGCAAAGGGTTCGGTTTTCGGGATTTTGGAGCCTACCAAAACCCTAGATTCGAAGACTAGCAAGTAGCCATTGTTAGCCACCTCGAGCTCGACAAGCTCTCCTTGTACTGTGAACTCTCCAAGCAGTGCAATACACCAAAGCAGGACGTAGGGGTTTTACCTCCACAAGAGGCCCTGAACCTGGGTAAGACCGAGTGTTCCATCTCTGCAGTGCTGTCCCGCAGCGAGTCCGACGAGCATCGTCGCCGGAGCACGTTGAGGGTTGTTTGATTCCGTGTTCATCCCCTTACTTGATCCTTCTCGAGACACATGTGGGGACCCCGGACTAGCTGTCCGAAATACCCGATTATGGTTCACACAACGATCCCATGATCAGTCTGTCGTTGCCCATAATCCGAATTGGATACCAAAGTTTACATCCATTTCAGTACCGCATTAAAGTCTTACATAGTAGGTCACTTAGACCAAGTCTTACATAGGTGCCTTCAAGGGCCAAATCAAAAGCATTCAGCTGAAGCTACGTAGTAGAAGTCCAACGCGTCCTAGCGACGACCGACAGGCAGTTGACTCACGAAGATCCCTAGTTCGCATAGAAGTCTCCATACTCTGCTTCAGCGTAGTTTTCCTCGGGATCTGGCTAAGACAATAGCCAGGGACGAAACCAGTATGAGTACAATTTGTACTTGCAAGCCACTCCTCTACTGAGTATGCAGCAGTTTTACGTTGTTTTCTACAGCACTTTTAGTTATTACTCTATCTCTATATCTTTGTTGAAAAAGGTAAGAAGAGATTTACTACTGTCTTTAGAGAGAATCACAATTTTATTATTTATCCAAAACTCCTCCTTTTTCCCGACCACGACTCATCATGGTCTCTTTTCCTCCACAACTCATACCACTTCATTTGGTATAGTTGGAAAACATTATTTCCTTATTTTTTTTCCAATCTTGCACATTTTATCAAAAACTTTTGCACATGGTCTAGTAGGGCCTCCCAACTGTCCATATCCGAGGACTCGGCTATTCGAATAGTTTTTACCCTCTGCAGAGGTAGCACGCTTTTCCCACACCCATCCGGTAGCTCATCGTGTCTGCCACGTCCCGCCATACAAGGTGTATGCGAAGTTGAGCCACCGGCCATAGCCTTTCCTTTGCTCATGCTAGTATAGGACCCTACCCTTACGATTTCACCATTCCTTCAACACCTAGTACAGGATCCCCCGTCGAGGAACCTAGATGTAAGGACTCGCAGTTTTGCCCGGCGAGCATGATGCCCTTCAATCCCTCAATCCCTCAGATTGCCGGGACCCAGGTCAGGGGTTAGAGTCGCCATGCTCATCCCCTCATGCATAACGGAGTCGTCTCCGTCGATGAGGTATCCAGTACTAACACGAGCAAATTATATGACTACGCCCGTTCCCATATTTGGGTAGATGTGGTCGCACAGATTATCGGCTGGTCGACGTAAGTACTAGGACACAATGTGCATTTTCCATAAACAACACCATTTATCACTTCTCTACTTCAACACCGACAATTCGGCATTTTCTCATCAACTAGGTACTTTAAAAGGAGTTTGGAATAATCATATTTTTCCCATCCTATAATTTTAGGTGTCTACTCTACATTCTACATAGGGTGGTAAAGCAGTTTTCATATCCTTTGTGAAAAGGCTTTTCAGAAAATCAATACCACTACTTTAGGAACTTGCATGTGATTAAATTAGAGGTATGTAAATGCAAGCTCAGCGAAGTAGTTTGCCTTGCTCAACAAAGTGCTCGGGTTCCTGCTGCTCGAAGTAATCTCCTTCCTCGTAGTCTCCGGCAACGTTCTCGTCTAATCGATAAACAAACAATACAAGCAAACAATCACTAAACTAGACAAGCAAAAATCACATCACAAGCAACATAACATCACAATTAGCTACTGAACACACAAGATAACACAATTTGGTTTCAAATTGATTTAATTAACATTTATGTATTTGCATCACAATTATGCATGGCAGAAACTAGGGTTTCATGTTTAATTGCATAACTTGAGTTCTATTGGTCACAAAAATATGAATTAAAATTCTACAGATAGCCACTGATTTATAGGAAACAACCCAATTGGATTTAATTCAATTTGAGTTATTAAACTCCCTGTATAAATGTTTTAATCCAGAATGTTGGTTTTCTTGTTTTTGCTACAACTCAAGTTAATTTTATTCAAAAAATTAAATCCTTTTAGGGGTAACTAGTATTGCTTAAATGTGAGCTAAAAAAATTGGTTTGACCTCATTTGGATTAGTAGAGTATCAGAAACAAACAAGTTTAGGTTTTATACCTTCTGTGGCATTTTGATTATCATTATTTATTTATTAACCTAAATGGGGTGAATCCACTTTAGTTAGTTAGATAATTTCATAAGCTTTCCAGAACATTTTTATTTGCTATTTTTAGATTCCTAGATCCCAAGATATTCCTTTTCAAAGTTCTAATCAAATTTCTGACAGAGAATATTACCTATTTTAAGTTTATCAATTAGCACATTTGGCATTTTCATTTTAAATCAGGGAATTACTCTTAATGATCATGGCCTGCATCAATGTGAAGATTACATGTTTTACTTGCTACAAGATTTTAATTTACTATTTTTAGGCCTCTGGTTCAATAGCAATTTGCATGGGAAGTGGGCTATCTTTATTATTTCATGTGCTAAGCTAAACTGGTTAGCTATCTTTTCCATTTTAAATCTTTTACACAGATTTTATTTTGGGATTACCAAGTCTTGATCAAAGCAGTACACTAATCATACTAACATGTCATGCCAAGAATTACTCCTAAATAAAATTAGGTGAATTAAGATCAACAGCTAAAAACAGAAATAAATATCTGTTTCAGAAACTTTTCTGAAACAGATAGGACATAGCTACTTTGTCCATCTATTCGAGGATGCTAGACTAATCATTTTGGACATACAAGACTTGCAGATGAATCTATGAATCGAGCTCTTTCCAACCATATAAAGTTTGTAAATTTTGGTTCAGTGGATTTTTCATAATTTGATTGCAAAGTGAGCTAATCAACTCGGTTATTTCCAGACTTAGCCGTTTTCAGAAACTAATCCGAACCGGTACGCTGCCGTTGGATCTAGATCCAACGGCCCACGTTCAAATCACCGGGGTGACCTAAAATCGGCGGCGCCACCGCGCCGGCGGCACGGTGGTGGACGGTGGGCTCACCTAGAGGGCTCGGTTGACGGCGGTGAGGGTGCAGATCGATGGCGGAGGCGAGGGAAAGTCGATGGGGTGAGTTGCAGGTGCTGGGGTGGTCGGGTTCGTCGGCGTCGAGCTCCGCGTCGCGTCCGTGTCCTTGGCGCAACTCCGGCGAGCTCCCGTCGGCGTTCCTGGGCACAAGACAGAGAGGGGAGAGGGGCACGTGAGTGCGGCGGCCATGGGGAGTGCAATGGAGGGCAGAGAGGGAGAGGGAAGCGACGGCACGACGGATTCGTGCTCGACGTCAACCTCGGCTCCGGCGGAGAAATTGCAGGGCAGCAGCGGCTCTGCGGCTGCGATTCCGTCCTCCAGGCGGTGCAAGGTGAGAGTGGAGTGGAGGGGAGTAAGGTGGCGAGGTGGGGTGGTGTGGTGCGGACGAATTTGCGCTCGGGGCGGCTCGCTTTTATAGCCGAGCTCCGGCGCACGGTGGACTCGGTGCTGGGGCGGTCCAGCGGCCACACGGGCTCGCCGTAGGGTTGGCGCGAGGCCGGCTACGGTGTTGGGCTACTGAGGGGCACGGCTGTGGCGTGGAGGCGAGCTAGGCGTCGTGGTTGTGGGGGACGGCCGCGGAAGAGCTTGGGCGGCGCACGGGCACGCACGGGCGGCACGCCTCCGGCGGTTTAGGGCTGCTGCTGGGCACGGCGCAGGCGAGAGAGGGGGCAGGAGAGGTGTAGGGTGCGGCGTTAGGGCTAGGTGGCCGGTGGGGGACGGTTTCCTCCACGGCGCGGCACGGCGGCATGGCCACAGGAGCGCTGCTCCCTGGCGATGATGAACGGCGATCAATGCGGCGGCTAGGGTGCTTCCCGCGTGCAATTGAGGTACTGGGCAGGTTCGTGGGATGGGGAGAGATGGTGTGGTGCAAGGAATTGAAGAACAAACGACCGAATCCGTGGATTCAATCCTCAGTTCATCGGGTTTGGGGAAGAACAGGGTGGTGCATGCCACCTGTTCGACCAAATGTCTCAACAAAATTTAAATTCGAATTTTTGAAAATGGTTTCCACTTTTGGTGTCATGTATGTTAATAAGGATTTCTAGTGCTAGGATGGTATTTTTTTGATAAGTGCATCATAGCACATTTTGTGGTTTAAGATGATTAAAGAAAGAAATAGAATTTTATATTTTGGAATTTGAAAATATATTTTGAAGAGGGAAAGTTATTAGAGCTAAGTGGGAGTGAGCACTATGTCACCTCACTGGTTTTGATTTAAAAGAAAATATTTATTTCTCATTAAGAGAAATTTGTGTGGCACTTGTCCCATTATTTCATGTGGTGGGGTTGCTTTCATTTTCTTTCTTTTTATTCATACCTTTGCTTAGCAAACACACACATCAAGCAACAGAATGCAAGCAAACACACATAAGATAATAAAAGTTTTTGTTGGCCCACATTTTTGGAATTAATAATACTTATATTAATTCTGGGATGTTACAAATCCTCCCCCCCTTAAAATAAATCTCGTCCCGAGATTTGCTAGGCTTAGGAGCTAAGGAAGTCTGGGAATTCGCGTCTAAGATAATCCTCACGTTCCCAGGTTGCTTCTTCTTCAGAATGGTTAGTCCACTGGACTTTGTAGAACTTGATCGCACGTCTTCGGGTGAGACGAACATCTTCTTCGAGAATCTTAAGGGGCCTATCACGATAGGTCAGGTCATTGTTCAGGTCGATGGAGTGGTGGTCAATGTGCTTGAAAACATCTGGCTGATCAGGAACTTCAAGACACTTCCGCAGTAGTGAAATGTGGAAGACATCATGGAATTCAGACAGCTCTGGGGGTAACTCTAGCTGATAGGATACTTCTCCTCGGCGGCTAATGATCTTGAAAGGTCCAATATACCTTGGTGCTAACTTTCCTTTGACATGGAAACGTTGCATTCCCTTAAGAGGTGTCACTCGGAGATACACAAAATCTCCAATGTCAAAAGTGAGGTCACGGCGCTTAGGATCGGCATAACTCTTCTGGCGGGATTGGGCAGTTTTGAGACGCTCGCGAATAAGCTGGACTTGTTCTTCGGCTTCACGGAGGGTGTCAGGTCCAAATAATTTCCCTTCTCCGGTGTCGGACCAATTCAGGGTGTACGACACTTCCTGCCATACAGTGCTTCAAACGGGGCCATTTGCAAACTAGACTGGTAGCTATTGTTGTAGGAGAATTCTGCAAATGGGAGACAATCTTCCCACTTGGAACCATAAGATAGAACACACGCACGAAGCATGTCCTCCAAAATCTGGTTCACTCTCTCGGTTTGACCGTCAGTCTGGGGATGATAAGCTGTGCTAAAGGTTAACTTGGTTCCGAGGGCCTTGTGAAGTGCTTTCCAGAATCTCGAGGTGAATTGCGTGCCTCTATCAGACACAATCTTCTTGGGTACCCCATGCAGGCTTACTATTCTGGACATGTATAGGTCTGCTAACTGGTCTCCACGATAGGTGGTCTTGACCGGAATAAAATGAGCAACTTTGGTCAGTCGGTCAACGACGACCCAGATTGAATCATGACCTCGGTTGGACCTGGGCAGTCCGGTAATGAAGTCCATTCCAATCTCGTCCCATTTCCATTCAGGAATTTTCAAGGGTTGAAGCAATCCGGCGGGTCGCTGATGTTCAGCTTTGACTCGCTGACAGATATCACACTTGGCTACGAATGAACCAATCTCTCGTTTCATTCCATGCCACCAAAATCTTTCTCGAAGGTCTTGGTACATTTTGGTTCCTCCGGGGTGGATTGAGTAGGGGGTTTCATGGGCTTCTTTCAGGATCAACTCCTTTAGTTCACTATTGTTGGGCACACAAATACGACCATTGAATCTCAACACTCCTTCAGCGTCTTCGGCAAAACCAGGGGCTTTGTCGAGAGACATTTTCTTTTAATCCCTTCGATGCTCTCATGACCTCTCTGGGCTTCTTTGATTTGATCCATTAGGGTTGGGGCTAACTCAATATTGGCGAGATACCCATGGCTAACGAGTTCGAGTCCAAAATCTTCAAACTCCTTGAACAAGGTTGGTTGTTCGACTTGAATCAAGGCATTCAGGGTACAGGGCTTGCGACTAAGGGCATCGGCAACAACATTAGCCTTTCCCGGGTGATAATGGATTCCAACATCGTAATCCTTTATCAGCTCCATCCATCTCCTCTGTCGCAGGTTCAACTCTTTCTGGATAAAGATATACTTCAAACTCTTATGATCTGTATAGACCTCACAGCGATGTCCCACAAGATAGGAACGCCATGTTTTAAGAGCAAAAACAACGGCTGCTAATTCCAGGTCATGGGTTGGGTAATTCTCTTCATGCGGTCGCAACTGTCGAGACAGATACGACACCACTTTGCCTTCTTGCATCAGAACGCAACCAAGTCCAAGACGTGATGCATCGCAATACACATCAAAACTCTTGGTGACGTCCGGCATTACTAGGACTGGGGCTGTGGTTAACTTCTTCTTCAACTCCTGGAAACTATCTTCACACTTCTGGGTCCATTCAAATTTCTGATCCTTCCTTAATAATTGGGTTATGGCTTTGGCTATCCGAGAAAATCCTTCAACGAACTTGCGGTAATAACCCGCTAGTCCGAGAAAGCTACGAATCTCGGTCACACTGGTAGGGGTCTTCCAGTCAAGAATGGCTTTAATCTTCTCCGGGTCAACAGAAATTCCTCCGGCAGATATGACATGTCCGAGAAATGCCACCTCCTTAAGCCAAAACTCACACTTGCTAAGTTTGGCATAAAGTTGGTGCTCTCGGAGTGTCTCCAAAACTAGGCGTAGGTGAACAGCATGCTCCTCTTCGGTTTTGGAATAAACAAGAATATCATCAATGAAGACTACCACGAACTTGTCGAGGTACTCCATGAAGATCTTGTTCATCAGGTTCATGAAATAGGCTGGGGCATTGGTCAGACCAAAGGACATTACGGTGTACTCAAACAATCCGTAACGGGTAGTGAAGGCAGTCTTGGGAATGTCTGATTCTCGGATTTTCAACTGGTGATATCCTGTCCGTAGATCGATCTTTGAAAAGACTCGGGCTCCGTTCATTTGATCGAACAGATCCTCGATCTTGGGAAGAGGATACTTGTTTTTGATGGTCACCTCATTAAGCTTACGATAATCCACACACAGTCGTGTAGTACCGTCTCTCTTGTCCACAAAAATGATAGGTGATCCCCAAGGTGAAGTGCTTGGGCGAATAAGACCTTTGCTGAGCATATCAGCCAACTGCTTTTTCAGCTCCACTAATTCTTCCGGATTCATCCGGTAGGGTCTCTGGGATATAGGAGAGGTTCCAGGGATAAGTTCAATCACGAACTCAATATCCCTGTCTGGCGGCATACCAGGCAATTCTTCCGGAAAAACATCTCGGAATAGGTGAACAACACGGATCTCATCAAGGGTGGGTCGAGCTATGCCCTCATGGCATCCTGGTCTGGTTTGGCTGGTCTCAGATACATACTTCACTTCAACTCCATTATCAGAAGTGAGGGTAACGGCTCATCTGGCACAATCAATTTGGCCGTGATACTTGGCTAACCAATCCATTCCAAGGATCACATCTATGCCTTGGGTGCCTAAAATGATTAGGTTGGCTGCAAACCTTTCTCCTCCAATCTCTATGAAGGTTTCGGGACACATCTGGTTGGTCGTGGCTAACAAGCCTGGGGTTTGTGTGGGGACCCCGGACTAGCTGTCCGAAATACCCGATTATTGTTCACACAACGATCCCATGATCAGTCTGTCGTTGCCCATAATCCGAATTGGATACCAAAGTTTACATCCATTTCAGTACCGCATCAAAGTCTTACATAGTAGGTCACTTAGACCAAGTCTTATATAGGTGCCTTCAAGGGCCAAATCAAAAGCATTCAGCGGAAGCTACGTAGTAGAAGTCCAACGCGTCCTAGCGACGACCGACAGGCAGTTGACTCACGAAGATCCCTAGTTCGCATAGAAGTCTCCATACTCCGCTTCAGCGTAGTTTTCCTCGGGATCTGGCTAAGACAATAGCCAGAGACGAAACCAGTATGAGTACAATTTGTACTCGCAAACTACTCCTCTACTGAGTATGCACCAGTTTTAAGTTGTTCTCTACAGCACTTTTAGTTATTACTCTATCTCTATATCCTTGATGAAAAAGGTAAGAAGAGATTTACTACTATCTTTAGAGAGAAGCAAAATTTTATTAGTTATCCAAAACTCCTCCTTTTTCCCGACCACGACTCATCATGGTCTCTTTTCCTCCACAACTCATACCACTCCATTTGGTATAGTTGGGAAACATCAGCCACACCTTTGTTCTTTAAAATTACCTCCTTTTGTAAAACTTGCACATAGTCTAGTACAGCCTCCCAACTGTCCATATCCGAGGACTCGGCTATTCGAATAGTTTTTACCCTCTGCAGAGGTAGCACGCTTTTCCCACACCCATCCGGTAGCTCATCGTGTCTGCCACGTCCCGCCATACAAGGTGTATGCGAAGTTGAACCACCGGCCATAGCCTTTCCTTTGCTCATGCTAGTATAGGACCCTGCCCTTACGATTTCACCATTCCTTCAACACCTAGTACAGGATCCCCCGTCGAGGAACCTAGATGTAAGGACTCGTAGTTTTGCCCGGCGGGCGCGAAGCTCTTCAATCCCTCAATCCCTCAGATTGCCGGGACCCAGGTCAGGGGGTAGGTCGCCATGACCATCCCCTCATGCATAACGGAGTCATCTCCGTCGATGAGGTATCCAGTACTAACACGAGCAAACTATATGACTACGCCCGTTCCCATATTTGGGTAGGTGTGGTCGCACAGGTTATCGGCTGGTCGTCATGGTACTAAGACACAATGTGCATTTTTCATAAACAACTCCCTTTATCACTTCTCCATTTTAACACCGATAACTCGGCATTTCATCATCAACTAGGTACTTTAAAAAGGAGTTTGGAATAAATCATATTTTTCCCATCCTATAATTTTAAGTATCTACTCTACATTTTTCATAGGGTGATAAAGCAGTTTTCATATCCTTTGTGAAAAAGGTTTTTCGAAAAATCAATACCACTACTTTAGGAACTTGCATGTGATTAAATTAGAGGTATGTAAATGCAAGCTCAGCGAAGTAGCTTGCCTTGCTCAACAAAGTGCTCGGGTTCCTGCTGCTCGAAGTAATCTCCTTCCTCGTAATCTCCGGCAACGTTCGCGTCTAATCGATAAACAAACAATACAAGCAAACAATCACTAAACTAAACAAGCAAACATCACTTCAAAATCAACATAACATCACAATTAGCTACTGAATACACAAAATAACACCATTTGGTTTCAAATTGATTTAATTAACAATTATTCATTTTCATCACAATTATGGCAGAAACTAGGGTTTCAGGTTTAATTGCATAACTTGAGTTCTGTTGGTCACAAAAATATGAATTAAAATTCTACAGATAGCTACTGATCTCTAGAAGGCAACCTAATTGGATTCAAATCAATTTGAGTTATTAAACTCCCTGTATAAATGTCTTAATACAGAATGTTGGTTTTCTTGTTTTTGCTACAACTCAAGTTAATTGTATTCAAAAATTAAATCCTTTTAGGGGTAACTAGTATTGCTTAAATGTGAGCTAACAAAATTGGTTTGACCTTATTTGGATTAGTAGAGTTTCAGAAACAAACAAGTTTAGGTTTTATACCTTCTGTGGCATTTTGATTATCATTATTTATTTATTAACCTAAATGGGGTGAAACCACTTTAGTTAGTTAGATAATTTCATAAGCTTTCCAGAACATTTTCACTTGCTATTTTTAGATTCCTAGATCTCAAGATATTGAATTTCAAAGTTCTAATCAAATTTATGACAGAGAAATCTACCCATTTTAAGTTTATCAATTAGCACATTTGGCATTTTCATTTTAAATCAGGGAATTACTCTTAATGATCATGTCTTGCATCACTGTGAAGATTACATGTTTTATTTGCTACAAGATTTTAGTTTGCTATTTTTAGGCCTCTGGTTCAATAGCAATTTGCATGGGAAGTAGGTTATGTTCTGTTATTGCAGTGTTGAGCTAACTGATTAGCTATATTGTCCAATTTAAATCTTTTAGCCAGATTTTAATTCAGGGTTCAAACTACTTGCTCATGACAGTATGCTAACTATACTAACATGCTGTGCTAAGAATTACTCCTAAATAAAATTAAGTGAATTAAGATCAACAGCTAAAGACAGAAATAAATATCTGTTTCAGAAACTTTTCTGAAACAGATAGGACATAGCTACTTTGTCCATTTATTCGAGGATGCTACACTAGTTATTTTGGAAATACAAGACTTGCAGATGAATCTATGAATCGAGCTCTTTCCAACCATATAAAGTTTGTAAATTTTGGCTCAGTGGATTTTTCACAATTTAATTGCAAAGTGAGCTAATCAACTCTGTTAATTCCAGACTTAGCCGTTTTTCAAAAACTAACCGAACCGGTACGCTGCCGTTGGATCTAGATCCAACGGCTCACGTTCAAAGCAACGGTGGCGACCAAAAATCGGCGGCGCCACCGCGCCGGCGGCACGGGGGTGGATGCTTGGCTCACCTAGGGGGCTCGGGTGACGGCGGTGAGGGTGCAGAACGGCGGCGGAGGCTCGGGGAAACTTGTTGGCGAGGTTACACGGCTTGGGGTGCACGGGTTCGTCGGCGGCGAGCAGCTCCTCCTCCGCGTCAGTGTGCGGTCTCCGGCGAGCTCCCGTCGACGTTCCTGGGCACAAGACAGAGAGGGGAGAGGGGCATGTGAGTGCGGCGGCCATGGGAAGTGCAGTGGAGGGCAGAGAGGGAGAGGGAAGCGACGGCACGACGGATTCGTGCTCGACATCCACCTCGGCTCCGGCGGAGAAATTGCAGGGCAGCAGCGGCTCAGCGGCCGCGATTCCGCCCTCCTGGCGGTGCACGGTGAGGGTGAAGTGGAGGGGAGTGGAATGGCGAGGCGGGGTGGAGTGGTGTGGTGGAATCGGAGCTCGGGGCGGCTGCTTTTATAGCCGGAGCTCCGGTTCATGGTGGGCAGGGTGCAGGGGTGGTGCAACGGGCGGCCGAGCATGTCCGTAGGGTTGGCGCGAGGCCGGCTACGGTGCTGGGCTATGGAGGGGCACGGCGGATGGCGTGGACGGCGTGGCGCGAGCTCGGCAGGGGGGGACGGCCTGGCGGCTCGGTGCGTGCTCGGGCGGTGCGGGCACGGCCATGTGGTGTCGGGGGCGGCCAATGCCCGTGTCCAGGGGGTGCGGTGCTCGGCTGGGAGAGGCAAGGAGCGGCGCTAGGGCTAGGTGGGCGGCTACGGTGCCGCCTATGCGTCGGCGACAGGGGCGGCATGGCGACAGTGCGCCGTGCTCCCTGGGTGGCGATGATCACCGCGGCGGCTAGGGTGTCTCCCGTGCGAAATTGGGGTGCTGGGCAGGTTCGTGAGGTGGGGAGGGGTGTTGGGGTGCAAGGAATCGAAGAACAAACACACAAATCCGTCGATTTGATCTTCAGTTCTTCGGGTTTGGGGAAGAACAGGGTGGTGCATGCCACCTGTTCGACCAAATGCCTCAACAGAATTAAATTTGAATTTTTGAATTTGGTTTCCACATCTGGTCTCATATAGATTAATAGTGATTTGTGGTGCTATGATGGTATTTTTTTGATAAGTGCATCATAGCACATTTTGTGGTTTAAGATGATTAAAGAAAGAAATAGAATTTTATATTTTGGAATTCTGAAAATATATTTTGAAGAGGGAAAAGTTATTAGAGCTAAGTGGGAGTGAGCACTATGTCACCCCACTGGTTTTTGATTTAAAAGAAAATATTTATTTCTCATTTAGAGAAATTTTTGTGTGGCACTTGTCCCATTATTTCATGTGGTGGGGTTGTTTTCATTTTTCTTTCTTTTTATTCATACCTTTGCTTAGCAATCACACACATCAAACAACAAAATGCAAGCAAACACACATAAGATAATAAAAATTTTGTTGGCCCACATTTTTGGAATTAATAATACTTATATTAATTCTGGGATGTTACAAATCCTCCCCCCCTTAAAATAAATCTCGTCCCGAGATTTGCTAGGCTTAGGAGCTAAGGAAGTCTGGGAATTCGCGTCTAAGATAATCCTCACGTTCCCAGGTTGCTTCTTCTTCAGAATGGTTAGTCCACTGGACTTTGTAGAACTTGATCGCACGTCTTCGGGTGAGACGAACATCTTCTTCGAGAATCTTAAGGGGTCTATCACGATAGGTCAGGTCATTATTCAGGTCGATGGAGTGGTGATCAATGTGCTTGAAAACATCCGGCTGGTCAGGAACTTCAAGACACTTCCGCAGTAGTGAAATGTGGAAGACATCATGAAATTCAGACAGCTCTGGGGGTAACTCTAGCTGATAGGATACTTCTCCTCGGCGGCTAATGATCTTGAAGGTCCAATATACCTTGGTGCTAACTTTCCTTTGACATGGAAACGTTGCATTCCCTTAAGAGGTGTCACTCGGAGATACACAAAATCTCCGATGTCAAAAGTGAGGTCACGGCGCTTAGGATCGGCATAACTCTTCTGGCGGGATTGGGCAGTTTTGAGACGCTCGCGAATAAGCTGGACTTGCTCTTCGGCTTCACGAAGGGTGTCAGGTCCGAATAATTTACCTTCTCCAGTGTCGGACCAATTCAGGGGTGTACGACACTTCCTGCCATACAGTGCTTCAAACGGGGCCATTTGCAAACTAGACTGGTAGCTATTGTTGTAGGAGAATTCTGCAAATGGGAGACAATCTTCCCACTTGGAACCATAAGATAGAACACACGCACGAAGCATGTCCTCCAAAATCTGGTTCACTCTCTCGGTTTGGCCATCAGTCTGAGGGTGATAAGCTGTGCTAAAGTTAGCTTGGTTCCGAGGGTCTCGTGAAGTGCTTTCCAGAATCTCGAGGTGAATTGCGTGCCTCTATCAGACACAATCTTCTTGGGTACTCCATGCAGGCTTACTATTCTGGACATGTATAGGTCTGCTAACTGGGCTCCACTGTAAGTGGTCTTGACCGGAATAAAATGAGCAACTTTGGTCAGTCGGTCAACGACGACCCAGATTGAATCATGACCTCGGTTGGACCTGGGCAGTCCGGTAATGAAGTCCATTCCAATCTCGTCCCATTTCCATTCAGGAATTTTCAAGGGTTGAAGCAATCCAGCGGGTCGCTGATGTTCAGCTTTGACTCGCTGACAGATATCACACTTGGCTACGAATGAACCAATCTCTCGTTTCATTCCATGCCACCAAAATCTCTCACGAAGGTCTTGGTACATTTTGGTTCCTCCAGGGTGGATTGAGTAGGGGGTTTCATGGGCTTCTTTCAGGATCAACTCCTTTAGTTCACTATTGTTGGGCACACAAATACGACCATTGAATCTCAACACTCCTTCAGCGTCTTCGGCAAAACCAGGGGCTTTGTCGAGAGACATTTTCTTTTTAATCCCTTCGATGCTCTCATGACCTCTCTGGGCTTCTTTGATTTGATCCATTAGGGTTGGGGCTAACTCAATATTGGCGAGATACCCATGGCTAACGAGTTCGAGTCCAAAATCTTCAAACTCCTTGAACAAGGTTGGTTGTTCGACTCGAATCAAGGCATTCAGGGTACAGGGCTTGCGACTAAGGGCATCGGCAACAACATTAGCCTTTCCCGGGTGATAATGGATTCCAACATCGTAATCCTTTATCAGCTCCATCCATCTCCTCTGTCGCAGGTTCAACTCTTTCTGGGTAAAGATATACTTCAAACTCTTATGATCTGTATAGATCTCACAGCGATGTCCCACAAGATAGGAACGCCATGTTTTAAGAGCAAAAACAACGGCTGCTAACTCCAGGTCATGGGTTGGGTAATTCTCTTCATGCGGTCGCAACTGTCGAGACAGATACGACACCACCTTGCCTTCTTGCATCAGAACGCAACCAAGTCCAAGACGTGATGCATCGCAATACACATCAAAACTCTTGGTGACGTCTGGCATTACTAGGACTGGGGCTGTGGTTAACTTCTTCTTCAACTCCTGGAAACTATCTTCACACTTCTGGGTCCATTCAAATTTCTGATCCTTCCTCAATAATTGGGTTATGGCTTTGGCTATCCGAGAAAATCCTTCAACGAACTTGCGGTAATAACCCGCTAGTCCGAGAAAGCTACGAATCTCGGTCACATTGGTAGGGGTCTTCCAATCAAGAATGGCTTTAATCTTCTCCGGGTCAACAGAAATTCCTCCGGCAGATATGACATGTCCGAGAAATGCCACCTCCTTAAGCCAAAACTCACACTTGCTAAGCTTGGCATAAAGTTGGTGCTCTCGGAGTGTCTCCAAAACTAGGCGTAGGTGAACAGCATGCTCCTCTTCGGTTTTGGAATAAACAAGAATATCGTCAATGAAGACTACCACGAACTTGTCGAGGTACTCCATGAAGATCTTGTTCATCAGGTTCATGAAATAGGCTGGGGCATTGGTCAGACCAAAGGACATTACGGTGTACTCAAACAATCCGTAACGGGTAGTGAAGGCAGTCTTGGGAATGTCTGATTCTCGGATTTTCAACTGGTGATATCCTGTCCGTAGATCGATCTTTGAAAAGACTCGGGCTCCGTTCATTTGATCGAACAGATCCTCGATCTTGGGAAGAGGATACTTGTTTTTGATGGTCACCTCATTAAGCTTACGATAATCCACACACAGTCGTGTGGTACCGTCTCTCTTGTCCACAAAAATGATAGGTGATCCCCAAGGTGAAGCGCTTGGGCGAATAAGGCCTTTGCTGAGCATATCAGCCAACTGCTTCTTCAACTCCACTAATTCTTCCGGATTCATCCGGTAGGGTCTCTGGGATATAGGAGAGGTTCCAGGGATAAGTTCAATCACGAACTCAATATCCCTGTCTGGCGGCATACCAGGCAATTCTTCCGGAAAAACATCTCGGAATAGGTGAACAACACGGATCTCATCAAGGGTGGGTCGAGCTATGCCCTCATGGCATCCTGGTCTGGTTTGGCTGGTCTCAGATACATACTTCACTTCAACTCCATTATCAGAAGTGAGGGTAATGGCTCTCCTCGCACAATCAATTCGGCCGTGATACTTGGCTAACCAATCCATTCCAAGGATCACATCTATGCCTTGGGTTCCTAAAATGATTAGGTTGGCTGCAAACCTTTCTCCTCCAATCTCTATGAGGGTTTCAGAACACATCTGGTTGGTCGTGGCTAACAAGCCTGGGGTTTGTATCAACATGGTCTGGGTAAAAGACTTCCGACTAGACCTCCCTTGGTAACAAACTCTTGGGTAACAAATGAATGGGTAGCACCAGAATCAAATAGAACAGTTGCAGGTACTGAGTTGACAAGGAACGTACCCAGCACAACATCTGGCGCCTCCTCAGCTTCCTCAGCATTGATGTGGTGCAGACGGCCCTTGACAACAGCAGCATTTCCACGGGGTGCGGCATTCTTGCCATTCCCATTTCCATTTCCATTTCCATTGCGGTTTTGACCCTGGTTCGGTGCAGGCTTCTTGGGATTGGGGCATTCTTTGGAGTAGTGACCTTTGGTGCCGCATTCAAAGCAGACAACATTGGCCTTGGATAGTTGTTGGGGTTTCCTCCTGGACGATTGTTGTCAGTAGGACGGTTGGGGTTGTTTGGGCGGTTTGGAAAGGTAGGACGTGGGGGTTGAGGTGGTCTATAAGCAGGCTTGGGTGCTGGTGGGAAGGTACGAGGCTTCTGGTTGCTAGAACCTTCTGAAGCAATCATCCTTCTCTTGCGTCCTTCAAACATGGACTTGCGCTTGGTCTCCAGCTGGATAGCCTTGTCCACAAGTGACTCCAGATCAACGAAGTCATGGATCACCAAGGCGCACTGAAGCTCATCATGCAGTCCACTCATGAAGCGCTCAATCTTCCTCTTCTCTGAGTCCACATCATCAGGAGCATACCGAGATAAATCGGTAAACTCATCAAGATAGCCAACCACGTCTTTGCTTCCCTGTCTCAGCTTACGGAACTCATCCTTCTTCCTTTCAATAAGTCCACGAGGAATGTGCTTCTTGCGGAACTTCTCCTGGAACTCAGCCCAATTGATCACATAACCAACCTGCTGGAGAGCCTTGGTAGTGTCCCACCAAGCTCGTGCAGGTCCAGCAAGATAGTGGGTTGCATACAGAACCTTCTCATTTTCTCCCACTGCGGCAACTTCCAAATTGTTGTTAATGGTGCGAAGCCAGTCATCGGCCTCTAAAGGGTGAAGTCCCTTGGAATAGGTGGGTGGGTTGGTCTTCTGGAAATCGCTCAAAGTGGACCTCAAGTGTCCATCTTCATTGCCATTGCCATTGCCATTGTGGTTGTTCTGATTGGGGTTCTGGGCATTAGCGGCGAGTTGCTGGAGAACAGCAAGGTGTGCCTGACGCTCCTGGCGAACAGCCTCGCGGTCCTCCATGATGATCCTAAGAAGTTGGGCCGGGGTAGGTTCGGGTGGTGGTGGTGGATCATTGCGACTGTGGCTTCCTCCTCGGGTGTCAACCATCCTGAGATTAGACGGGCGTAAGAGTCAAGAACAGACTAAGGATGTGCCTTACTCTAACAGGGTAGAAGAGTAGGATTTTTGAATGGTTGGGGTGAGAGTCTTTACTACTTATAAGTTTTCGAAAAGACTTTGCAAACTTAGAGAACTTCAAAGCACACAACAATATCAAACAAAAGCATCACAACATAGCTCCACACATCATACATAGTTGCTACAAGCATATGGTTTCATAGGAACCATTACACTACTCAAAAGCGACTACAACTGGGTGGTCCTAATCCCTACGATAACTCGAGAACGGCAAAGTGATCCAACTACTGTGGTGGAACACTCGGCACAACGTCGTCGTCGGACTCGAAGGCACGCTCCTCTGGGTCCTCCTCGTCCTCGTCAAGAAGGGGCTCAGTCGGCTCCTCCTCGTCGTCGACGATCTCCTCCTCGTCGTCATCCTCCTCGTAGTCCATCTCCTCCAAGTAATCCTCATCATCACTAATGAAGGCGCTGTTCTCCCTGCGGAGATCCTCGCCCTCCTCCTCCATCTCATCGGCTCGACGCTCAAGGTCCTCTATCATCTCGTCCTGCTCCGCCACTCTCTTGCGAAGCTTGGCGATGGTCTTCTTCAGGCGGATCCCCTTCTGGTGAAGGTTGGCCTTGTCCTGCTGCAGGTGCGCAACTCGGTCACGGCTCGCCTTGAGCGCGCTGCGCTCAAAGTGGGACCGGTACCTCAAGCTGCGTAGGTCCTCCTGGGTACGGTAAAGTAAGACCTCCATATCCACAAGGTGCTCACCAAAGGTAGGGTGGCGAACAGTGGAAGTAGGACGTCCCTCGGTGTCACGCCTCCCGTAGAACCTGAAAGGCGAGTTCACTAACTCCTCCTTGTGCTCCTCACAAAGTCGGGCCAGCAGCCTCTGCATGGCACGACACAGTCCATCGTCCCAACTGGCGTCCATCGTGGTGAAAGACAGTGTCCTGGAATGGGAGGACTTGATGTTCCCCCGGACAGACGACTCGATGAGCCAACACAGGTTGTCCTTGTCGTGGGCATCAACCTGCGCTCCACGGAACTCAGGAGCTGGGCGACCCAAGATGTCGCTCAACTTGTACAGGTCTTTCTCGAACATGAGGTTGCCCTTCTCCTTAACTTGCAGAAACTCGGTGAAGTGTAGCGCCATCTACAAATTTTAAGCCAAATTTTAAGTTAGTTAAGTGACTTGGGCGCAAACTTTAAATTTTTAAGTGAGGCAACAAGTGAGTCAAAATTTTAAACTTTGTGGAATTATGAGTGCGTAAAATTTTAAGGATGCCGAAAAATTTGTAATATTAGTGAATAGAATTTTGCAAATATGAGAGGGTTGGGAGATAAGAAGTTTTCGAAAATATTTTCACTTCTTTGTTTTAGAAATTACTTTTGTAACTCCTATCTAACGGCCATGCTAACTAAGGTCTCCTATGGTCAAGATGCGCTCTGATACCAACTCTGTGGGGACCCCGGACTAGCTGTCCGAAATACCCGATTATGGTTCACACAACGATCCCATGATCAGTCTGTCGTTGCCCATAATCCGAATTGGATACCAAAGTTTACATCCATTTCAGTACCGCATTAAAGTCTTACATAGTAGGTCACTTAGACCAAGTCTTACATAGGTGCCTTCAAGGGCCAAATCAAAAGCATTCAGCGGAAGCTACGTAGTAGAAGTCCAACGCGTCCTAGCGACGACCGACAGGCAGTTGACTCACGAAGATCCCTAGTTTGCATAGAAGTCTCCATACTCCGCCTCAGCGTAGTTTTCCTCGGGATCTGGCTAAGACAATAGCCAGAGACGAAACCAGTATGAGTACAATTTGTACTCGCAAACTACTCCTCTACTGAGTATGCACCAGTTTTAAGTTGTTCTCTACAGCACTTTTAGTTATTACTCTATCTCTATATCTTTGTTGAAAAAGGTAAGAAGAGATTTACTACTATCTTTAGAGAGAAGCAAAATTTTATTATTTATCCAAAACTCCTCCTTTTTCCCGACCACGACTCATCATGGTCTCTTTTCCTCCACAACTCATACCACTCCATTTGGTATAGTTGGGAAGCATCATTTCCTTATTTTTCCAATCTTGCACATTTTATCAAAAACTTTTGCACATGGTCTAGTAGGGCCTCCCAACTGTCCATATCCGAGGACTCGGCTATTCGAATAGTTTTTACCCTCTGCAGAGGTAGTACGCTTTTCCCACACCCATCCGATAGCTCATCGTGTCTGCCACGTCCCGCCATACAAGGTGTATGCGAAGTTGAGCCACCGGCCATAGCCTTTCCTTTGCTCATGCTAGTATAGGACCCTGCCCTTACGATTTCACCATTCCTTCACACCTAGTACAGGATCCCCCGTCGAGGAACCTAGATGTAAGGACTCGCAGTTTTGCCCGGCGAGCACGAAGCCCTTCAATCCCGCAAGCCAACATATTGCCGGGACCCAGGTCAGGGGTTAGAGTCGCCATGCTCATCCCCTCATGCATAACGGAGTCGTCTCCGTCGATGAGGTATCCAGTACTAACACGAGCAAATTATATGACTACGCCCGTTCCCATATTTGGGTAGATGTGGTCGCACAGATTATCGGCTGGTCGACGTAAGTACTAGGACACAATGTGCATTTTTTATAAACAACTCCCTTTATCACTTCTCCACTTTAACACCGATAACTCGGCATTTCATCATCAACTAGGTACTTTAAAAAGGAGTTTGGAATAATCATATTTTTCCCATCCTATAGTTTTAGGTGTCTACTCTATATTCTACATAGGGTGAGCAGTTTTATATCCCTTGTGATAAGGGTTCTTTTCAGAAATCAGTACCCTACTTTAGGAATTTGCATGTAATTAATTTAAAGGGATGTAAATGCAAGCTCAGCGAAGTAGCTTGCCTTGCTCAACAAAGTGCTCGGGTTCCTGCTGCTCGAAGTAATCTCCTTCCTCGTAGTCTCCGGCAACGTTCGCGTCTAATCGATAAACAAACAATACAAGCAAACAATCACTAAACTAGACAAGCAAACATCACATCACGAGCAACATAACATCACAATTAGCTACTGAACACACAAGATAACACAATTTGATTTCAATTTGATTTAATTATCCATTATCTAACTATGTCACAAATATGGCAGAAACTAGGGTTTTAGGTTTAATTGCATAACTTGAGTTCTGTTGGTCATAAAAATACAAACTAAAATTCTATAGATAGCTACTGATCTCTAGAAGACAACCTAATTGGATTCAAATCAATTTGAGTTATTAAACTCCCTGTATAAATGTTTTAATACAGAATGTTGGTTTTCTTGTTTTTGCTACAACTCAAGTTAATTGTATTCAAACATTAAATCCTTTTAGGGGTAACTAGTATTGCTTAAATGTGAGCTAACAAAATTGGTTTGACCTCATTTGGGTTAGTAGAGTATCAGAAACAAACAAGTTTATGTTTTATACCTTCTGTGGCATTTTGATTATCATTATTTATTTATTAACCTAAATGGGGTGAAACCACTTTAGTTAGTTAGATAATTTCATAAGCTTTCCAGAACATTTTTATTTGCTATTTTTAGATTCCTAGATCTCAAGATATTTAATTTCAAAGTTCTAATCAAATTTCTGACAGAGAAATCTACCCATTTTAAGTTTATCAATTAGCACACTTGGCATTTTCATTTTAATTCAGGGAATTACTCTTAATGATCATGTCTTGCATCACTGTGAAGATTACATGTTTTATTTGCTACAAGATTTTAGTTGTCTATTTTTAGGCCTCTGGTTCAATAGCAATTTGCATGGGAAGTAGGCTATGTTCTGTTATTACAGTGTTGAGCTAACTGATTAGCTATATTGTCCAATTTAAATCTTTTAGCCAGATTTTAGTTCAGGGTTCAAACTACTTGCTCATGACAGTATGCTAACTATACTAACATGCTGTGCTAAGAATATCTCCTAAATAAAATTATGTGAATTAAGATCAAGGGCTAAAAACAGAAATAAATATCTGTTTCAGAAACTTTTCTGAAACAGATAGGACATAGCTACTTTGTCCATTTATTCGAGGATGCTAAACTAGTTATTTTGGAAATACAAGACTTGCAGATGAATCTATGAATCGAGCTCTTTCCAACCATATAAAGTTTGTAAATTTTGGCTCAGTGGATTTTTCACAATTTAATTGCAAAGTGAGCTAATCAACTCTGTTTTTCCCAGACTTAGCAAATTTCGGAAAACAACCGAAGCGGTATCTTGCCGTTGGATCTAGATCCAACGGCTCACGTTCAAAGCAACGGTGGCGACCAAAAATCGGCGGCGCCACCGCGCCGGCGGCACGGGGGTGGATGCTTGGCTCACCTAGGGGGCTCGGGTGACGACGGTGAGGGTGCAGAACGGCGGCGGAGGCTCGGGGAAACTTGTTGGCGAGGTTACACGGCTTGGGGTGCACGGGTTCGTCGGCGGCGAGCAGCTCCTCCTCCGCGACACGGGATGTCGACGGCGAGCTCCTGGCGTCGTCCCTGGGCACAAGACAGAGAGGGGAGAGGGGCATGTGAGTGCGGCGGCCATGGGAAGTGCAGTGGAGGGCAGAGAGGGAGAGGGAAGCGACGGCACGACGGATTCGTGCTCGACATCCACCTCGGCTCCGGCGGAGAAATTGCAGGGCGGCAGCAGCTTAGCGGCCGCGATTTCCGCCCTCCTGGCGGTGCACGGTGAGGGTGAAGTGGAGGGGAGTGGAGTGGCGAGGTGGGGTGGTGTGGTGCGGACGAATTTGCGCTCGGGGCGGCTCGGTTTTATAGCCGAGCTCCGGCGCACGGTGGGCAGGGTGCAGGGGTGGTGCAACGGGCGGCCGGGCATGTCCGTAGGGTTGGCGCGAGGCCGGCTACGGTGCTGGGCTATGGAGGGGCACGGTGGATGGCGTGGAGGCATGCTGGGCGAGCTCGAGTGGGGGACGGCCGTGTGCGCGCTCGGGCGGCGCACGGCGTGCACGGGCACAGGATGTCGAGGGCGGCCAATGCCCGTGTCCAGGGGGTGCGGTGCTCGGCTGGGAGAGGCAGGGAGCGGCGCTAGGGCTAGGTGGGCGGCTACGGTGCCGCCTATGCGTCGGCGACAGGGGCGGCATGGCGACAGTGCGCCGTGCTCCCTGGGTGGCGATGATCACCGCGGCGGCTAGGGTGTCTCCCGCGTGCAATTGAGGTGCTGGGCAGGTTCGTGGGATGGAGAGAGGGGTTGGGGTGCAAAGAATCGACGAACAAACGCACAAATCCACCGATTTGATTTCGGATTCAAGCATTTGGGGAAGGACAGGGGTGGTGCTCACCACCTGTTCGACCAAATGCCTCAACAGAATTTAAATTTAAATTTTTGAATTTGGTTTCCACATCTGGTCTCATATAGATTAATAGTGATTTGTGGTGCTATGATGGTATTTTTTTTGATAAGTACATCATAGCACATTTTGTGGTTTAAGATGATTAAAGAAAGAAATAGAATTTTATATTTTGAAATTTGAAAATATATTTTGAAGAGGAAAAAGTTATTAGAGCTAAGTGGGAGTGAGTACTATGTCACCCCACTGGTTTTTGATTTAAAAGAAAATATTAATTTCTCATTTAGAGAAATTGGTGTTGCTCCTGTCCCATTATTTCATGTGGTGGGGTTGTTTTCATTTTTCTTTCTTTTTATTCATACCTTTGCTTAGCAATCACACACATCAAACAACAAAATGCAAGCAAACACACATAAGATAATAAAAATTTTTGTTGGCCCACATTTTTGGAATTAATAATACTTATATTAATTCTGGGATGTTACAGCTACCCTGTTCATGGTATTGTACTAGTCACCGTTTTGATTTCAGAGTTAGTTGTTTATAGAGGCACAGCTGCATAGTTTATTGAGCACCAATTGTGAGATAGTAGACACAGAACAATTTTTAATAGGCACTGGTTATTTGTCTTCTGTTAGGTTCCAGTTGCCTGCACACATCGATTGTTCAAATACCTGCACAAGCCAAAGTATGCACCATCTGTAATTGTGTGAAAACCTTTGACAAACTATCAACTTGTACTACCATTGATCAACGAAATATTCACTTCAGCTCAATTCAACTTGTACTACCTTTGGTACCAAAATAACAGCTCCATTTTTCGTGCTCATGAGGTGTTACATTGACTGTTGACAGATTCGTCATTTGGATAGATTGTATAAGTTTCTTGTGTACCTTGAACAAAATGATGTACCGTTTGGCAATATAATGGGCACCGTTTATGGTTTGAGTAGGAACCGTTTGTTTTTTAACAGACTACGTTAATTTGAAACACACTTTAATTTGTAGCTCTCCTAAATGAGCTTCTTATTTATCCATTTTATACTAGGCTATTTGTTGACACACTCGAAGGTGCTCCCTTTGTGTCCAATATGTTAATTGGAGCGGAAGAAGAATAGAACCACACCTATCCCCCGCGTCTGCTGGCGATCGAAGACCTCCTCCGCTTTCCTGGCGAACTCCTCTTCAGCACCTCGGGCAGGTGAAGCTTCGACGCTCACCCCCCCCCCCCCCCCCCCCGTACCGCGTCAGTTGCGGGCATCAGCCTGTGACTCCTACTCGCTGTGTCAGGGCGGGGTGTCGACCCCCCCTTCCTGCTCCATGGAGTCCCGAGCGTGGGCGGGTGTCCTTTTGCCGTTGATGCTTCGTCGGCTCTTCCCGTCGACGGTGAGATTTGCGGCTCATGTCGCCGCACGGGAAGTGTGTATGCCACACACCAGTCTGGGTGGCTGGTCGGCGGCGCTGAGGGTATCCCCAACTCTTTCTGGTTGCATGGGGTNTTATCCAAAACTCCTCCTCTTTCCCGACCACGACTCATCATGGTCACTTTGTACCGACAACTCATACCACTCCATTTGGTATAGTTGGGTAACATTATTTCCTTATTTTTCCAATCTTGCACATTTTATCAAAAACTTTTGCACATGGTCTAGTAGGGCCTCCCAACTGTCCCTATCCGAGGACTCGGCTATTCGAATAGTTTTACCCTCTGCAGAGGTAGCACGCTTTTCCCACACCCATCCGGTGGCTCATCGTGTCTGCCACGTCCCGCCATACAAGGTGTATGCGAAGTTGAGCCACCGACCATAGCCTGTCCTTTGCTCATGCTAGTATAGGACCCCTGCCCGTACGAATTCACCATTCCTTCAACACCACTAGTACAGGATCCTCCGTCGAGGAACCTAGATGTAGGACTCGTAGTTTTGCCCGGCGAGCACGAAGCCTTCAATCCCTCAATCCCTCAGATTGCCGGGACCCAGGTCAGGGGGTAGGTCGCCATGACATCCCCTCATGCATAACGGAGTCGTCTCCGTTGAGAGGTATCCAGTACTAACAAGCAAACTATATGACTACGCCCGTTCCCATATTTGGGTAGATGTGGTCGCACAGATTATCGGCTGGTCGACGTAAGTACTAGGACACAATGTGCATTTTCCCTAAACAACACCATTATCACTTCTCCACTTCGCACCGACAATCGGCATTTTCTCATCAACTAGGTACTTTAAAAAGGAGTTTGGAATAAATCATATTTTCCCATCCTATAGTCTTAAGTATCTACTCTACATTCTACATAGGGTGAAAAGCAGTTTTCATATCCTTGTGAAAAGGCTTTTTCAGAATCAATACCACTACTTTAGGAACTTGCATGTGATTAAATTAGAGGTATGTAAATGCAAGCTCAGCGAAGTAGCTTGCCTTGCTCAACAAAGTGCTCGGGTTCCGGCTGCTCGAAGTAATCTCCTTCCTCGTAGTCTCCGGCAACGTTCTCGTCTAATTGATAAACAAACAATACAAGCAAACAATCACTAAACTAAACAAGCAAACATCACATCACAATCATCATAACATCACAATTAGCTACTGAACACACAAGATAACACAATTTGGTTTCAAATTGATTTTAATTAACAATTATGTATTTGCATCACAATTAGGGCAGAAAACTAGGGTTTCATATTTAATTGCATAACTTGAGTTCTATTGGTCACAAAAATATGATTAAAATTCTGCAGATAGCCACTGATTTATAGGAAACAACCCAATTGGATTTAATTCAATTTGAGTTACTAAACTCCCTGTATAAATGTTTTAATCCAGAATGTTGGTTTTCTTGTTTTGCTACAACTCAAGTTAATGGTATGCAAAATTAAATCCTTTTAGGGGTAACTAGCATTGCTTAAAGGTGAACTAACAAAATTGGTTTTGACCTCATTTGGATTAGTAGAGTATCAAGAAACAAACAAGTTTAGGTTTTATACCTTCTGTGGCATTTTGATTATCATAATTTATTTATTAACCTAAATGGGGTGAAACCACTTTAGTGAGTTAGATAATTTCATAAGCTTTCCAGAACATTTTTATTTGCTATTTTAGATTCCTAGATCTCAAGATATTCCTTTTCAAAGTTCTAATCAAATTTCTGACAGAGAAATTTACCTATTTTAAGTTTATCAATTAGCACATTTGGCATTTTCATTTTAAATCAGGGAATTACCCCTACATGATCATGGCTTGCATCTCTGTGAATATTCATGTTGTTCTAGCTACAAGATTTTAGTTTACTATTTTAGGCCTCTGGTTCAATAGCAATTTGCATGGGAAGTGGGCTATCTTACTATCTTTTCCATTTAAATCTTTTACACAGATTTTATTTTGGGATTACCAAGTCTTGATCAAAGCAGTACACTAATCATACTAACATGTCATGCCAAGAATTACTCCTAAATAAAATTAGGTGAATTAAGATCAACAGCTAAAAAAGAAATAAATATCTGTTTCAGAAACTTTTCTGAAACAGATAGGACATAGCTACTTTGTCCATCTATTCGAGGATGCTAGACTAATCATTTTGGACATACAAGACTTGCAGATGAATCTATGAATTGAGCTCTTTCCAACCATATCAAATTCATAATTTTAGTGTAGTATATTTCTCACAATTTAATTGCAAAATGGGCTAATCTCTACTGTTATTTCCAGACTTAGTTTTCAGAAACTAATCGAACCGGTACGCTGCCGTTGGATCTAGATCCAACGGCCCACGTTCAAATCAACGGTGGCGACCAAAAACTGGCGGCGCCACCACGCCGGCGGCACGGGGGTGGATGATTGGCTCACCTAGGGGGCTCGGGTGGAGGGCGGCGAGGGTGCAGATCGACGGCGGAGGCTCGGGAACGGCTACGGGCGGAGTTGCGGGTCCTGGGGTGCACGGGTCCGTCGGCGGCGAGCAGCTCCTCCTCCGCGGACACGGGATGTCGACGGCGAGCTCCTGGCAGCGTCCCTGTGCAAATTACGGCGAGGGAGTGAGCGTGAGGTGGCGGTGGTGTGGTGCGGGCGAATTTGTGCTCGGGGCGGCTCGGTTAAATAGCCGAGCTCCGGCGCACGGTGGACTCGGTGCTGGGCGGTGCAGCGGCCACACGGGCTCGCCGTAGGGTTGGCGCGGGGTGGCTACGGTGTCGGGCGACTGAGGGGCACGGCTGTGGCGTGGAGGTGAGCTGGCGTCGTGGTTGTGGGGGACGGCCGCGGCGTGCTCTGAGCTAGCGCGGGCGGCGCACGGGCACGCACGGGTGTCGCGTCTCCGGCGGAATTGGGTCCTTGCTGGGCATGGTGCGGGCGGCGAGAGGGGGCAGACGTGGTGTAGGGTGCGGCGTCGGGGTAGCTAGGGCTACAGGGGGTCTCCTCCCGGCACGGCAGGGCGGCATGGCGACAGTGGCCGTGCTCCCTGGCGATGGCGACGATCAATACGACGGCTAGGGTACTTCCCGCGTGCAATTGAGGTACTGGGCAGGTTCGTGGGATGGGGAGAGATGGTGTGGTGTAAGGAATTGAAGAACAAACGACCAAATCCATGGATTTGATCCTCAGTTCTTCGGTTATGGGGAAGAACAGGGTGGTGCATGCCACCTGTTCGACCAAATGCCTCAACAAAATTTAATTTCGAATTTTTGAAAATGGTTTCCACCACTGGTTCCATACATATTAATAATGATTTGTGGTTCTATGATGGTATTTTTTTTGATAGGTGCATCATAGCACATTTTGTGGTTAAGATGAATAAAGGGAGAAATAGAATTTTATATTTTGGAATTTTGAAAATATATTTTGAAGAGGGAAAAGTTATTAGAGCTAAGTGGGAGTGAGCACTATGTCACCCCACTGGTTTTTGATTTAAAAGAAAATATTTATTTCTCATTTAGAGAAAGTTGTGTGGCACTTGTCCCATTATTTCATGTGGGGGGTTGCTTTCACTTCTTTCTTTTTAGTCACACCTTTGCTTAGCAATCACACACATCAAGCAACAAATGCAAGCAAACACACATAAGATAATAAAAATTTGTTGGCCCACATTTTTGGAATTAATAATACTCATATTAATTCTGGGATGTTACATTGGGTCATATCGGCAAGCCATTCCGCCCGGAGTGTCACTGGAGCATCTTCACAAGCCATCAATCAAGCCTTCACCCGAGTCAGAATCGATATTCATCCCAGGTAATCCGGAGCTCGGTGTCATCCCGATGGAGATGTCGGAAGCAAGTTGCAGGACTCGGGGACTGCTACGCAGGACCCGGGGACTTCCATGGATGTCGATTACATTCAGCAAGACTCGGCGACTACGCTGGAGAATTGGAAAGCTGCTTGGCGGAACTCGGGAACTCCTTGGGAGGACTCGGGGACTCGTCAGCTATGTCGGGCGCGGTGATGTCGGTGATGCAATGGAAATCGACGAGCCTGTACCCGGCACTCGCCCTGTCCCGACATGGGCCCAACCCATCATGACATTCATGTTGGATGGTACTCTGCCGAGTGATGAGGTCTCGGCCAGACAAATCCAAAGGCGATCCAAATCCTTCACAATCATCAATCATGAGCTGTACAAGAGAAGTGTGACCACTGTAATTCAGCGCTGTGTCGAGCCCAGAAGAGGGAGAAAGAATCCTCCGAGATATTCACCAGGGGGAGTGCGGTCATCACGCTTCTTCCCGAGCTATAGTGGCTAAAGCATTCCGATATGGGTTCTACTGGCCCAGCGCTTAAAGCAAGCAGAGGAAATTGTCCGGAAATGTGAAGGATGTCAAAGGTTTGCTCACAAGATTCATATGCCGGCATCAGCTCTCAAACCATTCCAATCACTTGGCCATTTGCTGTGTGGTGTCTGGATATGGTGGGACCATTTAACCAGCCCGAGGTAACATGACTCACATCCTGGTGATGGTGGACAAGTTCACCAAGTGGATCGAGGTGAAGCCAATAGAAAGTGCGATGGCCGCACAGCCGTGTCATTCCTAAAGGATATTATCCTAAGGTATGGGCACCCGCATAAGCATTATCACGGATAATGGCACCAATTTCGCCGAGGGAGCCTTTGCTCGGTTTTGCCAGGAAAAGAGAATCCGGCTAGACCTGGCCTCGGTTGCACATCCGCAGTCCAATGGACAGGTGGAAAGATCAAATGCCTTAAGTCTTATCCGGCATCAACCTCGGTTGATTGAGCCACTGTTGCGTGCTCCGGGTTGTTGGCTGGATGAGATTCCAGCAGTAGCTGTGGAGTCTGAGGACCACGCCGAATCGTTCCACTGGCTACACGCCATTCTTCCTGGTTTATGGAGCAGAGGCAGTTCTGCCAACCGACATAGAGCATGACTCGCCAAGAGTCGCATTATATACTGAGTCAGAGGCAAAGGAAGCCCGAGAAAATGATGTCGATTTGCTCGAGGAAGCAAGAGAATTGGCATTGTCCAAATCAGCAATATATCAGCAGAAATCTCCGACGCTATCATAGCCGGAAAGTAAATCCTCGCAAGTTTCGAGAAGGGGACCTGGTCCTTAGGCTGGTACAGCGCACCAGCCGGAATGCACAAATTATCGCCTCCTTGGGAAGGGGCCATTTATTGTGAGCAAAGCTTTGAACAACGATGCATATTATCTTATTGATGCTCAGGCACAGGTGAAGAACCGAATGGATAGATCCGGAGAGGAGACCAAGCGACCTTGGAATGTAGCTCTTCTTCGCCCTTTTTACTCTTAAGGACTCACTGTATGTATCTCGAAACTTTGAAATGAAATGTCGGCACCCCGAAATGAAACTCGGGGACTGCCTTGCTATGAATCTTGTGTTGTATGCTTGTTTATCTCTGTTTAATTTATGTCGGGTGGCTCCAAAAATCGTGCTTCCATGTTTGCAAGTATTGTATGCTATGTTTTTGTGATTTTGTGACCCGAATGCCAAGAAACCCATTGAAGGTAGGCAAGGGCAGAGATTGCAAGGGATAGTAAACAAGAAAACAGACTCGGGGACTCGGTCCAGGGGCGATTCGGTTTTCTTTCTGCTTTATGTCGGATGGCTCTAGACCATGTTTCAAAGTTTTGAGTATTGTATGCTATGTTTTTGTGATTTTGTGACCCGAATGCCAAGAAACCCATTGAAGGTAGGCAAGGGCAGAGATTGCAAGAGATGGTAAACAAGAAAACAAACTCGGGGACTCGGCCCAGTGCGATTCGGCACGAGTTGTTTCCTTCCTACTTATTATGTCGGATGATTATGAGCTTTGACTCAAAGTTCATTAGTATTGTATGCCATATGTCGGTAATCTTGTGACTCGACTGTCAAGAAACCCAAAAGAGGTAGACAAGAGCAGAGATTGCTAAGTATGGTAAACAAGAAAACGAGCTCGGGGACTCGGTTCAGAATGATTCAGCATAGTAATTAAACCATGCTAAAAATGTGCAAAGTAAACGAACCAAGTACCAAGCATAAAAAAGCGAGAGGTTTATATTACATTTGCACCCGGCATTCCGGGGATTTGATGATTTGAGTTTTTCTCTAAGTCTAGGAAGCAGGATCCTAGATACTCGGAGCAGAGTCGGCGGCATCGGTCTTGGCCGGTTCCGAGGTCGAGGTCTCGGTGCTATCCTTGGTCGCAGCGGCTGAAGTGGTGCCTGTGGCTGTGTCGGGAGGAGTATCGGCTTGGATTTCTTCATCGACTTGTTCTTCGTCTTCGTCCTCGCCGTCAGTCTCCATTTCTTCCGAGTGAGGAACCCGATCACCCGGGACAAAGCTGTGCACTGGAGCATATTGGATGAGCGAGTATGCCAACTCCTGGCGACGCTGGATGTGTTCCGGGTCAGAGAGCCACCTGGACCCGTCCCGCACGGTCTTCAGCATTTCAAGGTCGAGCTCCTCGTACCAAGATAACACATAACTTAATGCCTCATCCGCTCCGACTCGGGCGGCGGATGATCGCCAATCATCGAGCCTTTCCTCGGAGGCGAACAGGCATTTGGCCAGTTCATCCACAACCAAAGGGGCCTCACACCCGGGCCAGAGAACGTTGTAAGCTCGGATTGCAGCGGTAAGAAGATTCATCCCGAATGCCCTCATTGGTAATAGGCGTGCCTTCAAAGCCACCAAGTGAGCATCCATATCCCACTCGGACGAGATCGGGCCATCTAGGATTTTCTCGAACCGGTGCTCCGCAGCGCTCTTGTCAGCGGCGGCCTTGGTGTGAGGGAAGCGTTCTGAATAGGGAATGGCTAACGCCAAAGTAAGTTATATAAAGATAAAAATAAGAGATGGAATAAAGGCAGAAGGGGAAAGGGCTTACTGTCCATCTCGGAGTTGATTTTGGAGATGTCCACCAGCCACTGCGCGATCTTGGCCTTCAGAGTTTGGAGCTTGCTCTCGGCTGAGGTAGCCTCCGATTTGGATTCTGCAAGAGATTCCTTCAGCTTCCGAGTCTCCTCTTCTCGGAGTTGCTTCTCTGTGGCGGCGGTTTTCTCCGACTCGGCGGCCTGACCCCGAGTTTTCTCCAGCTCGGCCTTCAGCCGGGATATTTCCTCCTGCTCCTTCTTCAGCTCGGCCTGGTGCGCAAGCTCGCGCTTCTTATGTACGGCTGTGCCAAGGTAGCAGATATCAGAATGAGAAAATTGATGCAAGTACAAGTTGAAAGGCGAAATATGGCTTACACTCGATTTCCGAGATCCGTTTCTCCAAGCCTTCAGCCTTGAGCGCCGAGTCCGATACCTGGTCCAACTTGGCCCGGAGCAGTTTGAACTTGTCAGAAAGCGCTTTATGCTCCAGCAGCAGCTTGCGGTGCAGTTGTGTGCGCCTGGTCATGCAAGCCTGGAAAGAAGAAATGTTAAAATGGTTGATAAAGATTCAGGCCGAGTTACCCTCACTCAACCGAGTCAGCTTTACTCGGCCAAGCTCAGTCACTCGACCCGAATCTCGGGGACTGGGGATGGATGATATCTATATTAAAGAAATTAACCGAGTTATCTTTACTCGGCACGACTTACCGCAGCTGCTTGGTCGGCTGCGAGAAGGGCAGTTTTTGCTGCGGCCATCTTCTGGGCGACCAGACTCGGCCCTGTCGGATGTTCTGAAATGATCTGGCCTGCTGGTGACTTCGAGCTCACTTCGCTCAAGTCGGCGGCGTTCCAATCCATATGATAATGCTCGAGGGAGCCCAAGCTTTTTTCCGCTAAGTGTTTGCAGTGGCGCAAACCCCCAGCTGCTGGTCTGGATGCTGCCGGATGCCGCTGCTCCTGTGCTCGGTGGCACAATCAACTGCCGTTCCGGGTTGGGCGACACTGTTGTCACCGGTGTTTTTCCAGTTATTACCCCAGTTGCGGGAACTGGGGCCTTAGTTGTTGGCGGCTGTGGCTGCGGCTGTGCCGGTGGCGGTGTTGGCTTGGCCGTTGAGGTAGATCTGGATTTGGATGGCGATGGCTGCGACTTGTGTTTTGGCGGCTGCTGTGCTGCTGGAGCTTGCTTTTGCTTCTGCTTTTGGTGCTGCTGTGTTGGAGGTGGCGGAGCTTGTTGCTGTTACGGTGGTGGTTGCTACGGCCGAGTCGGCTGCTCTTGCTGCTGCGGCTGTCTTGAAGACTCCGAGTCTTGCTGGACCTCGGTCTGCTCCGCCTCGGGAGCCGAAGAGCTGGCCCCGAGATAAATTACTTGGTCGGGCGCTGCGGTTGCGGCCTCGACCGAGTCTTCAGTTCCGGCTCCGGATCCCGGAGCCGAGATGTCCGCGACCGGACTCATTCTTGTTGGACTCGGAACCCGAGTGTCGTCGGGCCGAGGTGGCGTCGGTGTTCTTGGCGGGACCCGGTCGGTGGACCCGGTGGTGGGGGCTTTCGCCTTCAGAGGAGCCGCGCTGAAAAGTCAAAACAGCAAAATATGTTGGCAAAAGAAGAAATACAGAAAGAGCAAGTTTAATCAAATGCATAAAGTATATGTCGGCAAGAGGGGATCTTACCCCTTAGTGACAGGGCGCTGGCGTTTCGCCGCTGTCTTGGTCCTCTGTTTCTTTTTGGCGGGACCAGAGGGGCCGGAAGTTCCGGCATCTGCTGAGGCGGCTGTTCCCGCTGGGCGCTTCCGAGCTGCGCCCTTGGGTCCTGTGGCGAGGGGTGCCACCTCGAGCACCTCGTCCGAGTCAGCTGAGGGCGGGGACATCGGATATGAGCACGAAATGGGGAGAGGATCATACACCTCTAAAACCCGACAATCATCATCTTCATCCTCAGACCAATTTCGGATGGAGGAAGCGCGAGTCTTACCCGTGGCAGAAAGTAAGCTGGCGTCCGGGATGGGCACGTTGTCCTCATCGTCCGGGTCTTCCGAGTCGGCCTCGACCCGGTCTTTACCCCAGTTGGCAGAGGGGTTTTCTCCGTCCTCCGTCAGCTGCCGACCGAATCTCTGCGTAATGGAAACGGAGAATGATTAATATCAAGTACAAAGTTGTAACGACATAAGAGTTATGTCGGTGAAAATGTTATGTCGGTAGAGGTGCTTACATTCGGTGGAAGGTTGTTCCAGCTGTGCGGTTCTTTGCCCCATTCCCATGTCTCCGGCATCTTGGTCCGGGCTATGGCTTTGATGCGCCGCCGAATCTGGGCATTGTCCAGCTCGACGGTGCTGACTCGGGTCGGGTCCAGCGGTCCACTCATGTGGCAGATCTTGTGGACTCGGCGCTGGAGGGGCAAGACCCGGCGGCTGATGAATGTCGCAAGTAGGTCGTCGGCAGTTATTCCTTCATCTCAGAGCTGCTCAACGACCTGGTGGATGTGGTTGACCACCAAGTCCGTATCCGTTGGGTTGTACCCCAGTTGAGTTACGCGGTTGGTGGGCCGATGGCGAAACTCGGCAAGTTGATCATGTCCACCTCGGTGGAGTTCTTCACGTAGAAGAAGGAGCGCTGCCATTTCCGGCATGACTCCAGTCCTTGGATCCGGGGAAAGATGGAGCCGCGCCGAGGTACGATAGTGGCGGCTCCGCATTGCGTCATCTCACGGGCCGCATCCGGGTTGGCAGGATTCGGAATGACCTGCTTCCGGAAGTGAAAGTACTTGGACCACGCTTCAACGGTGGGCCAGAGGCCGAGATAACCCTCCATGAAGGAGGCATAGGCAGAGAGTGTGGTGAAGGCGTTCGCCGGGAGTTGATGAGGTTGGAGCCCAAACTTGTTGAGGAAGCTGCGGAAGAAGTCGCTGGCGGGTAAACCGAATCCCCGCTCAAAGTGCTCGACGAAGACAACATATTCCCCTTCTCGCAGATCCGGCGATGTCTCTGGACCCGGGAGCCGACACTCCACCTCGGCCAGGATCCGCCGACATAGGAGCCTTCCCAGCTGGCCCGGGTGGTTTCCTCGGTTACTCCTTCTACCTCTACCACTTTGAGGCTGGGGTTGTTCGACATGTCGGAGGAAGGTTGCAGAGATCTATAAAAGGAGTTACCGGGGAGGAGATCAAAACCATTGCAATGAAAAAGAAAGAAAAACGAGAAACAAAGGGGGAAGATTATGAATGCATGCATCTAATCTAGATGCAGAAGAGGTAGTGCACAAGAAGGAAGAGGGAAAAGTACTACGGCGGCTAGCCCACCAGCGGTAAAACTGCATCTGGAACCGCAAATTCACCGGCGGCACCGGATGCGTCGCCGCGGTGAAGAACTCGAACAAGAACAGAGAGCATCTAACGATTCAAGATGTTAATGCGCAGGAAGAAGGAGAGAGGAGGAGGAGATCTTACCGCGGTGTCGCTGCGTACGGCAGCGGCGCTGTGCGTCGGTGGCGTTTGTGCGCGGGAGCGTACGGCGGCGGTGCTGCGCGCGGTGGCGTGCGGTGCTGCTTGTGCTCTGCGCACTGGTGAAGAAGACGAGGGCAAGAGAGAAGAATGGTGCGGAGGGGAGGACAGGTGCCCCTCCCTACTATTTATGGGCGGCCGGAGGAGATCGTGGGTGCGGGATTTGCTGCGCACGATCTCGTAACCGACGGGGAGTTATGGCCCCACGATCTCCGCCACGATTTCCTCTGCGGCTTAATCGCCGCATGATCGGCCACACGAGAGGTCACAGAGAGCCAGCGGTTATAAAACCGCACACCTGATCGGGCAGGACCCGAGGAGATGCGGGCGGTGCGGTCAAGACTGCACTTGATTGCTTGCGTGTGCACAGCCTCCGAGGTGACCGGCGTGACGCAAGTGGCGTGCGTGCCAGTGGCACGTCCATCCGGGCGCAAGTGTCGAGGCATTGGGCAGAGATACTCTGCCACGTAGAGGAACCAATGACTCGGAGGAATTGTGGGTTCTTCCGGTGATTCGGAACAATCCGACACTAAGTCGAATATCGCAAAGGAAGGCAAAAGCAGCTTTTCGACATATAAATTGTTTATCGGCATATGTTATGTCGGTGATCACTTAAGAATGCTGGTTTTTTGGGTAAACCTGCCATGGCCCTACATCCGAGGCTGCAGGACCGTGCCAGCTTCGGGGACTAATGTCGGGGGGAAGCCCCCGAGTGGGTCAATATGGTAAAATAAGGTTGACTCGGAGTTGACCGAGTCAATGGAAACCGACATATCATACTGGCTTACCCGGATTCGTCCGAGTCAGGTCAAACCGACATAGCCTTATGTCGGATCATGTTTATTATATGTCGGAGTCTCCTTCATTGTTCTTATGTGCAGGAAGGGGTAAACCGAGTCAAGAGCATGGGGCATGCCTATGCCGGGTGGAAGTCATCTCGGACAATGGTCCAAGCTCCTTGGGACACGGAGCGAGACAAGGGCGGCGGCGTGCTGCAAGTGGACGGCGTGCCGTACCTCGGCCATGCCTCTGACGCGGGTGGCGCGGCACAGTGGTGCTAGGCCTAGGCGTGGGCGTGCTGTCTAACACAGAGGGGACCGTGGCGACCAGCGCTGCCACGGTCTGGGTATGGCGCAGCGGCGCCCGTGTCGGCCGGAGACCAAGGGGTATGGCGCCAGTAGCAATGTTTTACACTGTAACCTTGGGTTTCCCTATATAACGGGTACCAGGGGCTCCTCTTACAGGGACGATTCCCAGACAGACGTGGAGACGCTGGACAAACACTTAGTAGTTTCTGAGAGATAGCAGGAGAGCAAGAGTGCAGTCCTGAGACTCGGTAGAGGCTTAGAGTTGGTAGTTCTCCCTACCCAGCTCAAGGAGCAAGCTTGTAAACCATCTGTGATCCACTTATATACATCATAAAAGCAGGAGTAGGGGTGTTATCTCCTCACGAGAGCCCCGAACCTGGGTAAATCGTGTGCGTGTGTGTGTGAGTGTGTGTGTGTTTGTGTCTGTACGTTTTACGTGCAAGCCCTCCCCGGTTGCCTCCAGCGTCCAATCGGCCCCACCTTAAGCCTATATGGCATCTGTCTGTGCACCACCACGACAAATACCAAACCCTACTTTTTACCCTCAACCCTTGTTTCTGCTTCCGTTGTTCGGCGACTTCGCGAGAGTTCGACGAATATCGACAATCGAGTTGAGAGCGGTCCAATCCGGCTTAACTCAGCCAATCGCCGCCGGCCACCTCCGACGGGGTCCCTCCCGAGGTGTTGGGGCGTCTGGTTCTAAAAGAACCGAGTCACTGTCTTGCGTATCGCGCTGTGATTCGATCTCCCGCGGGGTGAGTTGCGGAGTATCTCCCCCGGCACCGCGGGTACACGAGGACGTGTCCGTGTGATGCGTTTTAATCGCAACACACTTTTTGGCGACTCCGCTGGGGAAGATTTCTAGCCTAACTTGGACAACCATGACCGGGTCTAAGGCTACAGATCCGTCCGGCATCACCACCGACAACATCATCAAGCCAACCATCAAGGATTTGTCGGAGGCACAACGCCAGGGTCTGGATGAGTGGAAGAAGAAGAGGAGCGAGGAGTTCGAGGCACTGCGGCTCAAGCGGGAAAAGGAACACGAGGAGTTGTACTTGACCAGCTTCAAGTTGGATCGGCAAGGTGTAACCACGCCAATCAAGGAACCGGCATACGCACCTCTGAACATCAACACCGACATACCCGTTGTAAGTAACAGTGTATTTACTTCTGAACAATTAGCCGAGATTCAGTTTCATGTTTCACAAGGTACGAATACTGTTTATAATGCTATCATGGAACTGGAGAGTGCTAAGAAAAACACCACCCAAGGCCAAACATCAGACACACAACCGATGAGCCCAAATAGGGAAAACCGGGTTGTTAATGCATTGTCTTGTCCGACTCCAATCCGGAGTTTACCCTACCCGGCAGGTCAGACGGGACCAGCGGTGCAACTTCCGGGACGCGAGTCAATGCCGAATTCAAATTCGGCTCCTTGGATACAAGCCGGCCCTGTGACCAATTCTGCTCTTGTTCCGAGTCAATCGGCCAATGGGGACGATTTACTGGTCGAGTTCCAGAAGAGGTTGGATCAGATAACCTATGACAGACTCGGGATTATGCCGAAACATAGAACCTACGTTAAACCCTATCCCGAGTATTTCGATTTACAACCCTACCCACCCGGCTATAGAGTCCCTAAGTTTTTTAAGTTTAATGGGGTGGATAACAGGTCGACGTGGGAACATATTAGTCAATATTTGGCTCAATTAGGCGAAGCTAATCATGATCACATCAAAGTTTGTTTGTTCTCTTTGTCGTTAACCGGGGTTGCGTTTTCTTGGTATTCAACTCTATACACACTTGGTTTCATTTGGAGCGAAAGTTTCATGAGCACTTCTATGCCGGGGAAGTCGAGTTAAAGTTGTCCCATCTTACGTCGGTTAAGCTGAAACATGATGAATCGGTATCCGATTATATCAAAAGATTTAGAAATACTAGGAACCGATGTTATAGCTTGGCGATAACTGAGAGAGATACGGCCGATTTAGTTTTTAACGGGTTGAGAACATATCTAAGGGAGAAGCTAGAAGGACACGAGTTCTCCTCTGTCGGTCAGGTCCAGGAGAGAGCTCTGGCTCATGAAAGCCGAGTTAACGAGTCCAAAGACTCGCATCGGATGAATAGGATGTGGGGACCCCGGACTAGCCGTCCGAAATACCCTTGTGCCTATATCAGCGATCCCATGATCAGTGTGTCGCTGAGCACAATCAAACTGGTAATCAAGGAACATCCATAATTACCGAAGGAATATACTTACTTGATTGAAGTCATACTCTTCAATAGGTACTTGCAGCGGAAAATCACCATACAGCGTGGAGCCCAAGTCATTCGCCTTAACCCTACAGGCAACTGACTGGGAAGCGCCCTAGTTCGCATTGACGTCATTTCCTTCTCCTCCTTCAAGCTACTCTTCCTTAAAATCTGGCTAAGACAATAGCCAGGGACGAAACCAATATGAGTACAATTTGTACTCGCAAACTACTCCTCTACTGAGTATGCACCAATTTTAAGTTGTTGCCTATAGCACTTTTAGTTATTACTCTATCTCTATATCTTTGTTGAAAAAGGTAAGAAGAGATTTACTACTATCTTAGAGAGAATCACAATTTTATTATTTATCCAAAACTCCTCCTTTTTCCCGACCACGACTCATCATGGTCTCTTTTCCTCCACAACTCATACCACTTCATTTGGTATAGTTGGGATACATCAGCCACACCTTTGTTTCTTTAATGTTACATCCTTTTTGTAAAACTTGCACATAGTCTAGTACAGCCTCCCAACTGTCCATATCCGAGGACTCGGCTATTCGAATAGTTTTTACCCTCTGCAGAGGTAGCACGCTTTTCCCACACCCATCCGGTGGCTCATCGTGTCTGCCACGTCCCGCCATACAAGGTGTATGCGAAGTTGAACCACCGGCCATAGCCTTTCCTTTGCTCATGCTAGTATAGGACCCTACCCTTACGATTTCACCATTCCTTCAACACCTAGTACAGGATCCCCCGTCGAGGAACCTAGATGTAAGGACTCGTAGTTTTGCCCGGCGAGCGCGAAGCTCTTCAATCCCTCAATCCCTCAGATTGCCGGGACCCAGGTCAGGGGTTAGAGTCGCCATGCTCATCCCCTCATGCATAACGGAGTCGTCTCCGTCGATGAGGTATCCAGTACTAACACGAGCAAACTATATGACTACGCCCGTTCCCATATTTGGGTAGATGTGGTCGCACAGGTTATCGGCTGGTCGTCATGGTACTAAGACACAATGTGCATTTTTCATAAACAACTCCCTTTATCACTTTTCCACTTTAACACCGATAACTCGGCATTTCATCATCAACTAGGTACTTTAAAAAGGAGTTTGGAATAATCATGTTTTTCCCATCCTATAATTTTAAGTATCTACTCTATATCCTACATAGGGTGAGTGGTTCTATATCCTTGGGGATAAGGCTTTTCAGAAACCAGTACAACTACTTTAGAAATTGCATGTGATTAATTTAGAGGTATGTAAATGCAAGCTCAGCGAAGTAGCTTGCCTGTTTTCAGCATAATGTCCCTGGACTTCTCCTCACTGATCAAAGAAATAATTTCTGATTCTTCTCCAATAAATCCTTCCCAAGGATCACTCCGGTAGCGTTTATATCTAGCGTCGCAAAAGGGAAAGAACACAATCAACACACAGTAGGACACTCCAACAACAAACATCAAGCAACACTAACAAACAACAATCATGAGAGAAGATTATTATCTACCAAACAAGTTTGGGCAATCACCAACCCTACTCATGTTTAAGAATTATGAGTAAGAATGTGATTAAGCATCTTTATTTAAACAGGAAATACTTCAGACAAAAGTTAAGCCACTTATTATTCTCCTTACCAAGCTAAGGTAGAGATATTACTAGATACCCAAGCTAGTACTCATCTTAAAGACAACCAAGTTATCAAGCAAGGCAATTATATTAATCACACAAAATACTCTAATCATCAGAATAAACAAGCAACACATACTATTTCTAAACCACTCAATCAAGCTTCACAACAATTCTCAAGCATCACACATAGCTACTGCACTCACAAAGCCACACAAAATTTGAATTCAATTTGATTTAATTACCCATTATTTAATGGTGCCACAAATATGGCAGAAATTAGGGTTTTGTGTTTAATTGCATAACTTGAGTTCTGTTGGTCACAAAAATATGAATTAAAATTCTACAGATAGCCACTGATTTATAGGAAACAACCCAATTGGATTTATTTCAATTTGAGTTATTAAACTCCCTGTATAAATGTTTTAATCCAGAATGTTGGTTTTCTTGTTTTTGCTACAACTCAAGTTAATTGTATTCAAAAATTAAATCCTTTTAGGGGTAACTAGTATTGCTTAAATGAGAGTTAACAAAATTGGTTTGACCTCATTTGGATTAGTAGAGTATCAGAAACAAACAAGTTTAGATTCTGTACCTTCTGTGGTATTTTTAATATCATTATTTATCTATTAACCTAAATGGGGTGAAACCACTTTAGTTAGTTAGATAATTTCATAAGCTTTCCAGAACATTTTCATTTGCTATTTTTAGATTCTTAGATCTCAAGATATTCCTTTTCAAAGTTCTAATCAAATTTCTGACAGAGAAATTTCCCCTTTTTAAGTTTAGCAACTAACTGATTTGATAATTTTCTACTAACTTAACCACAACACTAAATGGAATAAAACCAGTGGCATTGGTTAGACTAGTTGAGGTACTTCTGATACCATTTTAGTTTGATATTTTTGGTTAAACCAAGTTTTAGCAAACATCTCCCAAAGATGGTATCAAAATAATCTTTCTGAGTTTTCAGTTAAAACTAACACCTTTGTCATTTTTATTTCAAATGGGAAATATGTCCAACAAGGATCATGGCCTGCATCTATGTGAAGATGGCATGTTATACTATCTACAAGATTTTAGTTTGCTATTTTTAGGCCTCTGGTTGAATAGGAATTTGCATGGGAAGAGGGCTATGTTCTGTTATTTCATGTGGTGGAATAATCCGATTAGCTATCTTCCTCGGATTATATCTTTTATCTAGATTTTATTTTGGGGTTCACAATACTTGTTCATGGTAGTACACTAACTATACTAACATGACATACCAATACAAACATCTAAATAAATCTAGATTAATTGCTATGATCAGATCAAAATCCTAAGCAGTAATCTGTTTTCAGAAGTTTCTGAAAACAGACAGAACATAGCTTCTTTGCCTCATGTTTCCATTGAGCTAAACTAATTATTTTGGAAATATAAAAGTTTCATCTGAATCTATGGAACTAGATCTTTCCAACCATATCAAGTTTATAAATTGTGGTGGAGCAGATTTACCAGCATTTGTTTGCCAAGATAGCTAATCTACACAGATTTCTGGACTTAGCAGTTTCAGCAGAAAATCGAAAACGGCGGGAGCGAACCAGGGCCGTTGATCTCGAGATCGACGGCCCACGGCCATCTTCCTCAACCCGACGCGGCAGAGAGCAGGGAGAGAGAGGGGGCGGCCGGGGCAGCACCTGCCGGCGGCGAGAGGCTCGGGGGCGGCTTGGGGGCGACGGCGGTGGTTCTGGGCGGCGGCTAGGCGGCGTCGGCGGCGTCGGAGAGGCTCCACAGCGGCGGCACGGCGCGGTGGCCGAACAGCTTGAAGTGGAGCACCGAGCTCCTCTTCGGCTGCACCTGGGTGAAGGGGGAGTGGTGCGGTGATGGTATGGTGGAGGGTGGAGGCCAGGGGAGGGCTTTTTATAGGCCGGAGCGGTCGGGCTCGAGGGGGGGCACGAGGTGGTCTCGGCTTGCCGCGGGCGGCACGGTGGCGTGCTTGTGGTGCCTGTCCGGGGCTAGGTAGGGCAATGGCGAGGGTGCAGCAGGTCGGCGGCGTCGTGGCGTGTCCGGGGGTGGTCGGCTCCATCTCGGGCGCGGGCTGGTCGTGCGGCATGGTGCAGAGCTTGCGGTGCACAGCAACTGCTCGACAGAATGTCGGCCGGCAGTGCACCGACAATTGCGGGCAGGGGGAGGGGCCAGGAGCTACGTGGTCGACCTGTGTGCTTCTAGGGAGCAAGGGCAAGCTCCAGGACATGGTGGTCTGCTGTTTTGCGGCTGGTTGGTCAAGTGCCCATGGTGGTGGCCATGTCCATGGCATGGATGCTGAGGGCTAGGGTTTAGGGCATGGGGTTGCTAGAGTGTTGTCCAGAACGTGCAGGGGGTGCTGGAGAGGGTGCTGGACAAGGAGGGAACAAGCCTAGGGCTGGTTTGGGGCTACCATTTGAATATAGGGTATAGGGCACCATGTTGCACTATTTGCAACTATTAGGCACTTTAATGCTAAAGAAAAAGATGAAGCGCAAGTGTGCAAATGCTGTGGGGATTAAGTATAGGTGTTGGTGATTTTTTTTGGTGCTATGATGGAAATTATTTGACAAGTGCATCATAGCACATTTTGTGATTTGGTAAAATTAAAGAAAGTAATAGAAATGTAAATTTAGATTTTTGAACTTATATTTTGAAGAGGGAAGAAATATTAGAGCAAAGTGGGAGTGAGCACTATGTCACCCCACTGATTTTTTTTTTGTTTTAAAAGACAATATTAATTTCTCACTTGGAGAAATTTGTTTGTCACTTGTCACCTGATTTTATGTGTTGATGTTTTGATTCTGTTCCTTTTCCTTTCTTCATAATTTTATTTAACAATCACACACATCAAAACACAACAATATTCACATCACAACCATGACCACACAATTCAAACCACAAGAATTAATCACACCACCATTTCCATAATTAACAATACTATCTTGTAAAAATGATCACACTCAATTATGACAAGATGATGTTTAAAGAATATCTCCGATCACCACTTAATAGTTTTCAAAAAGGTTTGATAAAGAGAAATATGTGGGGTAATATATTTCCCACTAGGGTTATTTTCAAATGGAGTGGAGTTCAGAGTTTATAAAATGGGAGTTGCATATACATGCAAAATATCATGGTTGGCAATATATAGGAGATAACATATAGATCTCCATATTTTTGGGAACACATAATTTTGGAAATACTTTTACTTTCTCAACAAAAGGGTATTTTATTTGTTGCTGAAATCAAACATCATTGAAATAGACTTTGGCCAAAATAAGAATGGAAAAGATATAGGGAATCTACTCTTGTCATAACATGAGCACCAAGTTTAATATATTTTTACTTGGGTTGGGTTCTTGGATTGATATTTTACTAGTCAAACAAGCATAAACATCAAGTCACACAAGGCCAAACAGATCAATATAAAGAGAAACACAATCATTAGTGAAGTATTTCAAAAAGTTTTTGTTGGTTCTGAATTTTGGGTCTCGTTAATTCTTATTATAAACTTGGGATGTTACAAATCCATCCCCCCTTAAAATAAATCTCGTCCCGAGATTTGCCCGGGGGTACAGGGGAGTACGAGGGCACGGGTTTTGGGCTGGCTATACTTCCGAGGTCGTTGCTTCTTCAGTGAGGTGGCCAGGTGAGATCTTGACAATTTGATGTTGCGAGGTCGTTCCTTGTCGATAATTTTCTCTGATGGGTTCAGATCCTGGATGATAGGGTTGACTTGTCGATCGATGATGATGGACAGTCTTGGTTGGCTGTTTCCAGTTTCTACGAGGCTGAGGCGCAAGGAACTAATTATTACCACTTTCTGGTCTACCTATTGCAGGTCTTCCCCCCTTAAAAGGGGTTGTTAATCAGTCTTGCTGAAGTTTGCAGCCGGAGTTGACTTGGAGGCATTATCCTTTTTGAGTAGCTTGACGATCTTCATCTCGGGTGTCAATCCTTGGTGCCTGGGGTTGGTGCAGATATCACTTCCTGATATTGTCGCCTTACGAGGGTTGCAGGAGAGGCCGCGTGGTTTTCAGGATGCGTCGAGTCTGCGTACTCGACTCTCTCCGGTTTTCTAGTTAGAAGAAGGATGTTAACAACTGCTAAAGGCGTCTGAACTTGCTTGGTGGTTGACGTTGTCCACAGCAGGCGCTTACGTCGTTTGATTATTCTGAGTATTCCATTGGTTATTTGTCTTCATGCTTGTCCTTCTTTAGCTGAGTAAAGGAGGAACTTCATTGCCGACTTCCTTGGTTCTTGAGCTTCATGAAGCGTTGGTAAGAATCTTAAGAAGTACAATCTAGATTATCGAGCTTCCAAAGGAATCTAAAAGTCGGTACAAGGACCCTAAAGGTAAGTGGTTTGGTCTGCTGTTTAACAAGGCTACGAGGGTCGCATTCTCGGTTAACCTTAAAAAGTTAGAGAAAGGGCTTCATGTCAACAGTCGTTGCTCGTGCTTTCTTGAATCCTCCTTCGGTGTGATTGGTCGAGCCAAGTTGAAAAGGATGATTGCTCGATAGCTAACGTTGATGGCGCTAGCTTCCTGGTTCAATTCCGCGCAGATGGTCTTCGATGTTGGTCGACTTCAGCCTTGTTAATGGCGATCTTTTCACTACCAGCTATATGTGATTCTTTCTATATCACCCTCTCTTTTTGTCAAAACTTGTGGTTAGATAAGGCCAGTTAGTACCGTCATAAACTGGGTTAGATGTTAATCTAGAATTTGGTAAGTTTGTTCAAAAGTCACGACTTAATGGACCTTAGAAAAAGGTTAGTGAAGAATCTTCACACCAGTTGTTTTCCAAACAGGTACCTTTGTCTTTATTGTTTCGATTAGTTGAGCCGGGTTGAACTAAGATTGTTTTTCTGCAGATGACGTCGGTGGCGTCCATTTCCTGGGATAACTCCATGTTGACGATCTTTGAAGTTGGTTTCCTTCGAGTTGGTTGGTGACGATCTCCCTTGGATGAGTCTTGTGCTTGAGGCTTCATATAATCTTCAGAAATTCAGCGGCAGACTAGGGTTCTCATCCATCTTTCCCAAGTTTGCGGTGATAGGTGGGAGTTAGTCTTATTTCACGGGACCAATTTGGGTTGGTCAAACCTAGCAAGGCTAGCGCAAGAGATTAAGGTGCTACTAACTGCTCGTCAGGCGGGTAGGTACATGATCCTCTTTGAAACCCATCATTACCGTTGGTCTCTGAGCTCGAATCTTCATAGAAACTCTTATGCACTCCTTGAGTTCCTCTAGTTACCCATCCTAAATGAGTCTCCTTATGTCCTTGTTTCATGTCAAGGTTTGTGGTCCTAGAAGATTAGTTGGTACTATCGTGGACTTGAGTCAGTTGTTACCCTAAAGTTAGATACGATAAGTTAGTGTAGTATCCTTGTAATTTCACAAGTTAATTTTGTGAGGTGGGGGCTCGTGTCTTCACGAGGTTGGCGTGCAATTGTAGTTTCCTTCAAGATCTTGACGCACTTGCTCCAGATGGTGCATGTAGTCCATTGTCTGACTTGCCGGTTAGGTTACAAAATTTCCGGCTATTTGGCTAAGGATCGGGGGTCTTTTGTATCTTGCGAAACTGTCAGATCTTAACGGGAGATGGTTTAGATGAGAGGGAAAACATTTTAGAAAGATTTCCCTTGGCGGGTTTATATCCGCAATAAGGTGCAACTATGATGAAGAGTTAAAGAAGAGAAGTTTGAGATTACTTTGTGCTGCCGACAAGGCGTGATAGTGAACGCACAAGAAAAACAACACACACACGGAGAACTTGCAAACAACACACAAGCATATTACACCCAAGCAAGGTGCACAAAAGGTATGTCTAGTACCAACGGACGCCTAATACTCGTGGTAGTCGGGGTAACCAAGGTTCCTATCAAGAGCTTTCCTATGGGTCGTTGTTAAACATGGCTGGTGGAGTCTTCATTTTATCGCCTTAGTCTTCTGCTGGAGAAATTGAGATCGTCGAAGTTGCAACTTGAGTAGAATTGTTGATGTTGAGCTGAGGTCTTCGGAAGTCTTTTGCTTTGTTGACATTGACGATCTTGGCATTTGCAAATCAACCACCCTGAGGTTGAATGTTGAGTATTTGTGATGGAAGCTTCTTCTTGTGGGTGCTAACTAATTAGGTCTCACTTGGGTTCATCGTCAAGTATACTCTTGGTTTTGAACGGGTAAGAGATAACAGAAGATTCCTTGAAAATCTTAAAATAGAGGGGTAAGACGCTGAAATATTTGAGGAGATGAGAGGAGCGAAGCCATTTTCGGACTTCTCTAGATAAAAATATATTTTGGTAGTAATATATTTTTAACAAAAATATTTGCTTTCTAAACTAACGTCCATGCTAACTAAGGTCTCCTACAGTCAGGATTGCTCTGATACCAAGTCTGTGGGGACCCCGGACTAGCCGTCCGAAATACCCTTGTGCCTACATCAGCGATCCCATGATCAGTGTGTCGCTGAGCACAATCAAACTGGTAATCAAGGAACATCCATAATTACCGAAGGAATATACTTACTTGATTGAAGTCATACTCTTCAATAGGTACTTGCAGCGGAAAATCACCATACAGCGTGGAGCCCAAGTCATTCGCCTTAACCCTACAGGCAACTGACTGGGAAGCGCCCTAGTTCGCATTGACGTCATTTCCTTCTCCTCCTTCAAGCTACTCTTCCTTAAAATCTGGCTAAGACAATAGCTAGGGACGAAACCAATATGAGTACAATTTGTACTCGCAAACTACTCCTCTACTGAGTATGCACCAATTTTAAGTTGTTGCCTATAGCACTTTTAGTTATTACTCTATCTTTATATCTTTGTTGAAAAAGGTAAGAAGAGATTTACTACTATCTTAGAGAGAATCACAATTTTATTATTTATCCAAAACTCCTCCTTTTCCCGACCACGACTCATCATGATCTCTTTTCCTCCACAACTCATACCACTTCATTTGGTATAGTTGGGATACATCAGCCACACCTTTGTTTCTTTAATGTTACATCCTTTTTGTAAAACTTGCACATAGTCTAGTACAGCCTCCCAACTGTCCATATCCGAGGACTCGGCTATTCGAATAGTTTTTACCCTCTGCAGAGGTAGCACGCTTTTCCCACACCCATCCGGTGGCTCATCGTGTCTGCCACGTCCCGCCATACAAGGTGTATGCGAAGTTGAACCACCGGCCATAGCCTTTCCTTTGCTCATGCTAGTATAGGACCCTGCCCTTACGATTTCACCATTCCTTCAACACCTAGTACAGGATCCCCCGTCGAGGAACCTAGATGTAAGGACTCGTAGTTTTGCCCGGCGAGCGCGAAGCTCTTCAATCCCTCAATCCCTCAGATTGCCGGGACCCAGGTCAGGGGTTAGAGTCGCCATGCTCATCCCCTCATGCATAACGGAGTCGTCTCCATCGATGAGGTATCCAGTACTAACACGAGCAAACTATATGACTACGCCCGTTCCCATATTTGGGTAGATGTGGTCGCACAGGTTATCGGCTGGTCGTCATGGTACTAAGACACAATGTGCATTTTTCATAAACAACTCCCTTTATCACTTCTCCACTTTAACACCGATAACTCGGCATTTCATCATCAACTAGGTACTTTAAAAGGAGTTTGGAAATAATCATATTTTTCCCATCCTATAATTTTAAGTATCTACTCTATATCCTACATAGGGTGAGTGGTTCTATATCCTTGGGGATAAGGCTTTTCAGAAACCAGTACAACTACTTTAGAAATTGCATGTGATTAATTTAGAGGTATGTAAATGCAAGCTCAGCGAAGTAGCTTGCCTGTTTTCAGCATAATGTCCCTGGACTTCTCCTCACTGATCAAAGAAATATTTCTGATTCTTCTCCAATAAATCCTTCCCAAGGATCACTCCGGTAGCGTTTATATCTAGCGTCGCAAAAGGGAAAGAACACAATCAACACACAGTAGGACACTCCAACAACAAACATCAAGCAACACTAACAAACAACAATCATGAGAGAAGATTATTATCTACCAAACAAGTTTGGGCAATCACCAACCCTACTCATGTTTAAGAATTATGAGTAAGAATGTGATTAAGCATCTTTATTTAAACAGGAAATACTTCAGACAAAAGTTAAGCCACTTATTATTCTCCTTACCAAGCTAAGGTAGAGATATTACTAGATACCCAAGCTAGTACTCATCTTAAAGACAACCAAGTTATCAAGCAAGGCAATTATATTAATCACACAAAATACTCTAATCATCAGAATAAACAAGCAACACATACTATTTCTAAACCACTCAATCAAGCTTCACAACAATTCTCAAGCATCACACATAGCTACTGCACTCACAAAGCCACACAATTTGAATTCAATTTGATTTAATTACCCATTATTTAATGGTGCCACAAATATGGCAGAAATTAGGGTTTTGTGTTTAATTGCATAACTTGAGTTCTGTTGGTCACAAAAATATGAATTAAAATTCTACAGATAGCCACTGATTTATAGGAAACAACCCAATTGGATTTATTTCAATTTGAGTTATTAAACTCCCTGTATAAATGTTTTAATCCAGAATGTTGGTTTTCTTGTTTTTGCTACAACTCAAGTTAATTGTATTCAAAATTAAATCCTTTTAGGGGTAACTAGTATTTCTTAAATGAGAGTTAACAAAATTGGTTTGACCTCATTTGGATTAGTAGAGTATCAGAAACAAACAAGTTTAGATTCTGTACCTTCTGTGGTATTTTTAATATCATTATTTATCTATTAACCTAAATGGGGTGAAACCACTTTAGTTAGTTAGATAATTTCATAAGCTTTCCAGAACATTTTCATTTGCTATTTTTAGATTCCTAGATCTCAAGATATTCCTTTTCAAAGTTCTAATCAAATTTCTGACAGAGAAATTTCCCCTTTTTAAGTTTAGCAACTAACTGATTTGATAATTTTCTACTAACTTAACCACAACACTAAATGGAATAAAACCAGTGGCATTGGTTAGACTAGTTGAGGTACTTCTGATACCATTTTAGTTTGATATTTTTGGTTAAACCAAGTTTTAGCAAACATCTCCCAAAGATGGTATCAAAATAATCTTTCTGAGTTTTCAGTTAAAACTAACACCTTTGTCATTTTTATTTCAAATGGGAAATATGTCCAACAAGGATCATGGCCTGCATCTATGTGAAGATGGCATGTTATACTATCTACAAGATTTTAGTTTGATATTTTTAGGCCTCTGGTTGAATAGGAATTTGCATGGAAAAGGGCTATGTTCTGTTATTTCATGTGGTGGAATAATCCGATTAGCTATCTTCCTCGGATTATATCTTTTATCTAGATTTTATTTTGGGGTTCACAATACTTGTTCATGGTAGTACACTAACTATACTAACATGACATGCCAATACAAACATCTAAATAAATCTAGATTAATTGCTATGATCAGATCAAAATCCTAAGCAGTAATCTGTTTTCAGAAGTTTCTGAAAACAGACAGAACATAGCTTCTTTGCCTCATGTTTCCATTGAGCTAAACTAATTATTTTGGAAATATAAAAGTTTCATCTGAATCTATGGAACTAGATCTTTCCAACCATATCAAGTTTATAAATTGTGGTGGAGCAGATTTACCAGCATTTGTTTGCCAAGATAGCTAATCTACACAGATTTCTGGACTTAGCAGTTTCAGCAGAAAATCGAAAACGGCGGGAGCGAACCAGGGCCGTTGATCTCGAGATCGACGGCCCACGGCCATCTTCCTCAACCCGACGCGGCAGAGAGCAGGGAGAGAGAGGGGGTGGCCGGGGCAGCACCTGCCGGCGGCGAGAGGTTCGGGGGCGGCTTGGGGGCGACGGCGGAGGTTCTGGGCGGCGGCTAGGCGGCGTCGGCGGCGTCGGAGTGGCTCCACAGCGGCGGCACGGCTCGGTGGCCGAACAGCTTGAAGTGGAGCACCGAGCTCCTCTTCGGCTGCACCTGGGTGAAGGGGGAGTGGTGCGGTGATGGTATGGTGGAGGGTGGAGGCCAGGGGAGGGCTTTTTATAGGCCGGAGCGGTCGGGCTCGAGGGGGGGCACGAGGTGGTCTCGGCTTGCCGCGGGCGGCACGGTGGCGTGCTTGTGGTGCCTGTCCGGGGCTAGGTAGGGCAAGGGCGAGGGTGCAGCAGGTCGGCGGCGTCGTGGCGTGTCCGGGGGTGGTCGGCTCCGTCTCGGGCGCGGGCTGGTCGTGCGGCATGGTGCAGAGCTTGCGGTGCACAGCAACTGCTCGACAGAATGTCGGCCGGTAGTGCACCGACAATTGCGGGCAGGGGGAGGGGCCAGGAGCTACGTGGTCGACCTGTGGTGCTTCTAGGGAGCAAGGGCAAGCTCCAGGACATGGTGGTCTGCTGTTTTGCGGCTGGTTGGTCAAGTGCCCATGGTGGTGGCCATGTCCATGGCATGGATGCTTAGGGCTAGGGTTTAGGGCATGGGGGTGCTAGGGTGTTGTCCAGAACGTGCAGGGGGTGCTGGAGAGGGTGCTGGACAAGGAGGGAACAAGCCTAGGGCTGGTTTGGGGCTACCATTTGAATATAGGGGTATAGGGCACCATTTTGCACTATTTGCAACTATTAGGCACTTTAATGCTAAAGAAAAAGATGAAGTGCAAGTGTGCAAATGCTGTGGGGATTAAGTATAGGTGTTGGTGATTTTTTTGGTGTTATGATGGAAATTATTTGACAAGTGCATCATAGCACATTTTGTGATTTGGTAAAATTAAAGAAAGTAATAGAAATGTAAATTTAGATTTTTGAACTTATATTTTGAAGAGGGAAGAAATATTAGAGCAAAGTGGGAGTGAGCACTATGTCACCCCACTGATTTTTTTTTTTTTGGTTTTAAAAGACAATATTAATTTCTCACTTGGAGAAATTTGTTTGTCACTTGTCACCTGATTTTATGTGTTGATGTTTTGATTCTGTTTCTTTTCCTTTCTTCATAATTTTATTTAGCAAACACCCACATCAAAACACAACAATATTCACATCACAACCATGACCACACAATTCAAACAAGAATTAATCACACCACCATTTCCATAATTAACAATACTATCTTGTAAAAATGATCACACTCAATTATGACAAGATGATGTTTAAAGAATATCTCCGATCACCACTTAATAGTTTTCAAAAAGGTTTGATAAAGAGAAATATGTGGGGTAATATATTTCCCACTAGGGTTATTTTCAAATGGAGTGGAATTCAGAGTTTATAAAATGGGAGTTGCATATACATGCAAAATATCATGGTTGGCAATAGATAGGAGATAACATATAGATCTCCATATTTTTGGGAACACATAATTTTGGAAATACTTTTACTTTCTCAACAAAAGGGTATTTTATTTGTTGCTGAAATCAAACATCATTGAAATAGACTTTGGCCAAAATAAGAATGGAAAAGATATAGGGAATCTACTCTTGTCATAACATGAGCACCAAGTTTAATATATTTTTACTTGGGTTGGGTTCTTGGATTGATATTTTACTAGTCAAACAAGCATAAACATCAAGTCACACAAGGCCAAACAGATCAATATAAAGAGAAACACAATCATTAGTGAAGTATTTCAAAAAGTTTTTGTTGGTTCTGAATTTTGGGTCTCGTTAATTCTTATTATAAACTTGGGATGTTACATAGGAGTCGGCTTAACGCTGTCGAGTATGATGCCGACTCCGGTGATGAAACCGATGTTTACGTAGCCGAGTTTGTTTGGCCGAGTAAGGCCAAACCCTATACGTGTGATGACCTAAAGCCGATTCGCAAGAAACGGGATGATGAAGTAAAGTGTAGTTTCGACGTAGGTAAATGTGATAAAATATTTGATGCCTTGTTGAAAGATAAAGTGATTCGGGTCAATCATGTTATGCCGTCACCTGATGAATTAAGGCGACGTGCTTATTGTAAGTATCACAATTCTTTCTCTCATGCTACTAATGATTGCAATGTCTTTCGTCGACAGATACAATCGGCCCTCAATGATGGACGATTAAGCTTTGCCGGCATGGCCATTGACACACAGCCGTTCCCAATGAACGTGCTACATCTCGAGGGAAAGAAAGTTCTTCTTCGGCCAGAAGCGGCCGAAGGCGCTAACAAATCTAACGTGGTTGTTGGTGAGCCCAGGAAAGAAGCCGGAGTTAGGGAAGCAAGGAGAGAGATCACACTGACCCAGCAACCCGGTGGACAGGAGGTCATCAAGATCACCATCAAAAACTCCACACTCGGGGGGCAACAGCCACGAGCAAAAGAATCCGGAATCCAGAATCCGGAACTCGGGGGGCAACCTCGGTTCATGAAGCCCAGAAACCCGGAAGTTGGCAAATGGAAGACAAATCAGGTTGAGTACAAACCAAAGAAAATCAAGCCGACTTTCGATATGCTTCTGAACAAGTATGTGCGCCAGGCCGGGTCCAAAGTAACCCGGCAATATGGGAAGCGACCGAGGTCACCATCCACCGAGAGAAGCTACCGACATCAAGAATCGGCTAGGGAGTCCAAGCGTCAGGTAATCCGGCAAACTGTGCAAAGCCGACTCATCTATCCCGGTGATTCCTCGTATTGGCGAGTCAAGGAGCAGGGAGCCAAGGCAGCCGACATAGAGAGGAGGTTGATCCCAGATAACTCATTGGTCATTGGGACGCACGTGTTGAAGCTGAAGAACCCGGTTATGGGGCCAACAAATGATAGGCCGATACTTGCTATCGTGCCTAAGACGACATCCAGTGACCATGAAGCCGGATCCAGCCAAACCGAGATAGCTAAACCCCGGGATCCAAAATATACTCAGCCGAAGTGGTGTCCTCCGGGTATAACGAAGACACAGAAGCGGAAACTGCAAAGGGCGAGGAACCGGGAGAAGGCAGAGAAGGATGTCGAGCAAATCAGAGATGCCGAATTCAATGCTGAAAGGCCAATGGTGCCAACTCAAGTATGGGTGCCAAAGCCGAATCCTCCGCCAGTTCCATTGCTGATTGCACCGAGTCTTGTTGTGGAGAATGAATCAGTGCCGGTTGCAGTACCGGCCATTACCTACTCATCATGGGCGGATGAAGTGGAAGCAGCAGACTTGGAAACACAAGACAATCCGGCATCAGGCGAGTCGGATACCGAGTTAGCCAATGAAGACTCGGCAGATGATTCAATGGGCGAGAAACCAGCAGGAGACTCAGAGTTGGCGATGGATGACCTGGAGAATCAACCGGACGAAGAGCTACTGGATTACGAGAGCACGCCAACTCGGGTAGGTATGGATATTAACATGGTATATTATTTTCCTGCTGAATTTCGTGCTGTAGAAGAAGAAGCCGAGGTAGCGCAGATCAACTTTGGGCCCAAGAATGCTGTCTTCGAGAAACCCAAGGAACCGGTTAAGCATCTTAAACCCCTATATGTCAAAGGACATATCAATGGGAAGCCGGTTACTCGGATGATGGTTGATGGAGGAGCTGTGGTAAACCTGATGCCATATTCTGTCTTCAAGAAATTACAATTGGATGATGATGACCTCATGAAGACGAACATGGTATTGAACGGGTTCGAAGGAGGAGAAGGAGTAGAAGACAAAGGAGTTATTAGTCTGGAACTCACAGTGGGAAGCAAGAGTTTGGCTACTGCGTTCTTCGTTGCCGAGGTGCAAGGGAACTACAACGTGTTACTCGGACGAGATTGGCTCCACGCGAATCAGTGTGTGCCATCCACCATGCATCAGCAACTCGTACAATGGATCGACGACGAGATTGAAGTTGTTCACGCTAATAACTCGGCATGTATTGCTTTAGCCGAGTCCATTGTTGATTGGCAACACTCAAATGCTACATGTCTCTCGGGGCGTGATCTATCCGAGTTCGATTTCCTGAGTGCTACCAGGGACGGATTCGTGCCAGTATCCTTAAAGCCGGTTGGAAGCAATCGACTGCGTCTCAAGTAAATGGATCCCAACAACAACGAGTGGCTGCAGAAGCGTCTGGACAAGTATCGGGCAGAGAGGAACGATATGTGTGAAGCAATTGAAGAACCAGACGACATGGAAAAGTTGGGACAAGGTTTTACGTCGGCCGACCCGCTCGAAGAGGTGGATATCGGGGATGACATTGTTCCTAGGCCGACATTTGTAAGCCAGAATCTAGAAGCCGATTATAAATCCGAGTTAATCGCGCTAGTCAAGGAGTACGTGGACTGCTTTGCTTGGGAGTACCACGAGATGCCCGGGTTAAGCCGAGAGCTCGTCGAGCATCGGTTACCGGTAAAGGCTGGTTTCAGACCATATAAACAACCGGCTCGTAAATTCAACCCGGCAATATACGACCGGATCAAGGAGGAGATCGGCCGGCTTCTATAAGCCAATTTTATCCGGCCTTGTAAGTATGCCGAGTGGATTTCTAACATTGTGCCGGTCGAGAAGAAAGGATCCGGTAAGATCAGGGCCTGCATAGATTTCCGAGATCTAAACCGAGCTACGCCTAAAGATGAATATCCTATGCAAATAGCCGACATGCTCATCAATGACGCCTCAGGACACCGAGTCATCAGCTTTCTTGACGGAAACGCGGGGTACAATCAGATATTCATGGTTGAAGAAGACTCGGCCAAAACAGCGTTCCGGTGCCCCGGGTTCGTCGGTTTATTCGAGTGGACGGTAATGACTTTCGGGTTGAAGAATGCCGGAGCCACATATCAGAGAGCGATGAACTTGATATTTCACGATCTTCTTGGAGTCATCCTGGAAGTATACATTGACGACGTGGTTGTTTAATCGGACGGCGAGTTAAATCACTTGGCCGATTTACGACTTGCGTTTGAAAGGATGAGGAGGTATGGGCTCAAGATGAATCCGTTGAAGTGTGCCTTTGGTGTGTCGGCTGGGAAGTTTCTCGGTTTTATCATACATGAATCCGGCATAGAAATTGATCCGGCCAAGATCGAGGCTATCCAGAAAGTGCAGGCGCCAAGTTGTAAAAAGGACATGCAGAAATTCCTAGGCAAGGTAAATTATTTGAGAAGATTTATTACTAACTTGTCTGGAAAAGTTGATGCGTTCACTCAGATCCTTCGGCTCAAGAACGATGACGAGTTCACCTGGGGGGCAAAACAACAAGAAGCATTTGACCGGATAAAGGCTTGCTTGTCTAAACCTCCGGTTCTGAGGAAACCGAGTCACGGACTACCGTTCCGACTCTACATCGCTGCCGAGGAAAAGGTGATTGGAGCAGCTCTGACTCAAGAGGCCGAAGGACAGGAGTACGTCATCACATACCTAAGCCGGCGGCTGCTGGATGCTGAGTCAAGGTACAGCTTTGTGGAGAGGTTGTGCCTGTCTCTTTACTTTGCTTGCACCAAATTGCGCCATTATCTTTTATCTACTGAGTGCAAAGTTTTTTGTCAAACCGATGTCATCAAACACATGATACATAGGCCGATTCTCAGTGGACGAATTGGCAAGTGGGCATATGGGTTAATCGAGTATGATTTGGCTTATGAATCTCTCAAATCATAAAAGGCCAGGTCGTAGCCGATTTCATTGTTGAACATCGGATTAATCTAGAACAAGAAGCCGACATACATGTTGTGTCGGCTGTACCGTGGAAACTTTATTTTGACGGCTCAGTTTGCAGTAGTGGACAGGGAGTCGGCATTGTGTATATTTCACCCCACGGTACTATCTTTGAAGCCTCTTGTCGTCTTGATTATTTTTGCACTAACAATGAAGCCGAATATGAAGCTCTTCTATTCGGGTTAGAAATTTTAAAAGATGCAGGGGTAACTCATGTCGAGGCATATGGCGATTCGCTGCTTATTGTCCAGCAAGTGGCCAAGATCTTCCAATGCAATAGTGGATCACTCAACGCATATCTCGACAGGTGCCTGGATGTTATATCAACTTTGGATCACTTCTTTATATCTCATGTTTCCAGGCAGGACAACTGGCTCGCAAACGAATTGGCACAGCAGGCATCCGGTTATCATGTTAGTAGAGGAATATTCTTCACAGCAGAAAGGCCGATGCTAGCTGACGTCAATGACTCGGAAGCTGGAGGAAAGGCCGAGTCATCTAACTCGGGAGATGGAGGAAAAGCCGGGTTATCTAATTCGGCTCCAGAAGAACCTGGCAAGACTCGGTCAGTTGATTGGAGGACACCCATTATTGATTATCTGAAGAATCCGAGTCAGAAAACTGAGAGGGCTATTCGGCGGCTTGCTTTCAAATATACTCTGATGAATGATGAGTTATATCGCCGAACAGCTGATGGTCTTCTTCTTAAGTGCTTGGATGAAGATCAATCTCGGGTTGCCATGGGAGAGGTTCATGATGGTTTATGCGGAACACATCAGTCAGCTCACAAGATGAAGTGGATCTCAGACGAGCCGGATTCTATTGGCCGACGATGATAAATGACTGCTTTCGGTACTACAAGGGATGCGAAGCGTGCCAGAGATTCGGAGATATTCAGTTAGTACCGGCTTCACTTCTTAACCCGGTAATAAAGTCGTGGCCTTTTCGAGGATGGGCATTGGATTTCATTGGCATGATTAACCCGGCTTCATCCAAAGGGCATCGGTTCGTGCTGGTTGCTACTGATTATTTCACCAAGTGGTCCGAAGCAGTACCCCTACGGAATATGACCCACAAAGAGGTAATTCAATTTATTACAGAGCATATTATTCATAGATTCGGTATTCCGCAAACTCTCACTACAGATCAAGGTACTTCCTTCATGGCCAAGGAGGTGAAACAGTTTGCCGAATCACTCGGGATCAAGATGCTCAGTTCATCTCCATATTACGCTCAAGCCAATGGACAAGCCGAGTCAAGCAACAAAATTCTGATCAAATTGATTAAGAAGAAAGTACAGGACTACCCGAGGAGGTGGCATGAGGTACTGTCCGAGTCATTGTGGGCTCACCGGATCTCAAGGCATGGTGCGACCAAGGTAACTGCTTTCGAGTTAGTTTATGGACAAGAAGCCGTTTTACCGATAGAAGTAAATCTGGCTGCTTTGAGGTTTGCTAAGCAAAATGATTTGTCGGCTGAGGATTATCATAATTTGATGATGGACAACATCGATGAACACTACTAGGGAAAAGCTTACCCGTGGCGCACCAAAATGTATTACCCGTGGCGCAGGGGCCTGCGCCACGGATTGCCACGCCACGGGTAACCACACTTACCCGTGGCGCAGGCTTGGGTGTGCGCCATGGCTAATGAAATATACCCGTGGCGCACAGACCCATTATGCGCCACGGGTAAGGTGCGCCACGGCTACACTGACAGGTGCGCCACGGCTAAGGTATTTTCTGTATTTTTTATATACTGTGTATTTATATAGATGCTAATACAGGTATTTATAGACATATATTCTATAATACATTTTGCAAAATAAAATACATAGATCACATGCATTATACTGGCCATAGATATAAGTAGACAAAATTATATACATCACACATGTGTCTCCATCGGAATCGAGTAGCAAGTTAGATCATCACATTACAAACACAAATTTCATCGATTGTTTGAACATAAGCTATACACAACTAGACAACATAATGAAAGATAAGCTAGGCGTCGATGGTCTTCAGGGCCGGGAAGGGGCGGATGCCGTCTTTCGTCGTGAAGGGTCGGATGTCGCCTTGTGCCGTTATGCGCCGTTCCACCTCCGCATTATCGAGTGGAGCGCCGTCGTAGTAGAACATGCCTTGATCAAAAAACGCCTAAGTCAAAATTTCGTTACAAACGTAATATTAAAATTTACGAAATGCGAGAAGTTAACAATGGAAAGCCTCATATATCATTGCCGTGCAAAACAAGGCAAAAAGAGTGTGTACAAGACCATGTATTAATACAAACACTCCAATTGTATATACTACAAGGCATTGTAGACACTCTCCTTGCCTTTACCATGGCATAGTTTAAATCATCGGCTTTGTCAATTCATAGAGAAGAAACAAAATGATTTGAGTTTATGCCTCATACTTAGATTGGACACACATTGATTAGGAACGGGGCAAGCGGACCAAGTAAGAGTATGCACAAGATGTTTATTTGTGCATATCACAAGGTCCGCTAGCACCTCCCTGAATCACATAGTGTGACACAACATTTCAATCATCGGCATTCAGAAAGAGAGAAAAAACAAAATGATTTCGGATTTGTGCCTCATACATATTTAAATTGGACACACATTTCAGAGACGGAGCAAGTGAACCAAGTAGGATGCACAAAATGTTTATTTGTGCATATCACAAGGTTCACTAGCTCCTCCCTGAATCATACAGTGTCACAACATTTTAATCATCGGCTTAGAAGAAAAAACAAAACAAAATAAAAAATGACTTAGATTTGCGCCTCATACTTAGGTCGGACACACAAGTAGACCTGCAGGATCCTCGGCAATTCATTATTGTGTCACCCAAATCCAGTGGCTGGATTCAACCTACCTGAGGGCTTGTGTTTCCAACAGCATCGTTGTATTGTCTTTATTCACCGACCTACAGGAGGTGGATCCAATGGCTGGCCGGTGAACAAAGATAACACAATAATGCCAGGGAACATGCCAGCAGGTAGGCTAAATCCAGCCATTGGGTTCGGTGACAAAGGTAGACGCTCGTTGTGTGCCGTTCGCTGCAGGGAGGCTAAAATGCCTAGTGTCACAACATTTTAATCATCGGCTTAGAAGAAAAAAACAAAACAAAATAAAAATGACTTAGATTTTGCGCCTCATACTTAGGTCGGACACACAAGTAGACCTGCAGGATCTTGTGAGCCAAGTATGATGCACAAGACTTGGTACTTGTGCATATCACAAGGCTCACAAGACCTGCAGGCCTACAACCTAGTGCCACAACATTTTAATCATCGGCTTTCGAATAAACAGACAAAACAAAATAAAAATGACTTAGATTTTGCGCCTCATATTTAGGTCGGACACACAATTATTAGTAGCCCTGAAGGATCGGCAGAGCCAAGTAGGATGCACAGGACTTGTACTTGTGCATATCACAAGGCTCTGCAGACCTTCAGGGTTACCACATAGTGCCACAACATTTTTAATCATCGGCTTTCGAAGAAAATAAGTTCCAAACAAGCACAGAATTCAGTCCGGTGGTTAGGAAAGAAAATAGCACATATAATGTAAGAGAATACCAGCAAGTATATAGCAGCCACGGACCATATACATCTAGTGTACCTACTAGTGTCATTGACCTCGAACCACCGTGTCCCAAGATCTACTATTGCTATGAAGAAATTCAATTAAAAACAAGTTACTAGCCATTTCTTTATCTGTTCACAGCTGACTACCGAATTCAATGGTTCAGTTTAGCTACAAACTTTCACACCAGAACGCACTTCAATCATGATCAGAAATCGAGCATCTTTATATCGCAGCAAGGTAGTAACAAACTTAATACCTAAAAAGGCTACATCAGCACCCATCAAAGCTAGTAGGTGTGACTAAAACAACGAAACTGGAGTTCTTCTTGCAGATTTGTAGCCTAATCCAAGTAAATCATCGCCATGGCGTGACGATAGAGCAGATAAGAGGAGTTCGAGCTCACCCGAGACGGACTATAGCCGATGTTTGATCTCAGCACGGATGGAAGCGCCGTCCGCCGGCAAACGGACACCACCGCCGGTCTAGACCACGACGACGAACAGTGGTGGCGGGGTCCAGGAGTGCATCCGAGGCCGGGGAAGCAGTGCCGCCATGAGCACCTCGGAGACGTTGTCGGAGAAGACCCTAGCAGCCGCTCCGGGTGGACGCCGGGAGGAGCAGCCCGGTAAGGCGACCACCAGCAGGAGCGCGGGGAGGCCGTCCTTCTCCTTGTATGCATAGGCACGAGCACGGGGAAAATGAAACCTTGCGAGGGCGCGTGAAGGAGATGAGATTGGGGGCTTATAGAGGTCGATGCGGAACGGCGGACGGATTGGAGGTCCTCCATCTCCAGCGTCGGCTTCAGCCCCTGCCGCAGCTGCTCAGGCACCCTGCCATCACCGTACGAATGCGCCATGGCCGCCGGTCGGCCGGTAATGCATGCCTGCGTCGCTGGCACCGAGGCGAGTCAGGGAGGTGGAGGAGGAGATCCGGGGAGGCGGGGGTCCAGCTCGCGCGTTGTTGTCCGGGGAGAACGGCACTTGCGACAAGATCCTGGGAGGCGGAGGTGAGGGGTGGCCTGGGAGGGCGGCCGCTGAGAGGATGCTGGCGGCGCTCGAGAAGGAGAGGCTACGAGGAAGAAGATGAGGCGAAGGGGATCGAGAGGATAACGGGGAGAGAGAGCTAGGGTGCGTGGTAGGTGGGGTGCGAAGTGAGTCTGTACTCTGTACACCCCGGACCATACGCGTGACGCACCAGAATTAAGCTGCGCCACGGCTAACATTTGCATCTGGAACCACAAATAGTTGTGGCGCACGTCGCCGCGATGCGCCACGTGTAAGTTGCTACCCATGGCGCACAAAAATAAGGTGCGCCACGGGTAAGGAGGGGGCTCGCTAGCCAGCCAGACCACCACAAAGCCGTGGCGCTCCACCATTTTGGTGCGCCACGGGTAATGGCCCACCCGTGGCGCACCGTCTTTTCGTGCGCCGCGGCTATACCCATGGAGCATCAAAATGGTGGTGCGCCACGGCTATTTAATCCACCTATAAGCCTTTTCCTTGTAGTGGAAGTAGCCGACAAACGTATCAAGGCACTGAAGGACATCGAGATGGAGAAGTTGCGGGTAGCAAGAGCTTACAACAAGAGAGTTCGGATCAAGGACTTTCAACTCGGTGATTTGGTCTGGAAAGTTATATTGCCAATCGGTTCAAAAAGCCGAAAATTCGGTAAATGGTCACCGAGTTGGGAAGGGCCTTTCCGAGTCATAAGGATTGTACCCGGCAACTCGTATCTGGTGGAGACATTGGAGGGTAGCTTGTTGCCTCGAGCTATCAATGGGAAGTACTTGAAGAAATTCCACCCTAGCGTGTGGCAAACTGCGTAGGCCGCACATATGGCCGATGAGCTTAAGCATCGCCCTTAGACAAATCTTCTACATCGAGTATTTTCTAGTACGCAAGCTTTACTAGAAAACAGGGGGGCATGTGTTATCACCCGTTTTTGGCAGGTCCTGGATCAAGCTTACTCGGAGGCGATGGTGACTCGGTGGGATCCAGCAGGAGGCAATCCGATGAAAGTTAACCCGGTTTTACCCGTGGCAGGTCCTGAATCAAGCTTACTCGGAGGCGATGGCGACTCGGTGGGATCTAGCAGGAGCCAACCCGACGGGAGTTAACCTGGTTTTATCAGAAACCGGGTCATAGGTCCAAGATCACTCAGAAGGAAATGGGCGACTCGGGAGGCTCGGAATGACGACCCGGCAGGAATATCCCGGTTCGGCCAGAACTCAGTTTGGTCGAGATCCGGTGCAAGTTCGACTCGGAACATCCTGAAAATTCCAGAAGATGCCAGAGAAGCCAAACGCGAGGTGATCTTGCAAAGCCCAAAACGGAAGTCGGTGGCCTTAGAAGGAGTTCGAGAACAATCCAGAGGGCAAGTTTCCAAAGAGAACCGGAGACAGCACTTGCAGTTTGAATTCAACACGACGCCAGCCGGAAACTTGCCTAGTTTAGAAATAGGAACCGGCCTATGCTATGAGTTGTAATCCGTGTAGAAGTATAATTGCTTGTAACGGAAAGTCCAACCGCCCCACTATATATATGTAGGGGGTGACGGCCGATTGAAGCTAAGCAAACAATAGACAATCAATACCAAACCCTACTTTTTACCCTCAACCCTTGTTTCTGCTTCCGTTGTTCGGCGACTTCGCGAGAGTTCGATGAATATCGACAATCGAGTTGAGAGCGGTCCAATCCGGCTTAACTCAGCCAATCGCCGTCGGCCACCTCCGACGGGGTCTCTCCCGAGGTGCTGGGGTGTCTGGTTCTAAAAGAGCCGAGTCACTGTCTTGCGTATCGCGATGTGATTCGGTCTCCCGTGGGGTGAGTTGCGGAGTATCTCCCCCGGCACCGTGGGTACATGAGGACGTGTTCGTGTGACGCGTTTTAATCGCAACAAAGTGTTTGTGAGACATGGTTATTGTTGTGTGGCAAGGTCGCGTCAGGACCGTGCACGTATGTTTGTTGGATGATAGATCAACGGGTCGTTGCGGCACATGGCAATTTTGGATAGGTGGCGCCCTTCAGGTGTCTTGATTTCCACATGTGAAAACTCTTGATACGACCTTCATTGGTCAAACCTAGCAATGATGACCTTCATGTTGGGAATATGCCCTAGAGGCAATAATAAAATGGTTTATTAGCATATTCATGTTTATGATAATAGTTTATTCTCCATGCTATAATTGTATTAATTGGAAACATAATACATGTGTGTAATATAAACAACCAGTTCTCCCTAGTAAGCCTCTACCAGACTGGTTCGTTAGGCAAGAGATGGTTAGAGTTCCCTAACCATGGACTTGTTATAGTCACTTGATAATGGAGTCATATCATTAGGAGTAATGATGTGATGGACAAGACCCGATAATAAAGAGTTGCAATTGATCGTGTCACACAGTTTCATTGCCAACGCTTTAGTATATGCCAAGTATAGTTTCCTTAGACCATGAGATTATGTCACTCCCGTTTACCGGAGGAATACTTTGTGGACATCAAACGTCACTTCGTAACTGGGTGATTATAAAGGTGGCTTTCAGGTATCTCCGATGGTATTTGTTGGGTGACATGAATCAAGAGTGGGATTTGTCCTTCCTTGTGACGGAAAAGATATCTCTGGGCCCTCTCGGTAATATAGCATCAGAAAGGTTGCAACCATGTGGTTAAGTGTTAATCACGGAGATCCTATATTATGGACGAGTAAAGAGAACTTGCCAGGTAACGAGATGAAACTAGATATGGAGATATCAACGATCGAATCTCGGGCAAGTTAAATATCGGTGAGACAAAGGGAATCGTATACGAGATTAAGAATCTCCGGCATCGTGGTTCAATCGATAAGGAACTTCGTTGAATATGTAGGAGTCAATATGGGCATCCCGGTCCCGCTATTGATTATTGATTTGATCATGTCTACATGTTCTCGAACCCGTAGGGTCACACACTTAACGCTCCGATGTAGCTAGGGTTAGCGATGAGATAATTGATGGTATGAACGAATGGTGATTCGGAGTCTCGGATAGGATCCCAGACATCACGAGGAGTTCCGGAGTGGTCCGGAGAATAAGATTCATATAAGGAAAGTGGTTTCCGGAGGTATCGGAAAGGTTTCGGAATATTTGCATAGGGTACCGGAAGGTTCTAGAAAGTTCTAGAGGAGTCTAGAAGTGGGACCCACCTAATGTAGGGGGCCCACATGGACCAAAGGGGGTGCAGCAACCACTTGGGCTGCGCACCACCCAAAGGCCCACATGGGCCTAGCCGGCCAAGGCAAGGGAAGGGGAGGCCAAGTCCTAGTTGGACTAGGTGGCCAGCCACCCCTAGTTGGAAAGGGCCCAAGCACAAGTCCACTTAGGACTCAACTTGGGGGCCAGGCAAAGGGGGCCGGCCAGCCCCTTGCCCAAACCCTAGCCGCCCCATATATAAAGGGGGGGGGAGGGGTGCGCACCACCCCTTGGCTGCCCCTCACCTTGCCCCAGCCGCACCCCTCCTCCACCCTAGCCCTAGCCGCGCGCCACCTCTCCCCGGAGGGCTGCCGCCTCCTAGATCTAGACCTCTAGCCGCACCACCCCCCTTGCCCAAAGGGGCTGCTGCACCTCCTCCTCTCCCTCCCCTCTTGCTTGGCTTGGTGAAGCCATGCTCGTGGAGATCTACACCATCAACGCCACCACAACCGTCGTGGTGCCGAGATCTATCTAGCCACGTCCTCCTCGCTTGTGGGATCAAGGAGTGGACATCTACATCGAGCCGTACATGTGGATACCGCGGAGGTGCTGCCCGTTGTGGCACTTCATCGGATTGGATCTTCGAGGAAATACATCTCCTCGCGACTAGATGAGTCTAGTTGCGGGGATCGACAGACCAACCCCTGCATCGACAAAACGCTTTGAACGTTCTTCGAGGGTAAGAGATTGGATCTCATCTTCGCTACCTTCGTCTAATAGATCTAGATCCTTGGGGTTTCTTCCGCTTGTTTCGTAGGAAAATTTTTGTTTTCTATGCCACGACCCCATCAGTGGTATCAGAGCCTAGATCTATTCGTAGATGTTGGTGCGATTAGAACACAAGTGTTGTGGGCGTTGATATTTTATGTTGCTACCTTCTCGCGTGCACTTTGCGTCTTTGCGGTATTGTGAGATTGAAGCGGCCCGGACCAACCTTACTCGTCCACGGACGAGAGACCGGTTCCATGACAGACATGCAACTTGCATTGCATAAGTGCCTGGCGGGTGTCTGTTTCTCTTGCTCTAGTGAAGATGCAATTTTCAATGGAAGGCCTTTCAAAAGGATGAGTAAATAAGCAACTACTATATCACCGTTGTGGTTTTGCGTAGATTAGAACGGTTCTATCTCATTGACCCAAGCCACGTAAAAATTGCATAAACAAAGTAGAGGACGTCTAACTTGTTTTTGCAGGGGGTCATGTGATGTGGTATGGCCAATATGTGATTTGTGATAATGTATGCAATGATCATGTTTGTAATCTTTCACGACTTGCATGTCGATGAGTACGGCAACCAGCAGGAGCCATATGGTTGTCTATTATTTTATGTGACCTGTGTGTCATTGAATCACCATGTAATTGCTTTACTTTATTGCTAAGAGTAGCATTAGTTGTAGTTGCAATAGTTGGTGGACAACCATGGTGATGGCGCCACAATGATGGAGATCATGCCGATCATGCCGGTGCTTTGGAGATGGAGATCAAAGGCACAAGAAGAAAGGCCATATCATATCACAATTATGAATTGCATGTGATGTTAATCCTTTTATGCACCTTATTGTTATGCTTAGATGTGATCGCGATGGTAGCATGATAAGGTGATCTCTCACGTTAATATCAAGACGTGTTCTTCCCTAGTATGCACCGTTGCCAAAGTTCGTCGTTCTGAGACACCACGTGATGATCGGGTGTGATAGATTCAACGTCCACATACAACGGGTGTAAGCCAGTTTACACACGCAGAAATACTATGGTTTCCTTGACGAGCCTAGCATGTACAGACATGGCCTCGGAACACAAGAACCGAAAGGTTAAACACGAGTCATATGGACGATATGATCAACATGGCGATGTTCACCTTTGAAGCTACATCATCTCACGTGATGATCGGTTGTGGTGTAGTGGATTTGGATCGTGTGTCACTAAACAACCAGAAAGATGTTGAGTTTAGTGGGAGTTCATGTAGTAATTTTGATTAAGATGAACTAAAATTATCATAAACAAAAGTCCTAAGATGTCTTTGCAAAAATCCTTGTAGATCATGGTCAACTACGGTAGTCTGTTCGTTGCTGAAAAACTACGTCTCGATGGGTCAAATTTGTTGAGTAGTACCTGCGTCTTAAAGAAGTCCTACACACCAATGCTGAGCTCTACGTGCTATATGAACCATTAGAAGAATACCCAAATATTTCTGCAAGCTATGAAGAGTACATGGAGTGGTTTTGAACCACCTACTTGAAAGTCAAGTGGATGATGTGCACCTTCATGAGTTCTGACCTAAGTAAACAATTCAAGAACTTGATTGCAATGGAGATTGTTGATGAGCTGAAAAATAGTTTTTCAGCACAAGTTAGAATTGTAAGGTTCGAATGTCTGAACGGTTTTCTTTCACTCAAGATGGAAGAGAACACTTGCTTGGAACAACACCTGAGGATGATGCATGAGATACATCATCGTCTAGTGCTTGTTTGGAACCACGAGATGAATGACGGTTTCGCGATAGATGGGGTGATACGCTAGCTTCTCCCCAGCTTCAAGAATTATGTCGGAGACTATGTCATGGGAAGGGATTTGATCACTTTCTATGAATTTTGTCTCGGCTGCGTCATGTCAAAGTGGAACCCATAGCAAGAGAGGTTGACAATACAGAAAGTATATATTTGATATACATGTTATAAGTGTTTAAGTCCAAATTGCAATTGTGGCGGTTTCAATAAGTATTTGATACTCATTCTGTTTTATGAAAACAGATTCTGCTGCTTGAGATTTGCATAAAGGATATGGGAAGACGTTGCAGAATGGTGGCAATCAAGGAGTTGATGCTGGCAACGATCTGTCTCTACATTTATCGTTTTGATTAGAGGATTTGAATACGTTTTGTAATCGAATTAAGTGTGATTTTGATTAGTGTGTCTTGCTTATGTGAGACGGTTATTCATGTTAAAGACAATGGTTGTTCTATTTTCATGAGTGATCCTTTTTGGAAATCACAAGTTTCGATTATAAGTGTATTATTCTTATTATAATCTAAATGATAAATTGGTTGAACATTTATAAATAAAAGACATACTAATGATATCCAAAACTTAATAATGACAATTGTTTTTTAGTCATGCTAAAGATTGAATAAACATTTTGATGTTTTATCAATGCGCCTTATTGAAGGAGTAAGACTAAAATGCCACCCTTTGGAAGAGTGACAGGAGTTGCCGGAAATAAACACAAGTGTTGGTTGTATTTTCAGCGAATGTTAAATGTCATTATTTTGTGTGCTCCATCATAAATGATATGAGTGAATAGATATATTTATTCAAGTTATGATATTTGATGAGATCAAATAAAATTCTGGAGTTTAGGATATTAAGTTAACAAGAAAATTGAGTCTTTATGATTTGATCAAAAGAGACGAAATATTTGAGTTATATGTTAGTATGTGGACTTGTGACAAGTGTTATCACAAATTACAATGTTTAGAATATTTCAAAGGCGTTTGATATATCCTAAGATATCGTAATCACGCACTATTCGATATTGTGTGGTCTCAAAGAAGGGTTTTACTTCGGGGTTTAATAATAGCATTTAGATTTATTTGATAAACACTCTGTTTAGAAATAAGGGTCTATATGTGATTCGCATAAATTTTTCATATGAGTTATGAGAAAAGGTGGTTTCATTAATTATGAGATAATTAGAGACTATTGCGAATAATGTTGTAGTATATTCATAAGTATGACCATGAATGTGATTCCACAATATGAGACTAAAAGGGGCAAACCAATTTGTTGGTTGTGCTAAGTATTTTAGTGGTTTATCGTGAAAAGGTTTCATTGATAAAAAGAATTGATGGAATAAATGGAAAAGCTAAAACCTTGCTTGTTTATGTGTCAAGTGGCACATATGTAAAGTGCTATGTTGGTTAAAACTTGACACATGAAAGAATTAATGATGGTGATCATTGAATTTCAGTTTAGCTTGTCTAAAGAAAAGTAGGATTCAAGAATATTAAATTTTGTTAGGTTAGAAAATAATATTCATGATTTACTTGTCATGTTTGAGAAACAAGACATACCTACGAAACTACAAAGAAGAAATAGAAGCCTCAAATACGAAAGTGACTAAGAGTCATTCTATATTAAAGTTTAAATCACAAAGTTATTGTTGCTTGATTTTGTGAAAGTGATGTTTCACATATTTATTCCTCAAAAGGGTTTTGAAGAGAATAAATAAAACTTAAAGCTAGCAAAGTACTAGCATTTCGTATATAAGAGTTCTCGATATTAGTAGTTAATTAAGAATTTTGGAGGTGTCCAAAATATCGAGAAAATACACGAGTGTGATCTAATTAAAATATGTGGTGACATATATTAAGTTAGAGCAGAAACTATTTTCCATGATCAAAATATGTGGAGACATATGTTTGAGTGGGAGCTAGTTCATGGTCAAATATAAAGATAACATATTTCTGAGTGGGAGCCGAAGTGGTTTCACAATTTAATATGTCTATGGTGTATATTTGAGTGGGAGTTTACAACATCTTGTTTGTGTGAAATGGAGATTTCATAAATGTTGTAAATAAGTCAGGAACCAACGTATAACTTGTGAAGTTAGTTTTGAACGTCAAATATCTATGGAGATAGATGTATCTATGGTGGATAGATATGTTTGATAAAGCATTATGTCAGGATGTTTAACCTAAGTAAGTTTTTGAAGGAGTTCAAAATGGAACAAGAGAAGAAAGGTTCATCTACTTGTGAGAAATAGGTGAAACATTGAGTTGATAACTCAGTACAAAATGATGGTTGGAGGATATGTTAGAATTCGCTACGAATTGTTCATAGGACTAAACATATAAGAACCATGTGTTTGTATTTGACGATATGTGACCCAAGTTCTTGGTTAGAAGAACATGTTAGAAATGAGGAGTCATTTCAACATGGAGATGAGATAATTGAATCTAGAGAATGGTAGACTTGGTTGAAGTCATGACACCAAACTAGATTGGAAATCTCATAAAGGCAGAAGCGCAGCGAAAGCATGATCGGAAATATCGAATTGAAAAGTATAGCACTATCGATTTGTTGAGTCTACAACATATATGAGTATATGGTTAATTCAAGGATTAAAAGATATAATATTATGGTTTGAGAAAGTTTGTTTCAAGACTGAGTGAGTTCCAGGTGCACATGCTATGTGAAAGTTCCTTTTGACTGATCATACGTCATGTAGGCATAATGGGAAATGAAAAAAAAATCTCACTCTTTAAACCAAATATATTATTCATCATGTGATGATGAGAATTATCATATGATGATATGAGGTTTATCATGTGATGATAAAGTAATGTCAATTTAGGTGACATTAACGTTTTGCAAAGAACATAGAGAGTTGTATAGTACAAGCACGGACAGAACCTCTTCCACGAGAAAACATGATCAGCACTGAGACTCCATGGGTGTTGGATCGAGAAAATGTAAACTAGATTATTGACTCTAGTGCAAGTGGGAGACTGTTGGGAATATGCCCTAGAGGCAATAATAAAATGGTTTATTAGCATATTCATGTTTATGATAATAGTTTATTCTCCATGCTATAATTGTATTAATTGGAAACATAATACATGTGTGGAATATAAACAACCAGTTGTCCCTAGTAAGCCTCTACCAGATTAGTTCGTTTGTCAAGAGATGGTTAGAGTTTCCTAACCATGGAGTTGTTATAGTCACTTGATAACGAAGTCATATCATTAGGAGTAATGATGTGATGGACAAGACCCGGTAATAAAGAGTTGCAATTGATCGTGTCATACAGTTTCATTGCCAACGCTTTAGTATATGCCAAGTATAGTTTCCTTAGACCATGAGATTATGTCACTCCCGTTTACCGGAGGAATACTTTGTGGACATCAAACGTCACTTCGTAACTGGGTGATTATAAAGGTGGCTTTCAGGTATCTCCGATGGTATTTGTTGGGTGACATGAATCAAGAGTGGGATTTGTCCTTCCTTGTGACGGAAAAGATATCTCTGGGCCCTCTCGGTAATATAGCATCAGAAAGGTTGCAACCATGTGGTTAAGTGTTAATCATGGAGATCCTATATTATGGACGAGTAAAGAGAACTTGCCAGGTAACGAGATGAAACTAGATATGGAGATATCAACGATCGAATCTCGGGCAAGTTAAATATCGGTGAGACAAAGGGAATCGTATACGAGATTAAGAATCTCCGGCATCGTGGTTCAATCGATAAGGAACTTCGTTGAATATGTAGGAGTCAATATGGGCATCCCGGTCCCGCTATTGATTATTGATTTGATCATGTCTACATGTTCTCGAACCCGTAGGGTCACACACTTAACGCTCCGATGTAGCTAGGGTTAGCGATGAGATAATTGATGGTATGAATGAATGGTGATTCGGAGTCTCGGATAGGATCCCAGACATCACGAGGAGTTCCGGAGTGGTCCGGAGAATAAGATTCATATAGGGAAAGTGGTTTCCGGAATATTTGCATAGGGTACCGGAAGGTTCTAGAAAGTTCTAGAGGAGTCTAGAAGTGGGACCCACCTAATGTAGGGGGCCCACATGGACCAAAGGGGGTGCAGCAACCACTTGGGCTGCGCACCACCCAAAGGCCCACATGGGTCTAGCCGGCCAAGGCAAGGGAAGGGGAGGCCAAGTCCTAGTTGGACTAGGTGGCCAGCCACCCCTAGTTGGAAAGGGCCCAAGCCCAAGTCCACTTAGGACTCAACTTGGGGGCCAAGCAAAGGGGGCCGGCCAGCCCCTTGCCCAAACCCTAGCCGCCCCATATATAAAGGGGGAGGGGAGGGGTGCGCACCACCCCTTGGCTGCCCCTCACCTTGCCCTAGCCGCACCCCTCCTCCACCCTAGCCCTAGCCACGCGCCACCTCTCCCCGGAGGGCTGCCGCCTCCTAGATCTAGACCTATAGCCGCACCACCCCCCTTGCCCAAAGGGGCTGCTGCACCTCCTCCTCTCCCTCCCCTCTTGCTTGGCTTGGTGAAGCCATGCTCGTTGTGGCACTTCATCGGATTGGATCTTCGAGGAAATACATCTCCTCGCGACTAGATGAGTCTAGTTGCGGGGATCGACAGACCAACCCCTGCATCGACAAAACGCTTTGAACGTTCTTCGAGGGTAAGAGATTGGATCTCATCTTCGCTACCTTCGTCTAATAGATCTATATCCTTGGGGTTTCTTCCGCTTGTTTCGTAGGAAAATTTTTGTTTTCTATGCCACGACCCCATCACTTCACGAGGTGTTCCGCTGTTGAAGGCATTGCTTGGAGTTTGCTCAGACTTCTCTATGGGTGAAAACACAAGCTATAGCCTTGGTGATTGGATCCATCGAAGTTGTCATCATGTGTTGATCCTTTGTTGGAGGCGTCATTGTCGAAGTTTGTCTCGTGTTATCCTCGGGTTGTCATCATTGGTGGTTAGTTGTTCCGTTGATTGCTTTATTTGTAATAATTTGAAGTGGAGGATCCACGTACAAACTGTGGGGTCAGCTGACCCGACGAATTTTTAGCAAAATTTCCTAATACATACCATAAAAGAATTGAAATCTGAGTAAAATCTATATTTAATCTGAAGGGGTCGTTGCATAGAAAACAAAAAAATTCCTACGAAACAAGCGGAAGAAATCCCACGATCTAGATCTACTAGATGCAAGTAGCGAGAAGGAGATCCAATCTCTTACCCTTGAAGAATGATCAAACGTGTTTTGTCGGTGCAGGGGTTGGCTAGTCGATCCCCGCAACTAGACGTATCTAGTCGCGAGGAGATGTATTATCCTCGAGATCCAATCCGTCGAAGTACCGCACGAGTAGCACCTCTGCGGTATCCACACGTTCAGCTCGATGAAGACGTCCACTCCTTGATCCCGCAAGCGAGGTAGACGTGGCTTGATGAATCTCAGCAGCACGACGGTGTGGTGGTGATGATGGTGTAGATCTCCGCGAGCAGGGCTTCGCCAAGCCAAGCAAGAGGAGGAGGAGATGGTGGAGGTGGCGCACCAGCCCTAGGACTAGGGGTGGCGCGGCGGCTATGGAGGAGGAGGTGGAGGTCGGCTAGGGTTAGGGTTTAGGGCGACGGCTAGGTGGTGGTGTGGCTTGAGGTGGTGCGGCTTGGGGTGGTGCTCCTTGGGTGTGCCGCACCCCTCCCTCCACCCCCTTAAATAGGTGGAGGCAAGCCTAGGGCCGGCCGGCCCTAGACTTGCTTGCCCACCAAGCAAGCCGAGTCCCTATGGGACTAGGACTCCTCCTCCTCCCTTTCCCTCTTTGGCCGGCTAGGCCCATGTGGGCCTTGGGTGTGGTGCGGCTGGCCCAAGTGGCCAGCTGTACCCCTTTGGTCCATGTGGGCCCCACACTTTAGGGGGGCCCCACTTCTAGACTCCTCTAGAACTTTCTAGAACCTTCCGGTACTCTACCGAAATATTCCAAAACTTTTCCGATACCTTCGAAAACCACTTTCCTTATATGAATCTTATTCTCTGGACTCCTCCGGAACTCCTCGTGACGTCTATGATCCCATCCGAGACTCCGAATCACCATTCGTCGATTCCATCATTCAATTCATCGCTAACCCTAACTTCATCGGAGCGTTAAGTGTGTGACCCTACGGGTTCGAGAATGTGTAGACATGATCCTATCAATAATTAATAGCGGAACCGGGATGTCCATATTAATTCCTACACAATCAACGAAACTCTTTATCGATTGAACCACGATGCCGGAGATTCAATTAATCTCATATACGATTCCCTTTGTCTCACGATATTTTACTTGCCCGAAATTTAATCGTCGACATCCCCATGTCTAGTTTAATCTCGTTACCGGCAAGTTCTCTTTACTCGTCCATAATATAGGATCTCCGTGATTACCACCTAATCAGATGTCTGCAGACTTTATGATGCTACATTATCGAGAAGGCCTGGAGATATCTTCTCCGTCACATGGAGGGACAAATCCCACTCTTGATTCATGTCACCCAACAACCTACCATCGGAGATACCTGAAAGCCATCTTTATAATCACCCAGTTACGAAGTGACGTTTGATGTCCACAAAGCATTCCTCCAGTAAACGGGAGTGACATAATCTCATGGTCTAAGAAAATTATACTTGGCATATACTAAAAGTGTTGGCAATGAAACTTTGTGACGATCAATTGCAACTCTTTATTATTTGGGTCTTGTCCATCATATCATTCACCCAATGATATGACTCCGTTATCAAGTGACTATAACAAGTCCTATGGTTAGGAAACCTTAACCAACTCTTGACTAACGAACTAGTCCTTCAGAGGCTTAATAGGGACACCTGGTTGTTCATATTCCACACATGTATTATGTTTCCGATTAATACAATTTTAGCATGGATAATAAACTATTATCATAAATATGAATATGCTAATAAACCATTTTATTATTGACTCTAGGGCATATTCCCAACATAATCAGTGTCTGATCCCACAGAGTTTATACTCTAGCTCCGCCACAATTAATTTGACGATGTACAAATTTGATGTCTTGATCTGATTAGCTACTGATATCATGTTGGTTGGGCGGACAACGGGTGCATTTGGTATCCTCTTAATATTGGGAAATTCACATGCTCATTCCTGAATAAAAAAGGAAAAATAGTAAAATATTTAAATTTCTGGAAAAAAAATGGTGATGAATATATACAATTTTTGCCTAGTTTCGTGGTAAAATGACATTTCTGATGATCCGTGAAGAAAAAAACAAATCAGTGGCCAAAATGGGATTTAAAAAATAATTTTTTTACACAGAGTACCACACATGTCATTTCACCACGAAACTTAGCATATATTTAGAACACTTGTATATTTTCAGTAACCTGCACGTCAGTACTTTTCTTTTGTTTATTTAGCAGTATTTTATGAGAGTAGTCCCTTGGCTCAGATGTAATCTTGAGTTGTACTTAAATTAACTTAAAGTACTTTTCTTTTGTTTATTCAGCAGTATTTCAAAGTAACTTAATTCCAAAAGAAAATGTAATACACCATTATTCTTACAGAAAACCCAGTTGACAGAAATGGTATCAGAACACATCCTCAACATCAGCCACAACTCTCACTACATCAACTACACAAAAGACGGCTACCAATACTCCAGGCATCACATCTTCGAAGAAATCACAGATTTAATTACAGGAACCACCACAACGGTTTTCAAACTTACAATAGATACTGCGTTCCAGCATGCGATAAATAATAAACATTACCGATAAGATTCAACAGGTAAGGTTACTATATGGTGTAACCTTCTAGGTGCACTTTTCAGGTTCTAAGAATAAGCTCAACACCTGACAGCCCAGGGTGAGCGACGATGACATAGCCGGACATCAATGACATCGAGGGGTCATCAAATATCTTCAGCTCGGCTACTAGAAAGATATAGATAAAAAAGGGCTCGAGGCCCAACATAGCTCGTTATCGCCATAATAAATGGCATCAAGGGGTTCGTCAATGCTGGAAGTCATCGAAGGTCTTCAGCTTGGCTATTGGAAAGAGGACCTTGTAAAGGACATCATGTATCTCCCAACAATGTTGCCAATAGGTAGAGGTCCCCTGTCACCACAAACATCACGATAATCAGTACTAGTTCCAAACAATTTCTACAAAACCAACTGAAAGTACTCATATCGAGCGGCATGCTTGATGAGCAATCACAACCAACAAACAACTGAAAGTACTCATATTTAAGCAACTGTATCCAAGCAATTCCTTAGAGCACATTTCTTCAGGATACCATAAACATAAATAGGCATTCTACTCCCAAGTCATTATATATTGACTGTTTATCATGGCAATTCAATCTCCAATCATACAGCATCTAGTCCAAAGCACATTTTTATATTAAGACTACCACAAGATTTCCTCAACCATTACAACCATGATAAAGCAACTGTAACTGGACAAATCTGAGCGATACATTCTACTCTTGTACTCTTAAATCATTACAGATCAAACAAATTATCGTGGCAATTCAATCTGCAATCATACTGGATCTAGTACAAAGCACAGATCTATAAGATGACTACCACAAGATCTCCTAAAAAGTTGAAGTATTCTATGATATTCTCAAGTATTCTATGATATTCATGATATCCTCAACCATTACAACCATGATAAAGCAACTGGACAAATCTGAGCGATACATTCTACTCTTGTAGTCTTAGTCGTTTGGATACCATCATTTCAGGGGAATTCATTTCAGATTTCATGCCCAACGTGTTTGGCTGTCATGGAATTGGAATGTCATTTCAATTGGAATTCTAGAGAATGCCTTTACTATGTTAAGTCAATTCATGTCCCTAACCCTGTCATTTCTCTGGAATTCATTTTTGCCAAATGAAATGAAATGAGGGAATCCAAACGACCCCTTAAATCATTACAGATCAAACAAATTATTGTGGCAATTCAATCTGCAATCGTACTGGATCTAGTACAAAGCAAAGATCTATAAGATGACTACCACAAGATCTCCTAAAAAGTAGAAGTATTCTATGATATTCTCAAGACAGGAGCAATCAGTTATAATAGATGCACATTAAGATGGGCCTAGCGTGGGAGTGGATGTGTGTCTTACCAGGCACGAGAATCGCAGCTGTTATTACGGTTATCACCCATGACGAATACATGACCTTCAGGGAGTCGCTGCAGGACGACGATGCATGGTTTTAGTACGGGATCCGGTGAAAGAACCGAGCAGATAAGATGAATGGGGGGAGGAAGAGATGAGTCACCATCTGAGGCCCGTCAATTAGAACAACGAGGCACTCAGGAAGTCAACAACACGGAGCAGCCATGCCACACTTGGTCATCCTCTTGCGGTGGTATAGTCAATTTGCGATAGTAGTTTGGGTACTATCTCTGGACCTGGCAATAGCAACTCCTCAATGTTGTTCAAGGAGACAATGCTCACAGATACAAAAGAGACGTGACAAACCATGGCCTCCATTGTGTATGATGCCCCGTGGGCTGCGGTATAATGTTCCTTCTGTGCAACACCGTTAACAATAAGCTGGCCTTGTCGGACCTGTAAGAAGGTGGATGTGTAAGTACAATGTAGGCATCCAGATTCAGGGGTGTGGTCATGACTCTTGCTAGCCTAGGATACGGTCTCGTATAGTATACAACTAATGCATGACCTCCCATACCTGCACCTTTTGCATATAGACGTGACAGATCCATGTGCCCGTGCAATGGATGTTACACAATGACTTTTAGTCTCAACCGTTATTACTGTGATCAAACGGAGCATATAATTTTAGTCTATGTGGAAGAACGCGGTGGCTTCTTTTTCTATATAGATAGATGCATGCATCTCAATATAAAGTGGTGAATGAATTGATAACAAGGTGAGTGGAAGAGAATGTTTGAATGAACGAATGTCCTCAGGGAAGCAGTGTATATCAGCGAGCACGACATGTAAATTAATGAATGTAGTCAATCTTCATTCGCAAAAGGAAAAGAATGTAGTCAATGTTGATATAAAGCGGTGAATGAATGGTAATAAGGTGAGTGGAAGACAATGTTTACCTCGATGAAATCTCCAGGGGTTGCAAGCACCCTCTTAATAAATACAACATCTTTATTTACGCCGCAGTTCTGCCGAAAACAGGGGAATGTAGCTTCATCAGACCGTGAAGGTGGGAAGTTTACAATGGAAGAAGAAAAGCAAACCAACCTGCAAAGCCGTGGGCACCCTGAAGAAGACGATATCGCCCACAGACGGCTTCCGGAACACGTAAGTGACCTGAGCAAAATCAAACCACAGCATGCATTCCCCATTTGGTTAACACAGATCAGAGCCAAGCGAGCGTAACCAAGAGAGAAGCCATCAAGTAAAATGGAATACTAGATTATTATGAGGTGATGTGGGGAGAAAAGGGAGCTACTTTTTCGGCGACGGCGCGGTCGCCCGGGCGCAGGGTGGGCGCCATGGAGGACGAGGCGACGAAGCGGACCTCGGCGACGGCGGCGGAGACGAAGAGGAGGGCGAGGAGGAGCTTGAGGCCGTCGGAGCAGGAGGGGCAGCGGAGGCTGCGCGGGAGCGCGAGCGTGGGGAGCCACCACTGGTGGTGCAGGAGGGAGGCGATGGTGAGCAGCTGCATGTTGCAGGGCAACCAGTCGGACGGCGGCAGCGGCGCGATGAGGCCCCGCAGCAGACGCTGCGGCGCCATCGCCATCGGATGGAACTGGATCCCCTCCTCCGACCTTCTCCGCCAACGGGGGTGGGGTGGTGTGGGGAGGAAGACTGACTTGTAGCAGTAATGGTGGTGAAGGCTGGCTTTTTTTTACATTAAAATGGAGGGTTTCCTTCCACACCAAGACTCCTTCGCTGAGTGGCTGTAACCGAGGAAGGCAGACCAGGACCAGCTCTCTGCTTGGTGTGTTGGAACTTGGAAGTAAGAAAAAATAGCGCCTCGTAGCAAACTAGAGTCGGTCTTAAAATATGCTAGGAGTATTACCATATGCTATATCAAGCTATTAGTGGGATAATGTATACACATATTAACGAACTAATTCTCGACAAGCTATAGCATAGCGTGCTATTAACTACCCTATAGATACACACCGAGAGAAAGGTCCAGAAGGACACGTAGGTCCGTACAACTTGCAGAAAAGCCCCCAAAGAAAGCCAAAATTACAACCAAGTCCTTGGAGAGCTCTGCAACAACATCCCAACACCGCCGCTCGACTCCGGCGACGAAGCACCACGAGAGGAAGCAGCAGAACCAGCACACCCGAGGGAGAAGAAGCCCCATCGCCTGACGGCTTTGTTGCGTTGTTGTGTACACACTGAGATCAACTCTAGTAGATACTGGATAAATCTCCGGTCCGAAAAATAATGGCCGGTTGCGGTTTCTGTCCCGTGAAAATGACCAGATCAATCCCCCGGAAAACGTCTGACCCGGAAAAAATTATAGGGGACGTTGGATATTTGATCCTGCATGCGCCATATCTTCAGTTTTGGAGTCGATTTTTAGTGGGAACCGGAAAGACAAACTACGGTTGGCGGGTAGGAAATTGCAGCCCAACCGTCACTAGGGGCGTGTTTGGTAGGCTGCAGCGCCCCGGGCCAGGCCCGCACCCAGCTACACCGAGTGCGTGTTTGGTTGTCTGGTTCTTCTCTTGGGCCTGCGTAGCACGATTCACAAAGCACCATCGGGTCAGGCCCGCGAGGAACGGCCGAATCGGCCGTTTCCGTGTAGCCAGGCCGCACGGGGCTCAAACGTGGCAAGCCGGTCTGACACTTGCACGCGTGGAGAAGTGGGGAAGACGCGCCTTGACTTCTCGCACCCACTCTCTCCTCACTGTCACCCGCCCTGCTCCCTGCGCACGTCCCATCAGTCCCCTCTCGCTCACCGCCCAGAAAAACCCCTATGGCTCTTCTCCTCCTCCACCGCCACCGCCACGCCGGGATCCCGCCGGCAAGATTCTCCCCCTCCCTACCACGCGCTTCTGCAGTGAGTTCGAGATGGGGTTGATGGGGGATCGGCGGAGTGCGGAGGCGGCGATTAACCCGGCGTGGTTGCCCTCACTCAACAGGCCTTCGCCGATTCTCCATCGCCCGAGCGCGGCGGTCATGGAAGCAGCCGAGACGCGGAGGATGGTGCAACTGTGAAAAGCGGCCAGGCGGCGGGGATGGCATCTCATGCAGGCGCTAGTACGCCGCCAATAGGGCCGCCGCCTGGATTCTCTCCCGTCCCCCGCATGTCGGCTGACGAGGTTAGGACTCGGCAAATCCCTGGGTCGAGTACCCCGGGTTGATTGAAGGGGAGGAAGATGAACGTTGGTGATCACGACGGCTAACAGGGGGCGATTTACCCAGGTTCAGGCTCCCGGAGGATAACACCCTACTCCTGCTTGTATGGAATTATGATCAAGGTGGCTACAATGGCGAGATGGCAATCTCGCTAGGGTTTAACTGGTGGCTATGAGGTGGAGTTCGCTAGTTGCTTGCCTGCCCTAGACGAGGGACCCTCCCAGCCTTTATATGACAGGCTGGGTCTCGGGTGAACGGTGCCGATGGCACTTACAGGATGAACGACTCTGATGGCCTATCGCCGACTATCTTGGGCCGCACGTCGTCCTCCTTGGGCCTTCCTCGGGCCCTCGCCATAGGGTTGATGGACTTGGCGTGACCCAGGTATCACCACCGTGGGGTAGTCAAAGAGTAACCCCACGACAGTAGCCCCCGAGTGCTTAGTCGAATCGGAGAGTCGGGTAAAGGACTCCTTTCTTCCGGGCACGCCACCAGGTTCCTGAAAGGAACAAATAAAATTGTCGACTCCGGCCGTTCAGGGCTTATGGAGGATTCCTTGGTCGAAACATCGACTGCAGGGTGAAAACTGCGAGTGTTGCTCCGGTCGGTGATTTTTCGACTGCGATTGTTTTGAGTCATTCGGGAGCGCGAACAGCGCTCCCGATGGGAGTAGCCCCCGAGATTAAGCTGAATTGCTTGCAATTGAGGTTAAACTCAATTTCCTTCAGTCGAAAAGCCCGCTCCCGATGGGAGTGAAGAAGGGACTCGATTTTTCGAAGTCACAACCTGATTTGCACGACTTACTGTGTACTCGGCCAGTTTGGCTTACTGCTTAAGTTTGCTCAGCTCATAGAGCTTACTGTATTTCTCTGGCACTCGAACGAGTTTGTCGAGTCGACTCAGCTCTCAGAGCTTACTGTATCTTTGTTGCACTCGAAAGAGCTGTCAGGGTGCTTCATCAGCCCATTGGCTTACTTGATACGCCTCCGCGGATGACGTCAGGGCTGACGTTTTCGGCGTGCTCTGCATCCGATGGGACGTAACAGGGTGGTCCCAGTGTCAGTATTGACTGTTCTGACCGTTGGGCGCGAAATTTTTGCGGCATGATGATGGCGCCTCGATTCCCGCGCGTAGTGGGCGGCGTGGGCGGCGACGGTTGCTATCTCCGCGCGACACGTGGACGGCCAGATGTTGCCTCGAATTGCCGCTTCGTGGAGGACGGCCAGGATGAACTGACCCCGCGGTATATAATTTTCACCGCGGTGGGGAACAGTTCACGCCTTCCTCATTTCGCCGCCATCTCCTCTGCTTTCTCCTCCATTGCTGCTCTTGCGCCCAGTTCTTCAGAGCTCTCTCCACTGCCAGTTTCTTCTCCACCCATCATGAGCAAGGTTACGATGAAGAGGGGAAAGTCTGCCGCCGGCGCCGTCGCCGCCACCGAGGCTGGCGTGATGAAGAAGCCTGAGGGCGACTGGACGAAATCGTCGGTGAAAAAGGCCGATCTTGAGGGCCTCCGCATGCGCGGGCTGCTGCCGCCGGCGGACCAGGCGGCGGTGCGCGCTCCAGGGAAGGAGGTATTCCCCGCCCCTCGCGAGGGGGAATGCGTATGCTTCGTGGATTTTCTTCCGCGGGGTTTCGGGTTCCCCCTCCACGATTTTGTTCGTGGTCTTCTTTATGCTTATGGGGTTCAGATCCACGATCTGACCCCCAATAGCGTCTTGAGCATCGCGAGCTTCATCGTGCTTTGCGAGTGCTTCCTGGGGATCGCACCCCACTGGCTGCTATGGAAGTCGTTGTTCCTCGTCAAGAGGAACGTGGGGAAGAGCGGGCAAGTGTACCCGGTGGGCGGCTTCGGCATCCAGGTGCGCGGCGACACCGCCTTCTTCCAGATGAAGAAATCCGACTCCGTCCAAGGCTGGCGGAGGAAGTGGTTCTACGTCAGGTGCGACCAGGAGGGGCTTCTTCCTTTCGCGGCTGATCGCGAGTTGAAGAAGACGAAGGCATGGGCGCACCCGCTATCGAAGGAAGACAGGGAGGCGACTCAACCCTTACCGGCGCTTCTCAGTGGGCTGTTGAAGAGCCTTGGGCGCGAGACAGGTGGAGTGCATCTCATCGCCACTTTCTTCAGGCTTCGGGTGCAGCCGCTCCGTGCTCGCGTCCACCCGATGTGGGCGCTTGAGCATGGCGATGAACTCGGCGATGATGAAGTTGAGTCGAAGGTGAGGAGCATCACCAGTCTCCGAGCCGCCGATCCGTGCAACGTCAAGTGCCCGATCCAGCCGTATGGGCCGAACAACCCTGTGCCTGAGGTAAGATTCCTTCATGATTTGCTTCTGTTTTGTATGCTTTTGTCGAAATCTTCTTTTGTCTGAGCCGAATTCCTGGGCAGGGTCGTTCCAACAATGTCAGCCTTCCTCCGTTGATGGAGAACGGACCTCATGAAGAGGCGGAGTTCCCTGAGGATGAAGAGGTTGATGAAGATGACGTTCCCTCCGCCACTTCTCGGAGTGAAGAGGTGGTGGAGGACGATGAAGATGAAGAGCCGCTGCAGAAGCGGCAGAGGCGGAAGGGTGGCGAGTCTGCTTCGGCTTCGTCACCCGCAAAGCCGGTGGAGGTGGAGGACGTGGGCGAGGCGAGCGAGTCGTCCTCGGGTGCCAGGTACACGAGCGACCCGGCAGAGCCTTTGGTCGTGCCTCCCCTTAGCTCTGCGCCGCCGACTGGGTTCGGAAGGATGCCCTCCGTCTCCCTGGGCAGCGATGATGATCAGGACGTCACCAGGTTAGTCTTGAAACCATCACCTTGTTCTGTCGAGTGCCCTTTTTGCCTTTGCGAGTCTTTGAATTGTATTATCCTGTCACAGCAATCGCACTGGCGCGGTCGATTCTTCGCCTCCAGAGATGGAGCACACTTCTGCTCCCGTGTTGGAGCAGACCGTGAATGTGACTGAAGAAGAGCCACAGGCGGGTGACGCGTCGACCTTGAAGGCTTCGACTTCCTCCGTTCCTGAGAAGACTGCTGGTGCGACCTCGTTGGATGCTGGATTGCTTGAGCATGTAAGTGTCTCTTAACGCAGTCTGTAATATCTGTATCGGGTGCGCGAACAGCGCTCCCGATGGGAGTAGCCCCCGAAGATGTGCGTGACTAGAATAGTCGGGCGCAGATTGATGTCTTGTTCCTTGCACAGCCGTTTTGTCGCCAGCTGCTGGAGGGAGCCACGGCCTTCGTGCGAATGGAGAAGGAGGGGGGTCGACTCCGCACTGCTCTGGAGCAAGCCAACAGTGAGTACTAACCCTTGCATTCAAGAGTTGCTTCGACTGTCTTCATTGTTAACTTTGCTCCTCTGATCCATAGGCGAAAAGGAGAGCCTGGCAAAGCGGGTCGCGGAGCTGGAGAAGTCACTGGGCGAAGCTCAAGAGCGTGAGCGAGCCCGGGACGAACTGGAGAAGGCCCAGGTTGAGCATTTGCTCTCACTCGCCGACGCTACTGGAAGTAAGTGTCTCGGCTGTTTGCCTACTTTTCCTTGTGTCAACTTCTGGTGTCTTATCAGTGGTCCTTTTGGAGCAGAAACTTACGGAGGTGCTCCTCCCGAAGGAACTTCCAGTGCCAATGTCAGCTTGGCCGAGGCTGTCGGCTTCGTCGATCGCGTCTGTGCATATGCTTCGACGGCGCTGCAGAAGTCGACAGGCGCCTTGGCGACTGTGCACCGGAGCATCTTCCCCAACCAGCCGTCGCCGGACGCTGTTGACGCGCTTGCGGCTCCGTTTGAAGGCGAAGCGACCACCATGGCGGACTACACGCGTGCTCAGACGGTACGCGGCTCAGAGCTCACTTTCCAGCTCCTACTCGGTCATCAAGTCGCAGGTGACTTTGAGAAGGTTGTCAGCGACTTCCCTCGGAGGCCTGATGGCAAGACCGCGTCCCTTAGCTCTGTGAAGGCGCGGGCGAGTCAGCTGGCTGCGAAGCTGGTTGCCACCTTTGAGAAGAGAATCGCCAAGGCTGCAGAGTTGGCCGCTAGGAAGGGCCGTTCTCGGTCGGAGTCTGCCATGTAGTTTCCTTTGTTTTAGGGTTCTTCCTCTTTTGAACTTGGTCTGTAATGAAACTCATGATCTGCGAAGTCTTTTGGCCGCGAACATGCTAGTGTCAAAATATAATTTTGTCTTCGAGTCTTCTGTCATATGAATTTGCTTGACAATGTCGAAAATTGGCAGCCTGAGATGGGTGAGACTCCCGAGGTTGCTGGGGCCGCTGGTGCGGGTGAGGACGAGGATACTTCTTCGGCTGCACCCACTCGCCCTCGTCGTCAAGCTCCTCCAGCCCACGCGCGAAGTGTGAATGATCAGCGAGTGATCACTTACATGAGGAACAAGATCGTTGAGCTTGAGTCGAAGTTGAGGACCGCCGAGTTGGAGTTGGAGCGCCTGAAGTCACGGCCTGCTGCGCCGTTCTCACAGCGTGAGGAATTCCTTCTTAGCCAGATAGACCTGATCAGTCGACAACTGCAAGGTTGGTCTTCTGACGCTTTGTTCTGGTTTCTTTATGCTTTCACTGTTGTAAGTGCTGAGTCTTCATGCAGATGTGAATGCTGACTGGAAGGCCGAGCAGGGTCGAGTGGACGAGCGGGTGGATAGAGAAGCCGCCGGTGACTCGCTCGAAGCTCGTCAATTCTGGTCAAACAAATCCAAGGGCAGTGTACTGGCTAGGATGCTGGATCGCACCTGGCGGGCTGCTTTGCTCTTGGAAGGTTGCAGAAAGACACTCCTGCAGATCAACAAGGTGTTCTTTCCGCACAACGAGCAGCCTAGCGGACTGGCTGCGCTGCTGGAGAGGTACCGCGAGGGTAAGGTCAAGGCGTTGAAGGAAGTCGCGCACACCCGGCTTGTTGGCGGAGCGAACGTTGCGTTGGCGTACGTTCGAATGCACCGGCCTCATCTTCCCTTGGACAAGGTGCTTGATGGCTTGCCTGGAGCAGATGACTACGCCGACACCCTCGCGGCTGCGCGTCGGATGATTCAACAGGTCCAAAGCTTCAGTGAGCAACTTGTAGGGCCACTCGATGCGCCAAAGGAGGAACCTTCATCAGCACCATGTGGCCGGATATGCGGCAGGAGGTGCGCGTCCACCTCGGCCACCGCCGCCACCCGCCGGTGGGAGCTAGCTCACCTCTTTCGTCGACTGAAGTAGGACCTGCTGGGACTCTGATACGTCTCCGACATATCTTTAATTTTGATGTTCCATGCTTGATTTTATATCAGTGCCACATGTTTTTATATCATTTTGGCATGATTTATGGAACTAACCTATGAACAAGATGCCAAGTGTCAGTTCCTGTTTTCTACTGTTTTTTTTCTTCAGAAAACTTGTTCTGTGAAGTTTCTCGAAACGCGCTGAAAATTTACGTGATTTATTTCCAATTTGAAACAAAGATGGAACCCGAAGGACGCCCGGAGGGGAGGCTCCCAGCCTCCAGACGCCCTCCAGGCGTGGCCCCACCCTAGGCCGCACCTAGGGCCCACCTGGCGCCCTCAGACGTCGCCTCGAGTCGCCTCTTCGCCTATAAATTGGTCTTCGCCCTGAAAACCCTAAGTACTCGATCATATTTTCGAGAAGACGTCTGAGGCCGCCGCCATCTCCAACGCTAGTTCGGGACGCTTCTGCAGCTCTTCCTGGCACCCTGCCGGAGAGGGGAATCGACACCGGAGGCATCTACACCACCATGCCTGCCTCCGGAGTGATGCGTGAGTAGTCCACCACGGGACTACGGGTCCATAGCAGTAGCTAGATGGTTGTCTCTCCTCCTTGTACTACATTGCTTAGATCTTGTGAGCTGTCTATCATAAATTTGCCCTAGAAAGAGGATAAAGAAACCTTTTGATTCCATTGGTAAGCCAAAGAGTGGTTTTGAATTGGGTACTATTGATAAAACTTGAATTTGCCCTTTTTGCCTAGCTAAAAGGCATTAAAGAAAAGCGCTTATGGGAGGCAACCCATTTTATTTTACCTTCTGTGTATTTTTGGTTTCTTTGAGTTTTGGGTGATGTTACTTCTGTAACAACTCCCTTGTATCTTTTTGTTTTGGTTTTTGGTGCCAAGAATAGCCTCTAAAGAAAGGAAGACTAATTGGTGAGTTTGTTGTCCAGGAACAGATTTATGTTCTTCACTGTTCGAAAATCCAAAAACTCACAGTACGTCATCTGTGGCTGAAATTTTTTGACAGCAAGAATTAGGGTTTTTTCTACCTTTCTCTAGTTTTAAGTTTTCTGATTTGAGGTCCAGAAGTTCCCCGAAAAAATTCATCTTTACAGTCTGTTATGTTTTTTACAGATTTTGTCCTTAGTGTTGCATCTTTCACAGGCAGAGTGAAGTTCTTTGCAAAGCTGGAGCTTTACTTAGACCTTTGTGACAGTAGCTAATGTTGTAAAAAAAATAAGTTCATGATATGTGCTTTGGAACTGAAGGAAGATATTGTTTTTGTGGACTAACCCCTCTAATGAAGTTGCTATAAGTTTTGCGTGAAGGAAGTTTTCAAGTATCCAAATGCGAGGTGATGAAGGAAGATAAAGAAGGGATAAAAGCCTAAGCATGGGGAGGCTCCCCATGGACCCTCCTCTGAAATATTCAAGAAGTCACAAGCGTCTAAGCTTGGGGATGCCCAAGGCATCCCCTTCTTCATCAACAATCATCGGTTTCTCTCATATTACTATATTTTTATTCCTTTACACATTATGTGTTGTTCTTGGAGCGTCAGTTTGTTTTTACTTTCAGTTTGTTTGTGTTTTGTTCTCTGGTCTTTGCAATAATTTGGATACATGCATGCTTGTTTGGGAGAGAGACACGCTCCGCTTTTTTATTATGCACTCATGTTCTTCACTTATATGTGTTGAGTGTTTAGCCTTTGTTATTTTGCTTCCAGCTCTTGTTTTGAAGCATCTCTTATTCAGAGTTGTTAGCTTTTGTAGTTAGGAAGTATTGCCCTTGTTGTCTCACCTTTTTTGTTTTGTTTCAAATAAGTTGATTGGTGTTTGGTTGAGTGGAAATTATCATGTAGGAAGTGTAAAAAGTGCAGCATAATCTTGTAAATCATTGTCTTCAATCTTTGATACTTGTCAATTGTTTAGAGATATGAAGTAGATTAATGCTTAAACTTGTGGATCATCTAGTAAGAATAGATTAGTAAAGAACTAGTGTAAAGCTTTAAAATTGTGGTGCTTGTCCTGCTAGGTAGTTCTCAAAGTCTAGATATTCTTTTTGCAAAGAGTTGGTATGGCTAACAAGGTAGACGGTGTGAAATCCAGTGGTTATGCATGATGTATATCTGTAGTAATTCATTGAACCAAGTAGATGTTATGTGTTTGCTTGATATCCTGCTAAGCCCAAAATTCCGTACTGAGAGGGAATACTTTTAAATCATTGTTTGTTTCATTCAATGAACCTTTGTTTTGGATCAATGCATTCAGTTCATATGCTTTACATGATTACATGATCAAGATTGTGTTGGTAGCATGTCACTTAAAAAATTATTTTGTTATCACTTACCTACTCGAGTACGAGCAAGAGTTAAGCTTGGGGATGCTGATACGTCTCTGACGTATCTATAATTTTTTATGTTCCATGCTTGATTTTATATCAGTGCCACATGTTTTTATAATGTTTTTATATCATTTTGGCATGATTTATGGAACTAACCTATTAACAAGATGCCCAGTGCCAGTTCATGTTTTCTGCTGTCTTTTTGTTTCAGAAAAGTTGTTCCGTGAAGTTTCTCGGAACGCGCTGAAAATTTACGTGATTTATTTCCAAGTTGAAACAAAGACAAAACCCGAAGGACGCCCTGAGGGGAGGCTCCCAGTGTCCAGACGCCCTCCAGGCGTGGCCCCACCCTAGGCCGCACCCGGGGCCCACCTGGCGCCCTCCGGTGTCGTCTCGAGTCGCCTCTTAGCCTATAAATTGGTCTTCGCCCCGAAAACCCTAAGTACCCGATCATATTTTGCAGAAGACGTCCGAGGCCGCCGCCATCTCCAACCCTAGTTCGGGAGGGTTCTACAGATCTTCCTGGCACCCTGCCGGAGAGGGGAATCGACACCGGAGGCATCTACACCACCATGCCTGCCTCCGGAGTGATGCGTGAGTAGTCCACCACGGGACTACGGGTCCATAGCAGTAGCTAGATGGTTGTATCTCCTCCTTGTACTCCATTGCTTAGATCTTGTGAGCTGTCTATCATGATCAAGATCATATTATCTGTAACTGCTACATGATTGTGTTTGCATGGATTCAATGAATTGTGGAAGTCATTAATTTTGTTCATCTATGTGTTGTGTTTTATCTATGATCTTGCATGCTCTCCGATGCTAGTGGATGCTTTGGCCAAGTAATTATTAGTGTTGTATGAGGGAGTATTTATGCTAGATAGTGGGTTCAGGCCTCTCTTGTCTGAGCTCGGGTTGACAGAAACGATTAAGACAAGAGATGTGTTGTTTCCACTAGGGAGAAAACAACGGTGTCATTTCCTTGTGTTATTTACATTGCTTACATTATGCACTTTGCTTATTGCAATGATCTGTTGCTTGCAACTTGATACTTTTGGGTGACATGCTGGATAGCGATCCCGGAGTGGATTATTAGTCATAGATGCAGTTGGATAACGGTCTATTTATTTAGACGTAATGCCCATATTATATGAAACAGTGAACTATATTATTTTATGATAGCCTTGTTGTGCGCCCACAATTCTGTCAATTGCCATGCTGTAATTTGTTTACCCATCAAGTATATCTTCTGGAGAGACACCGCTAGTGAACTGTGGATCCCGTTCCTATTTTCCTACATTGTTTACAACTGTTTTAATAGCTTTTCATCATCATTTGCTCGCTGGTCATAATTCACTCTCGTCATATTTTACATCCACACATTTAATTATTTGTATTTAGCAAGCCGGAGAGATTGACAACCTCTCTGTTTCGTTGGGGCAAAGTAGTTTGTTTGTGATTGTATGCAGGTCCACGTCAATTATTGTTAACGGCGCCGTTGACACCTTGCTAAGCCTTCTCCAAGTCCTACTGGATCTGACAATCTTGGTTTTGTAATCAAGTGAAAACTGCTTCTATACTGCATTATTCCTTCCTCTTGGGGTTCCCCAGCGAACGTGTGATCCACGTCATCAGACTCCACCGACAGTGAGGCCTATCATCAGACACATGGTAAAATTGGTACTCTTCTCCTCCTGATTTCAATCGGCTTGTAGATCTGTTAGAATCGGCATCGAGTCCACCTCTTTGGCACATTGCAGATTTGTTTTGATGTACAAATTAGGGATGTAGTTGTTGTTGTGGTCTTGTGGATGTCTGGTAGAACAGATTAGGGATGTCTGGTAGAACAGATTAGGGATGAACTTGCTCTAGTGGTCTTCTGGATGTCTGGTAGAACAGATTAGGGATGTCTGGTAGAACACATTGGGGATGTACTTGCTCTTGTGGTCTCTGAATGTCTGGTAGAACAGAATAGGGATGTAGGATATAACAGATTCACTACTAGCAATGCACTATCAGAAATTGCAACCAATGTTCTATTATTAGTGGGAAGCAATGCACTAATAGCAATGCACTAGTAGCAATGCAAACTGAAGATGTTTTGTTCATTACAGGACTGGGACACCTAATGCAGGAACCACGTAGACCCTCCACCTCCTCTAACCGACTGCATCATGCACAACAGAGACCTGAAGAGACCTATGCTTCCAGGTCTGGCTCAGGCTAGGAAGGAGCAGGACCAGAAGAGGCAGAGAGGGCAAGGTGAGCTCGGGTGTAAACCACGAGTGGGCAAGCTGGTTATTGACGTGGTGCCCCAGCGTTTCTGCGTTGAGGTTACATGTAACGCCCCGACCCCGGAATTATACAGAGAGGCTATGTAACCCACAGGCTATGCTACACAATCGAAGGGCATGGGGTTACCGCTCCCACGCAACACCTCGATCATGCCATAAACACTGGCATAGCTATCAATGTATAATAAAGAGATCAAGACTTGTGGAACAACTGACACATCACAGACTCTACGACACAAAGAGATCATATAGCAACTCATATAACGAGAAAGATACAAATTACACACAGAGGTCACCGACCCAATAGTACATCATGCGGAAGCGAGGTAGTTGTCTAATACAACAAGATCCAAATATGGCCTAAGAGGCCTACAGATAAACAATTCCCAGCCAGCTTGTTCCACGTCGTCCCAAGCTGCCACCTGGGAACCCCAGACTACTCGTCGATGTCAACGAAGAACCCACCTGTCTGCTCGGTGTCGTCCTCCTCTGAAACCATTAAATATTCAACAAAGAGAGACTGAGTACGACGTACTCGCAAGTTTAGTAGGGCGATATAGGCCCAATGATGACTGGCTCTAAAGCTGTATAGTAGTTGTTTTGCATAAAGCTAGTTTCCATTTTTAAATACATAACTCATGGCATCGACTACTCAGAAGGTTTTTCTCAAAGGGGTAAGATAGTAAACATCTTTCTTCGGTTCACCTTGAACCACAAGTAGCCAGAAACCATACCTCATCTCCACCAAGGCACTCCCTCGAATTACCCTCGAGGAAACGAACCTTTTAAACACACGTTGAGTTGCAACCTCTAGTTGCCAAATTTTAATTAAGATTAAAGTTCTCTATGATCTTATCGTCTATTCCCAAGTCGTCCATAACCGCGGACACGGCTTTTCGAAAAGATTAAACCCTGCAGGGGTGTACTAATTTACCCATTGGTACCGTCCGGCTCGCCTGATTAGCTCTCTTCCGGGGAAAGCTGGCAAGTGGGCGCGGTTAAACCTTTACCTCGCATGAGACTATCCAAGGATCATCTGTGGCGACAGGACAAGTTTATCCAGCCTATTTCAGCCCCTGCCCCCATCGCCACATCCTAAACACCACCACACCCTCTTCGCGCCATCCTCCACCTTGTTCCACATCCTAAAAGTACATCATGCGGAAGCGAGGTAGTTGTCTAATACAACAAGATCCAAAGTATGGCCTAAGAGGCCTACAGATAAACAAATCCCAGCCAGCTTGTTCCACGACGTCCCAAGCTGCCACCTAGGAACCCCCGACTACTCGTCGATGTCAACGAAGAACCCACCTGTCTGCTCGGTGTCGTCCTCCTCTGAAACAAGTAATAATCAACAAAGAGAGACTGAGTACGACATACTCGCAAGTTTAGTAGGGCGATATAGGCCCAATGATGACAAGGCTCTAAAGCTGTATAGTGGTTGTTTTGCATAAAGCTAGCTTTCCTTTTTAAAAGACATAAATGACTCATGGCATCGACTACTCAGAAGGTTTTCATAAAGGGATAAGATAGCAACTTTCTTTATTCGGTTCACCTTGAACCAATAGTATCCAGAAACACCACTCGTCTCCACCAAGGCCCTCACTCGAATCACCCTCGAGGAAACGAACCTTTTATCACACGTTGAGATGCAACCTCTAGCTGCCAAATTTTGATTAAGTTCGAGGTTTTCTATGATCTCGTAATCCGTTCCCAAGGCGTCCATAACCGTGGACACGGCTTTTCGAAAAGATTAACCCTGTAGGGGTGTACTAATTTACCCATTGGTACCGTCCGGCTCTCCTGGTTAGCTCTCTTCCGGGGAAAAGCTGGCAAGTGGGCGCAGTTAAACCTTTACCTCGCATGAGACTATCCAAGAGTCATCTGTGGCGACAGGACAAGTTTATCCAGCCTATTTCAGCCCCTGCCCCCATCGCCACACCCTAACACCACACACACCCTCTTCATCGCGCCTCATCCACCTGCAACTCACACGCAAATGGAAAGCGCAAACTAGAGGAGCCTTGGATACGCCCGCACAAGTTATTCAGTTAGTAAGGAGCCCATACTCCCACCAATGGAAGCACGCTCGTCTTGGTTCAAGAGGTAAAGAACTCGCACCTAGGGGCAGGAATGAGGCAAAACACCATCCCCGATGGCAACTCATCCAAGCCTTTTATACATTATAAGTTAAGAAACCACCAGTATCCACCATGTCCGAACATTCCATCAATAATCATAATTAATGGAAATAATCACCGGACAACTAAGCATTCGACTAAACATGGCTAAGCATATATACAACAGTTATATATTATCTCAGGCCAACACATCAAACCTATGGTTCATAGGAGGGAAACATGTGGTTGTTTAGGGGACATGCAACTCATAGTATACTCTAGCATTGACCAAAAGTTGACATAGAATCGAATGCAATATTATGGTGGATAAAATATTTGTATAAAACAATAGGATGATATATGCCAAGAAGGTTAGGTTATCTCTTGCCTTGGTTGGCAATATAAAGATATAGAGCTTCGGGGAAAACAGGGTCGTTGACTTGTCGCTCCATACTCCATTGTCGGCCTTCGGTGTTGTAGCTCTCCACATCGGGCTCGTCTCGATCTCGAATCGGGTTCTAACGAGAAGAAGCAAACACCGAAAAGAAACAAGGCAATCAACACATATTGAAGTGCAATGCGCAAACACATGATGACATGACAAGTTTATGCAAAGATATCATCATTTAATTTATCTAACAATTTAAATGGAGTGCCAAATAATTGGTGCAATTATTTGGAAGCAACCCCATATTTAACTTAGTGACCACATTGTTTATGAATTATTACATTACTAAAATGTGACTTAAATATGAATGAACATGGCATGAATAGATAGGTATTGCTTTACTGATCATTTTGATACCTCGTTTGTATTTTTCCGAGTACCGATGAATAATTCGTGAATTAAATAATTATTTGAATTTAATTCTTTTAACCAATTAAAGAAATAACTTCAACGGAAAAATTTGTTGTCATGATTTGATATTAGCATAGTTTGATAGCATTTGTCATGCTGATCACTTTGATATTTTATTCACAATTTTTGGTTAATTATTTATCGAGTTCTGATTTTTCCTAAATTAGGTATTATTTATGCCATTTTAGTATTTCCCAAATATATGCAGAATATTTTACTCAAAAGAGCATGGCAATGTTACCAACAGGTAGGTATTGTTTTTCTGAACAATTTGATATAACATTTGTTAAATTTGGAGCAATATTTAATTAGTTATCATTTCTTTTATTTTATTTTTTTAGAAAATTCCAAAAAGAAAAACAACCCTGGCAGGCCGGCCTCCAGACCGGACAGGCCGGCCCACAGGCCGGGCAGGCACCCGAGGCGGTCGGCCTTGTGGCTGGCCCAGACCGGGCACCAGGCCGGGCAGGGACCCAAGGCTGCCAGCCTCCTGGCCGGCCGGGCCGGTGTCCAGGCCGGGCGCACGGCGACAGCTGCGGGCGGTGACCGCGGCACGGTGGCGCACGGCTGCGGCGAGCGGGTGCACGAGGGAGCGAGCGGAGGGGCGCAGGGGACGCGGCGTGGCGCGGGCTACCTGAAGGTGGCGGCGCCACCCATCTAGGGTCACCGGAGCGACATGGACGACGGCGACCCGCGGCGGAGTGACGGCGAGCTACGGCGCCAAAACGAACTAGGGGGAGAGGAGAGCAATGGGGATGCCCGGGAGGACGGTGGGCTCACCCTAGTCGCGTGGGTACCCTCGGAGTGGGCGGAGCTACTCGGAATCGACGGCGGCGTCGCGGCGGAGCTTCGGCCGTCGGGGTAGAAGACGCGGACGGCGGCGAGGCACCAGGCCGTCCCGAGACGATTCCCTTGGCAGGGAGGTAGAGGAGGTCACGGCGGAGCTCGTGGTGGCTTTGGCTTACCCCGAGGCGGTCGGAGTCGACGGCGATTTGACGGTGGGAGCTGCTAGGTCACGGCCACGGTGCTAGCTAGGGTTAGGGTTTCCGGGTGCGGGGGAAAATGGTGAGGGGAGAGAGAGAGAGAGCTAGGGCAGCGTGATGCCCTTATCCACGGAGGCGGGGAGCACAGCGGCATGGCGACCGTGGCGGGTGCGGTGACGACGTCGGGAGCGAGCTCGACAGGTTGGTGCGGTCGCTACAGGGGAGGAAGATGCCGATTTTGCGCTTAGCCCCTGGATCCATTGAAAGTTATTGCAACTAGGTCCAGCAGCCAGTTAAAGATTTAAATTGAGCACTTAAACATTTTTATAAAATTCTGGAAAAATTTATGTAACCTCCCCTCGACAGGTAGAAGCTCCACAAAAATTTGTGTTCCAAAATATAATGTTTTGGTCAACATTTGTTCACAGGGTTTGAATAAGCAATTTTTTATAATTTCCAAAAATCCAATTACTTGGGGTACTTAAACATTTTCAAAAATAGTAAAAATATTCATGGAGGCTCCCAATATAATAAAGAAGCTCCCCATATTTTTCTTTTGAATTTTTGAAAGGTTGAACTTGGTTTCAAAAATTAGAAAATGATTTGAACCAAGTTTGAATTCTCAATTTTTATTTCTTTGCTTGGCAAGAAATGCCTTTGACAAAGATTTATAAAATGTATTCTTGGAACTTCCTGGACAAATTGGAAATTCAAGAATAATTTGGTTTTGCCAATTTGAGCAATGCTTTTGGTTTGGAATTTTGGGAAGGGTTTTTGGCTTCCCTTTTTATAATTTCCAAGTGTTGCTTTATTTAACCTTAGCAATTTAAATATGGATGCCATGATGCAAGTTGCCTCCAACACCCTGCCCCGCGGCCACATCCTAAACACCACCGTCCTCATCGAGCCTTTTACCACCATCCAACTCACACACAAATGGAAAGCTCAAACTAGAGGACCCTTGGCTAGCCCCTCACAAGTTATTCAGTTACTAAGGATTCCATATGTCCCACTGATGGAAGAACGCTCGATCTTGGTTCAAGAGGTAAAGAACTCGCACCTAGGCGGCAAGAATGAGGCAAAACACCACCAACCCCGATGGCAACTCATCCAAGCCTTTAAGCATTTTAATTAAGTACCACAAGTTTCCACCTTGTCCGAACATTCCATCAACTTCACAATCATGGAAATAATCACCGGACGACTAAGCATTCGACTAAGCATGGCTAAGCATATATTCTGCAGATATAATTTAACTCAGGCCAACACATCCAACCCATGGATCATAGGAAGGAAAACAGGTAATGGTGTATGGAACTAATGCATTTAATAGGATACTCTAACCATCGAACAAAATTGACATTGGAATCGAATGCAATATTATGGTGGAGAAAATACTTGTAAATCAATAGGATGAGATATGCACAAAAGGTTGGGTTATCTCTTGCCTTGCTGATGGGGCTGATAGCACGGATCGTCGAGGTATTGTGGTGGAACCTCGACTCCTGAATCTACCGAAACACAAACAATAACAGGAGAACAATAAATAGCACGAATACAAAAGGTGCAATGCACACTCATGATGAGATGGTCAGATTATGCTCTGAAATGGTCTTGGGCATGACCCGCAAGTTAAATGGAACCCCGGAAATAAATATCGCAATTAACGGGTTAAAATTCCATACTTAACTTAATGAATTAAGTTATTACCCAAAATGTACAGTACTAAAATATGAGGCCTACATGCATAGAAATGACATTATTAGATAGGTATTGTTCTGCTGATTGATGACCCACAAGTATAGGGGGTGTATCGTAGTATTTTCGATAAATAAGAGTGTCGAACCCAATGAGGAGTAGAAGGTGTTGACAAGTGGTTTCAATCAAGGATTCACTGTAAATGCTCACAGACAGATTTTTAGTGGTTTTTGATAATGCAGAATAATAAAATATGAGTAAATAAAATGTGGTAATAATAATTGCAGCAAGTGGCCCAATCCTTTTTAGAGCAAAGGACAAGCCGGTGGTTCTACTTATGATGACCAAACGTTCTTGAGGACACACGGGAATTTAGTCAAGTGCTTTCGCTTCCTATAGCTGATTAATCTTCATTGTTTCGATAAGTGTTGTGTGGGTGAACCTATGCTAATGCACCGCCCTTCCTAGGACTAATACATAATTGTGATTATACCTCTCATAACCATACCGCAAATACAAGAAAGTAATTAAGATAAATCTAACCACAGCCTTACACTCTGAGATCCTGCTATCCCTTATGCAATGATGTACCAAAGGGGGTCCAGGTTGCTGTCACTCCGGCAACCCCACAATTAGTAAACCAAATACACAATGCATTCCCCTAGGCCCTTAAAAGGTGAAGTGTCATGTAGTCGACGTTCACATGACACCACTAGAAGAATAACACCACAACTTAAGTATCAAACTAATAAATATTACCCAACATAGTTCACTACTAACATCTAGACTTCTCCCATGTCCTCAAGAACTAAACGAACTACTCACAAGACATTATATGGATCATGATCAGAGGTGATATAATGATGAATAACAATCTGGACATAAACCTTAATTCAATGTTTTCACTCAATAATATCAATCACAAGGGGTAATCAACACCGGGAAAGCTTCCCCTATGAACTAGACAAGATTCTACCCAAGATGTTACAGCGGAACGGAGTGGCGTGATGGGGATGATGGTGCTCAGTGGTGGAGATGATGATGATGATGATGATGATATCGATGAAGCCTAGCTCGATGACGATGACGATGGCGACGATCTTCCCCCTCCGGGAGGAATTCCCCCAGCAGATTTCTCCCTGCCGGAGAGCTTTTTCTCTCTCTCTGGTTTCCGCCTCGTGGCGGCGGCGGAATACCTCTCTATGACTCCTCCCCGTCTTAGGTTTTCGGGGTGAACAAGTATGCGAAGGGGGAGGCCTGTTGGTGGGCCAGGGCCTCCACACCACCTGGTGGCGCCGGCCAGGGGGGTGCCGCGCCACCACATGGTGTGGGCCACTGGCAGCCCTCCTCCGGCTCCCCTTTTAGCTCACGCCCTTATTTGCAAATATAATGTCTTCTGTATTTGCTCCGGACTCCGTTGGTCTTCAGAAATATGGTATCTTGACGGTCCTTTTTCCAGCAGAATTCAGCCTCCGGTGAATAATTCCCCAATGATCATGAAACATGCAAAATAGGTAAAATAACATAAGTATCACTTCTAAACACAAAATATATCAATGAATATTAGTAAATTATGATATAAAATAGTGATGCAAAATGGACGTATCAACTCCCCCCAAGCTTAGACTTCGCTTGTCCCCAAGCGAATCTGAACTCAGTAAACAGGACCACATGTTTATGGAGTGAAGTGTCAATAAAACAAAATACGGACAAGAAGCATCACACTTACTAATACACAAGTCATTATAGACAGCAATTCTCCTCTCATATAACTTAACTTGAAACAAGTAGAGGAAATCACTAATAAAGGTGCACAAAGAAAATCATAATTGGTAATAGCAAACTTTGTTCTTGGTCAGAGAACAATTAACAGATTGTACTTATGTTTTGATCAGAGCCTTTATATGCTTAAAGTGATGAGAATGTTCTCATTATATGAGCAAACTGCATAGGCAACTCAAAGCAAGACATATGCAAATAATGTCACCTAATAGCTATGCCAAACATGAAAAGATACCAACATCTCAATAGTAAACAACATGGACATATCTATAAGCAGGATTGCAAAGCTCATAAGACATGGTAAAGTGGTCTCTCGCTTGCCTGTTTTTTAATCACGCAAAACATAAATGCCCAGGCACTCCGAAGTTCAAAAGAAGACTAGAAATACATATCATCAAAGATAAAAGCATCAAAGTTACACCACAATTAACAGTATTCTGGGACAAGTACATTTCACTAAGAATGGTGGTTATGCTCTCAAGAAGGTGCTAAAAGGAAAAAGATGGTGACTCAACATAAAAGTAAAAGATTGGCCCTTCGCAGAGGGAAGCAGAGATTATCATGTGCTAGAGCTTTTTATTTTTATTTTAAACAGAGATAAAATGTTTTTGAGAGGTGATTGTTTTTGTCAACGAATGGTAATAGAGTTTCTGTCATCTTCCACACTAAACAAGTTGAGAGCGGTTTCGAATTTGTATTAAGCACTTATAGCATGCTTTTTGTATTATGACACTCCTCCCAACCTTGCTTTTCACAAACCATGGCTAGCCGAATCCACGGGTGCCTGCCAACATTCTCATACCATGGAGGAGTGTCTATTTTAAATTATCTTTTTGATGTTATAATGGTCTAACCAGCTCTTTTGCAAAATTAATGACAAGCTTGATGAAGCATGCGAGTCAGGGGTACTTAATTCAGTATGGAAGATGACATAGCCAACTACTACTTCTTCATGAGCTAAGAACAGTGTCACAAATGAGAAGTGTTTTGAAAGTTTTAAAGGTAGCACATGAAAATTTACTTGGAATGGCAGAAAATACCATATGATAGGTAGGTATGGTGGACACTTTGGAATAACTTGGTTTAAGGATTTGGAAGCACAAGCGAACCATACGCTTAGTACAAGTGAGGGCTTAGCAAAGACTGGGAAGCGACAATCTAGAGAGCAATAACCATCATAATCATACTTGCGACAGAATAAAATTAACTAAGGCATAAAAGTGATACAAGTACTTTGAAACAATGTACCTCATCAAGGCTTATTGACTTTTGTTCAGTCATACGCATGCATGAGCATGTGCCAAGTCAATCAAATGAATTCTCCAGAGGAGGATACCACTATGCCATACCAGTTATGAACAATACAATGCAAGCAAATTAACATGGCATGCTATCCACTATTGATCAATTGGAACTAACCATGAGAGAACACAAATGTCGTGG
>QRDG01000045.1:50587-150895 GCA_012064385.1 Puccinellia tenuiflora | reverse complement strand
TTGGAACAAGCCAAGGGGATGCCAATACCGATGATGATTTACTCCTTTGGTGTGATGGTGAATCCTTGTCATTAAGCTTCCAAGGAAGAGGCTCTCATCAAGGAATGACGACTTGGTCTCGGGTATCCTGAAACTTGCAGCAGAGCTTATGCGTTTAAATCTGATTTCATACTCAAAGTTTTGATTTTGAACATCATAGAGCTGCGCCTGTAATTTGTTGGTGGTGTGGTGAAGTGAGAGAATATCATCCACAGCTTTGCAGTCTCCTTCTTGTGCTCAGCAATAAGCTCAGACACTAACTTGTGGAAGATATTCACTTCACGTTCAGCCATCTTATTGTATGAAAAGACTTGTTGCTCCAGCTTCTCCATCCTAACTTGCAGGTCTCCCTCTTCTCTTGGACCTTGGACGTCTTCTATCTGTAACTCTCCGTCCTTAAGCGACAGCTCCTTGGGGTGCGTCTTCAACTCGTTTATGTACGGGTTGAGACGTTCCTAAAGAAACTATCCTCGGGAGATCCAGGCAAAGACATGATGGCTCTAGATCTGAAGATGAAATCTGGCAGAAACAGGTCGGAACGAAAACGCGACGAAAAGACGATATACGGACCTCGGGGGATCCGGGGGATTATATAGGTGAAATATTAACGCCAAAAGGAAGGTACGGGAACGAAACATGGTCGGAGTCGGGCACCGAGGCGCCCACACCACGTGGTGGCGCGGCCAGAGGTGGGCCCGCGCCACGGGGTGGTGTGGTGCCTCCGGGCACCGTTTCCATCCCTTTTCGGTCTCGTAATTTTCCATATTTAATATAAATAACTAAAATATCTTTCAACGGATCAAACGCGAACTTTTTCTTACCGAAACTGTTACCTATTTGAAAACAGACTCTGCTTGTCCCCTCGATTTGCTCTTTGATATAAGTCTCCGGGGTTATCACTTGAATAACATCAACATTTTCATTGTAGGAATCTCCAGCAATATAATGTTTGAGTCTTTGTCCATTCACCACTTGTGTACCATTATCCTTTAATGAAGCAATCTTGATAGCACCGGAACGATACACCTCCACAATAACATAAGGTCCTTCCCATTTTGAGAGTAATTTTCCTGCAAAAAATCTGAGACGAGACCTATACAATAGAACTTTCTCACCAACTTTAAACTCTCTCTTAATGATTCTCCTATCATGCCATCTCTTTACCTTTTCTTTAAAGAGCTTAGCATTTTCATAAGCTTCACTTCTCCATTCATCTAAAGAACTTAGTTGAAGTAACCTTTTCTCACCAGCAAGTTTAAAATCTCTATTAAGCTCTCTCACTGCCCAATAAGCTTTGTGTTCTAATTCTAAAGGCAAGTGACAAGCTTTTCCATAAACCATTTTATAAGGAGACATTCCCATAGGATTTTAAAAGCAGTTCTATAAGCCCATAAAGCATCCTTCAACTTACTAGCCCAATTCTTTCTAGATTTGTTAACAGTCTTTTGCAAGATAGATTTAATTTCTCTATTAGATAATTCTACTTGCCCACTGGTTTGGGGATGATAAGCTGAAGCAATTCTATGATTAATACCATACTTAGCAAGGGTCTTTCTAAAACCACCATGTATAAAATGAGAACCTCCATCAGTCATAAGATATCTAGGCACACCAAACCTAGGAATGATAACATCCAGAAGCATTTTCAAAGAGGTTTGACTATCAGCACTTTTAGTTGGTATAGCTTCTACCCATTTAGTGACATAATCAACAGCTACAAGTATATGAGTGTTACCTTCTGAAGAAGGGAAAGGACCCATAAAGTCAAATCCCCAACAATCAAATGGTTCAATAACAAGAGAATAATTCATAGGCATTTCATTGCGTCTAGAAATATTACCAACTCTTTGACATTCATCACAGGATAAAATAAACTTTCTTGCATCTTTAAAGAGAGATGGCCAATAAAAACCTGATTGTAGAACTTTCTGTGCAGTTCTATCTCCAGCATGATGTCCTCCATAAGCACTACTATGACATTTTCGCAATATTTCTTGTTGCTCATATTCTGGAACACATCTTCGCATAACACCATCCACTCCTTCTTTATATAAATGTGGGTCATCCCAAAAATAATACCTCAAATCATAAAAGAATTTCCTTCTTTGCTGAGCTGAAAAGGTTGGAGGCAAGTACTTGGAAACAATAAAGTTAGCATAATCAGCATACCAAGGACTATCTCGCGAACTCACCTTTATTGCAGCCAATTGTTCATTTGGAAAACTATCATTAACAGGTATAGGATCATAAGCAATGTTTTCCAATCTAGACAAATTATCAGCAACAGGATTTTCAGCACCTTTCCTATCTACAATATGCAAATCAAATTCTTGCAAAAGCAGCACCCATCTAATAAGCCTAGGCTTAGCATCTTTCTTTTCCATAAGGTACTTAATAGCAGCATGATCAGTATGAATAATGACCTTTGAATCAACAATATAGGGCCTAAACTTATCACAGGCAAAAACTACAGCTAGAAACTCTTTCTCAGTAGTAGCATAATTCCTTTGAGCAGCATCAAGAGTCTTACTAGCATAATGAATAACATTCAACTTCTTATCTACTCGCTGTCCAAGAACAGCGCCTACAGCAAAATCACTTGCATCACACATAATTTCAAAAGGCAAATTCCAGTCAGGTGGTTCAACAACAGGAGCAGTAGTTAAAGCATTTTTCAAAGTTTCAAAAGCTTCCTTACAATCGTCATAAAAAACAAAAGGTACATCTTTTTGAAGAAGATTGGTAAGGGGCTTTGAAATTTTAGAGAAATCTTTAATAAACCTTCTGTAGAAACCAGCATGACCAAGAATACTACGAATACCTTTAACATCTCTGGGATAGGGCATTTTCTCAATTGCTTCCACTTTAGCTCTATCAACTTCAATTCCTTTCTCAGAAATTTTATGTCCCAAGACAATTCCTTCATTAACCATAAAGTGGCATTTCTCCCAATTAAGAACAAGGTTAGTTTCCTCACATCTCTGCAAAACTTTATCAAGATTTCGCAGACAGTTGTCAAAAGAATTCCCATAGACAGAAAAATCATCCATGAACACTTCTACAATCCTTTCACAAAAACCATGAAAAATAGCAGACATGCATCTTTGAAAAGTAGCAGGAGCATTACATAAACCAAAAGGCATACGCCTATAAGCATAAGTTCCATAAGGACAAGTGAAAGTAGTTTTCTCTTGATCCTTAGCTCTAACAGCAATTTGAGAAAATCCAGAATAACCATCAAGAAAACAAAAATGAGTATTCTTAGATAACCTTTCTAGCATTTGATCAATAAAAGGTAAAGGGTAATGATCTTTCTTAGTAACTTTATTGACCTTTCTAAAATCAATGCACATCCTATATCCTACAATCACTCTTTGAGGAATAAGCTCATCATTATCATTAGGCACAACAGTAATGCCTCCTTTCTTAGGAACACAATGCACAGGGCTTACCCATTTACTATCAGCAATAGGATATATAATGCCAGCTTCAAGGAGTTTTAATACCTCATTTCTTACCACTTCCTTCATCTTAGGAATTAGACGGCGTTGATGTTCAACAACAGGCTTTGCGTCTTCTTCCATGTTAATGGCGTGTTGGCAAATAGTGGGAGAAATCCCCTTTAGATCATCAAGAGTGTATCCAATAGCTCCTCGGTGTTTCCTTAGCACTTCCAATAATCTTTCTTCTTCAATATCTGAAAGCTTAGAACTAATAATAACAGGATATGTTTTCTTATCATCAATGTAAACATATTTAAGATTATCAGGCAAAGGTTTTAAATCAAAAACCGGCTCTTCTTTTGGTGGTGGTGTGGTGCCCAAATCTTCAACTGGTAAATCATGCTTGAGAATGGGTTGCCGAAGAAAAACTTCTTCAAGCTCATTCCTCTCTTCCCTAAAGACCTCGCTTTCATGATCCTCCAAATGTTGCTGCAAAGGATCATTAGGAGCAAGAGCAATATATGCAAGCTTTTCAACTCTAAAGTCTTCATTAGGTAATTCAGGTTCATAAGGGACTTTAGTAAATTTAGAAAAGTTGAACTCATAAGATTCACCAGCGAATTTAGTAAAGATCTTTTCTTTCTTACAATCTATAATAGCACCACAAGTGTTCAAGAAAGGTCTACCAAATATAATAGGACAAGTTTTACTAGCAGCAGAACCAAGTACTAAAAAGTCAGTAGGATATTTAACCTTACCACAGAGGACTTCAACATCTCTAACAATTCCAATTGGAGAGATAGTTTCTCTATTAGCAAGCTGAATAACCACATCAATTTCTTCAAGCTCACAAGAACCAATTTCATGCATAATCTCCCTGTAGAGCTCATAAGGAATAGCACTAGAACTTGCACCAATATCACATAAACCATAATAGCAATGATCACCTATTCTAACAGAAAGCACAGGGACACTATTTTTCCTAGCTTTATTAGGATGTGAAACAATATAAGAAGCTTCTTCACAGAAAATGATGTGCCCATCTTCTACACTTTCAGTTACAAGGTCTTTAATTATTCCTACAGCAGGTTTAATAGTTATTTGCTCATCAGGTTCTGTCGGTTTCTTTGCACTTTTATTAACCACACTAGTTATGACAGAGTACTCCCTCACTTTAGCAGGAAAGGGAATTTTTTCAATATAAGCTTCAGGCAAAATGTGATCAACAGTATTAACCTCAACAGTCCTACCAATAGGCAATTTAGCTTTATCCTTATAAGGTTCATGATACTTATCAAAATTCTTTTTAGGCAATTCGAAATAGGAGGCAAAGGCTTTGTAAAAGTTCACAACAACTTGAGAGTCAAGACCATAAGCATTACTCATATCTTGAAAATTATCAGTATCCATAAAAGTTTTAATGCATTCGTAATCATATTTTATACCTGACTCTCTACCTTTGTCGCTTTCCCATCCTTCAGCATTCTCTTCAATGCGATCAAGAAGTTCCCATTTAAACTCTTCTTTATTGCTTGAAAATGACCAGGCACAAGCAGTATCCAACAAGGTTTTATCCTGAAAAGAAAGCCTTGCATAGAAATTATCAATAATAATATTACCTGGAAGTCCATGAACAGGGCATTTGAGCAATAATGACTTCAATCTCCCCCACGCTTGGGCAATACTCTCTCCATCATGAGGCCAAAAATTATATATAAGATTCCGATCCTTGTGGATTTCACTTGGAGGATAGAATTTAAAATAGAATAGAGGCACAATTTCTTCCCAAGTAAGAGACCGACTATTCTGCAGCAGTTTATACCAATGTGCAGCTCTCCCAGACAATGACAGAGAAAATAATTTCTTCTTCACCTTTCCCATTGTAATACCTGCACACTTAAACAACCCGCATAATTCATGTAAATATAACAAATGATCTCCAGGACGGGCAGTTCCATCATAGCGATTATCCATTACACGCTCAGCAATTTTAATAGGTATCTTATATGGGGTTACCTCCTCATCTGGCGCCTCATCAATTTCAATAGCAGTAGTAGTAGACTTTTTAAAGAGGTAATCAATAGATAGCCTCTCCATAATGAAATAAAATAGCAGACAGAAATAAAAACAGCACTTACAATAAAAGCTTCCCTTACCAATTCCACTTACCAATAGCGCTTCACTCCCCGGCAACGGCGCCAGAAAATAGTCTTGATGACCCACAAGTATAGGGGGTGTATCGTAGTATTTTCGATAAATAAGAGTGTCGAACCCAACGAGGAGCAGAAGGTGTTGACAAGTGGTTTCAATCAAGGATTCACTGTAAATGCTCACAGACAGATTTTTAGTGGTTTTTGATAATGCAGAATAATAAAATACGAGTAAATAAAATGCGGTAATAATAATTGCAGCAAGTGGCCCAATCCTTTTTAGAGCAAAGGACAAGCCGGTGGTTCTACTTATGATGACCAAACGTTCTTGAGGACACACGGGAATTTAGTCAAGTGCTTTCGCTTCCTATAGCTGATTAATCTTTATTGTTTCGATAAGTGTTGTGTGGGTGAACCTATGCTAATGCACCGCCCTTCCTAGGACTAATACATACTTGTGATTATACCTCTCATAAGCATACCGCAAATACAAGAAAGTAATTAAGATAAATCTAACCACAGCCTTACACTCTGAGATCCTGCTATCCCTTATGCAATGATGTACCAAAGGGGGTTCAGGTTGCTGTCACTCCGGCAACCCCACAATTAGTAAACCAAATACACAATGCATTCCCCTAGGCCCTTAAAAGGTGAAGTGTCATGTAGTCGACGTTCACATGACACCACTAGAAGAATAACACCACAACTTAAGTATCAAACCAATAAATATTACTCAACATAGTTCACTACTAACATCTAGACTTCTCCCATGTCCTCAAGAACTAAACGAACTACTCACAAGACATCATAGGGATCATGATCAGAGGTGATATAATGATGAATAACAATCTGGACATAAACCTTAATTCAATGGTTTCACTCAATAGCATCAATCACAAGGGGTAATCAACACCGGGAAAGCTTCCCCTATGAACTAGACAAGATTCTACCCAAGATGTTACAGCGGAACGGAGTGGCGTGATGGGGATGATGGTGCTCAGTGGTGGAGATGATGATGATGATGATGATCCCGATGAAGCCTAGCTCGATGACGATGACGATGGCGACGATCTTCCCCCTCCGGGAGGGAATTCCCCCGGCAGATTTCTCCCTGCCGGAGAGCTTTTTCTCTCTCTCTGGTTTCCGCCTCGTGGCGGCGGCGGAATACCTCTCTATGACTCCCTCCCGTCTTAGGTTTTCGGGGTGAACAAGTATGCGAAGGGGGAGGCCTGTTGGTGGGCCAGGGCCTCCACACCACCTGGTGGCGCCGGCCAGGGGGGTGCCGCGCCACCACATGGTGTGGGCCACTGGCAGCCCTCCTCCGGCTCCCCTTTTGGCTCACGCCCTTATTTGCAAATATAAGGTCTTCTGTATTTGCTCCGGACTCCGTTGATCTTCAGAAATATGGTATCTTGACGGTCCTTTTTCCAGCAGAATCAGCCTCCAGTGAATAATTCCCCAATGATCATGAAACATGCAAAATAGGTAAAATAACATAAGTATCACTTCTAAACACAAAATATATCAATGAATATTAGTAAATTATGATATAAAATAGTGATGCAAAATGGACGTATCACAAACTAGAGGACCCTTGACAAGCCCCTCACAACTTATTCGGTCACAGGGGATTCCATATGTCCCCACCTTTGAAAGCACACTCGGTTCTTGGTTCTAGCTAAAAGCACTCTCAGCCTAGGCGGCAAGAATGAGGCAAATCACCATCCCCGATGGCAACTCATCCACGCCTTTACCAAATTAATTAAGTACCACACACATCCTCCACATTGTCCGATCATTCCATCAATAGCATAAATCATGGAATTAAATAACGGACAGCTAAGCATTTAACTAAGCATGGCTAAGCTTTGCTAAGCATATAGAAACAACAATTCTATCTTTGTCTTGGGCCAACACATCAACTCTAGGGTTCATAGGTAGGGATACATGTGATTGGCTCGGGGAAAAAAACATGCATTCATAGGATACTCTAAATCTTGATCAAAAGTGGCATTGGAATTGCATGCAATATTATGGTGGATAAAATAAGTTTGTAAATCAATAGGATGCTAGAATGCCAAGAAGGTTAGGTTATCTCTTGCCTTGCTGCCGGGGCGTGTAGTACTGCTTGTCGGGATAGGTAGAGGGACCCTCGACTCCGGAATCTATCGATACCCAAGCAAGAATAGAAGAACAAAATAAATCACACGAAGACAAGGTGCAATGCACAATCACATGATGACATGACAAGATTATGCAATGATATCAACATTTAATTTATCTAACAAATTAAATGGAGTTCCAAATAATTAGTGCAATTATTTGGAAACAACCCCATATTTTTCTTACTGACCACATTCTTTATAAATTATTAAGTTATTAGAGAAGTGGCTCAAATATGCATGGACATGACATAATTAGGTAGGTTTTGTTATTCCGATCATTTTGGTACCTCATTTGTAATTTTCCGAGTTTCGATGATTAAATAGTGAATTAAATACTTAATTGAATTTAAATCCTTTAATCAAATTATGAATAACATCAAATAAATATTTGTGATCTTGATGCGATATTAGCATGGTTTGATTGCATTTGAAGTGTTGATCACATTGATATTTTATTCATAATTTTTGGTTAAATATTTATCGAAATATGATTTTCCCAAATTAGGTATTATTTATATCATTTTAGGAATTCTTAAGTAAAGACAGAATTATTTATTCAAGAAGGGCATGGCAATGCTACCAACAGATAGGTTTTGTTTTGCTGAACAATTTGATATTTAATTTGCAATTTTTGAAGCAATATACAAAAAGATATCAATTGTTTTATTTGATTTTATTTCTTAAAAAGAAAAACCCATTTTGCAGACGGGCCGGCCTTGTGCCGGCCAGGCCGGGCTGCAGGCCGGGTGGGCTCCCGAAGCCATCGGCCTTGCGGCCGGCCCAGACCGGGCACTGGGCCGGGCACCCACCCGAGGCCTCCGGCCTCCTGGCCGGCCGGGCCGGTTCCCAGGCCGAGCCAGGTTTGACCGGGGCGGGATGCCGCGACCGGCACTGTGCGACGACGATGGCGACGGTGGTGACCGCAGCATGGCTGTGGCGAGCGGGCACGCGAGGGTGCGAGCGGAGGGGCGGCTGCGACCAAAAGGTCGCCGGAGGACTGGCAACGACCATGTCCGCGGCGGCGGACGGCGGAGCACGGCGGCAGCGGCGATGAGAGGGGGAGGGGGAGCAGGAGGATGTCCTCTCGGACCACGAGCTCACCAGGATCGCGTTGGAGGGGACGGCAAGGGCCGGGGAGGCCGGACGGCATCCCGATGGTGCTCGGACAACGAAGGCCGGAGGCGGAGGAGGCGACGAAGAAAACGGCTGGCCCGGCTGATTCCCGGTGCCTCAGGCCGATTCCTTCGACGAGGAGGCAGCTTACGGCGAGGCGGTCCTGGTGGTGGTCTTCGATCTGGACGGGGAGCTCGCAATCGACGCTGGCGTGCTCGGCATGGTCGTCGCCATGGCGGGGAAGAGAACGGGAGAAAGGGAGAGGAGCAGGGGAAAAGGAGAGGAGAGGGACAGGGCGCGGCGTGGGCGTCCTCCTTATCCTCCAGCGCGGCACAGGAGAAGGGGGGCCGACATCATGGATGCGGCGTCGACCGGCAGGGCGGCATGGGCGGCACATTGCCGTCTCGGCACAGTGAGGAAGAGGGTGAGAGGGGAGGCTGACAGGGCTGGCCCACCCGTCAGATCTTTATTCTTTTCCCTCCTTTTCCTTTTTACTTTAAAACCAGAAGCACATTGGGGATTTTATTGAGGCCCTAAAACATTTTTGTAATTTCTGGAAAAAATCATGTTGGCTTCGCATATCATCTAGAAGCTGCACAAAAATTTGTGTGGCAAAATAAAAAGTTTTGACTCCACATTTGTTCAAGTGTTTGAATATGGAAATTTTAATAACTTCCAAAAATGTATTTATTTGGAATACTTAAACATGTCCAAAAAATAGTGAAAATATTCATGGAGGCTCCTAATATATTAAGGAAGCTCCCCATAATTTTATTTTGAATTTTTGGAAAGTGTAACTTGGGTTCAAAATTAGGATTTGAATTGAACCAATTTTGGATTCTCAATTTTTTATCTTTGCTTGTCAATAATTGGATTTTGACAAATGGTTATAACACTTAAAATTGGAACTTCCTGAACAATTTTGAAGTTCAAATTAATTTGGTTTCACCAAGTTGAGCAATTGCATTGAGGTTGGAGATTTTTGGGAAGGGTTTTGCTTCCTTTGTTTTAAATTTCCACATGTGTTGCTTTATTCAACTTAAGCAATTTATATAAGTATGCCATGATGCAATGGAAAGCAAAAAGTAAAAATTTGGCCCATATTTAGGGTACCAATCTGGGGCTGTTACACATAAGTTTCTTTTAATATGACAAGGAATAGTTGGAATACCGGGATCTCCACGTTTTTTAGGCACTTTCCCTTTAAAGGAGTAATCAGCAAGCATAGCAGTAATAGCATCAGTAGAAATCTTTTCTTTTATTAGTGACAATATCTTTCATGTATTTTGAATAAGGAGGAATTTTAATAGCATCAACAAGAGTAATTTGCAAGTATAAAGATTTAATCAACTCAAAGAACTTCTCAAATCTAGTGTCGTCCAAAGTTTTCATTACCTCTTGAGGATATGGTATGGGTCTTTGTACCCATGGATCCCTTTCTTTACCTTTTTGTGGATTTGGATGGTTTTTCTTCTTGTTCTTATCAGTAGATGGTTGAGGGTTTTCCTTCTCAGCTACTTCAGGTTCTTCAACATTTTCATCTTCTTGTAGTTCTTTTTCAGGTGAGGATGATTCCCCCTCTTCATCATTATTATCTTCAGTCTCAGCATCAGAAATAGAGATATCATTATCTTGTTCTTCAGAATCATCTTTATCTTGGTTTTCATTTGGAGATTTGCCTGCAGAAAGTTTCTTCTTTCGAGCTTCTTGCTCTTTCCTCTTAGGATGGCCTTCAGGATAGTCGGGGTCCTGAGTACTTGGTCCTGAGTACTTGCACCTCCCCTAGTATTAACTCCACAAACCTGTTTCTTCATATTAAGCTTTTCATACAATTGATTTTGAAGAGAAATCATTTGTTCTACTTGATTATTCATCATCTCACAATGTTTAACAATTCTTTTTACCTCTCCCACATTGGCATGCAAACTTTCACGAAGAAATTTAATTTTGTGAGATTTTTCCATGATCATCATTCTAATATTATGCTCTTCAGGATCATGACGATAAGCAAAATCATTCTCATATGATACTTCAGTAAAGGATGTTACCTTTTCATTACCTTTTGTGGTGCTAATAACATTGACTGGGATAGGGAAACATGGTTGATCATTAGGAAGTTTGACACCCATTTCAGATAATTCCTTGAGATGAGAGGTTTTAATTCCCTTCTCTTTAATGTCCTTTGAGGCTTCTTTCATTGCCTCTTTGTCCAGTTTGAGTATACCTCCTTTCTTCTCCGGAAATATCTCATCCGTATTCCAATCATCATAATTCTTTGAGATAGTTTGCAATAACTCAATTGCTTCATCAACGGTCCTTTCCCTGAAAACATTACCTGCAATACTATCAAGATAGCCTCTGGTGTTTTCAGTTAGTCCATTGTAAAATATATCAAGTATTTCATTATTCTTGAAACCATGGGTAGGACATTTCCTAACCATCTTATTATACCTCCCCCAAGCTTGGGGTAAATCCTCCTTCTCTTTCTGTGAAAAATTACTAATCTCAAGGGTTAGAGCATGAATTTTATTAGCAGGGAAGTACTTATTAAAGAACATCCGCAAACATTCTTCCTTGCTAGTAATACATCCAGGTTCTAAACAATTATACCAAATTTTAGCACTTCCTCCCAAAGAAAAAGGAAACAATTTTAAGAAATAGTAGCGTTGGTTAATTTCATCTTTCCCAAATAACACAGATAAATCATGCAAATCAGCAATGTGATCAAAAGGAAACTCATCCTCTCTCCCATAAAACTTAGACTTCTCAGCCCTTCCAATCACTTCAGGATCAACGTTAAACTCATAGTCTTTATCATTAATTTTAATAGCTGGACCATTCATTTTATCAGTAACAGGAAAATAGTCATCAAGAGGAGAATTTATATAGCTAGCAAGTTTATCCATTTCATCATAATCTGGACTCATGAAAGCCTTAATAATAGCATCCTCTTTCTCAGAAGAAGTTTCCATATCATCACAATATTCCCTATCTTCTAGTTCAGATTCCACATTTTTACTAATAGAAGATTCAGGATTCTCAAGTGTTTTAGTCTCAGATATTTCAGGAATTTCAGGTGTTTCAAGTGTCACTTCTTTGTCTATGCTACCACATGTTAAATCACTTTCATTACTAGTAGACATTTTAGACAATGGTGAACTAGAAATAATTTTTCCCTTTTTCTTAGGAACAACAGCAGAAGCAACATCAGGTGAAAAGTTTTTCCTACTTAGCAAGTCCTTACCTCCTCGAGTAGTGGAAGGCCTCACTTCATTAGGAGTGTTCTTTTCCTTTCCCATGGTTAGGAACAAGCAAATGCAGCAAATAAATGATATCAAGTTGTCTTACCAATAAAGCTAGGTTCCCCGGCAACGGCGCCAGAAAACGTCTTGATGCCCACAAGTATAGGGGATCGCTGAAGTCTTCGTTGGAAAGTATTACCCCAAATTTATAGTTCGACACGATGGGAACACAAGAATATTAATAAGACCTTAGCAATTGAGGCGTCACTCTCAACCACACCTGTATATCAATAACTTGCAGCAGTAGTAGTGATGGCAGTAAAGGATTCAAGCGAGCAGAAATAAAACAACAATAGTAACAAGGATTTCCCAGTTTTCACCGGAAAAATGAAAGTGTAACTCAGAGATTTAAAACGTAGGCATGAGGTGACAGCGGGGCGTTGCATGAATGAGATTGATCATATAATAAAATAAAGCTAGCAATGGGTTTTTTCTCTAACTCCGATGTATGTAGGTATGTGTTCCTTAAATAGTTGTACGTACTAACCAAGAGAATTTGCACAACATCTATTGCCCTACCTACCCATTTCACCAGGGCCAACTTGGAACTACAGGTAATTAAGGTCTACCCTTTCGTGTAGACCGGGATAATGCATTAACACTCCATAAACACATAGGATCCTCAAACTAAAACATCTCCCCCTTGTTTTCCCTATATGTCACTTTTAGGGTTCGAAGGTTCAACACAATAGCAGGTGATACACTTTGCAGGCAAATACCAAATTCAATTATATGATGAAGCAAATAAGTTCAGTACTGAAATCATGTCACTCGGGCCCTAGTAGCAAGCATTAAACATAGCATAAGTGCACCAACACAATACAAAAGTATCCTCAAGATAAACCCTAGGATTATCGAACAACGGGTAGCATTACATGGTCAATCTCATCCAATCCCCATCCACCTCACATGCCTACAGCAAACTACTCACACATGGTGATGGAGAAAGAGCTCATGGTCGATGGAGATGAAGGCGGTGAAGATGGCGGTGAAGACGGCCTCCGGATCCCTCCACCGGAGGAGAAATCCTGGATCAATCTGTCCCCGAAACGAAGAACGTGGTGGCGGCGGCGGTGTGTTTCGCGAAAGCTCCTTCCCCCCCCCTAGGGCAAGCGTTTTTTCTCGTATATAGGGGTACATCGAAGACCGGAGGCGAGACGGTGCCCGAGGCCCATTTGGGGTGGGCCCACGCGGCCAGGTATAGGGGCCACGTGGGGCCACCTCATTTGGCCCTCCGGCACCCCCTCGTGTTCATCCTTTTGTCCATCGTGCTTCTTTTCCAGAAAAAGTGACGTGGTATTTTCCCTGATTTTATTTCCTGTAAAAATAGCCAGAGGAGAGACTTTGCTAAAAACAGCGTCAGAATCAGCAGTTTTATTCAAATATGGAAGGATCCCGGAGCAAATTATGAGGCAAAGTGCTTGGAAAAGTGGATGCATTTTGGATGCATCAGCGGACTAAATGAGGATGGAGCCGCTTGAGGTTAAACATCTTGAACATGTTATCAAATCGCATGAACATCAAATCCGCCGGGTCTTGTTTGCAAAAGCCATCAACTGCCTCGGGCACCTTAGCAGTGAAAATCGGGTGTGGGTGTGTTGGATCTTTCATTTTAAAAAGATCCAGCTCTCGTATCAGAACACGCTCATGCAGCATCTGCATATCCCACTCATGAGTTGGAGCATATCACGGGGTACCATCGATCGACCCGCAATATGCATTTCCTGCGTAACATCTTTGTTGGGTCCTGACCCGTCCTTAAACCGGATTGGCCGCGGAGCCGCCGGCTGGCTGCTGGAGGCATGGGCACACTTATCCATGGCGCACCGGTCGGATGCTGCGCCACGCATATTTTGCTAGCCATGTCGCACATAATTTAGGCGCGCCACGCATACTTATGCGCAGGTCGGCCGGCCAGGGTCTAGCTTAGCCGTGGTGCAGGGGCATGGAGCGTACGCCACGGCTATGAGCTTACCCGTGGCGCAGGCCCAGGTGGTGCGCCACGTATACTTAGCCGTGGCGTAGGCCGTGCTTCGTGCGCCACTGCTATTTGGTTTACCTATAAACCTTTTCCTGCTAGTGCCTAATTCGGGAGGGTTCTGAAATCTTTGCCGGCACCCTGTCGGAGGGGATCGTCAGGCCTCATCACCGTCATGACTGGCTCCGTGGTGACGCGTGAGTAGTTCACCCTTGAAATATGAGTGCATAGCAGTAGTTAGATGGTTGTCAATCCTACTTGTGCTTAGATGTTTATAATCTTGTGACCTGGCTAACATGATTAAGATCAATATTATGTAATGCTACATATTGTGTTTGCTAGAATCCGATAAATTATGAAGTTATGATCAAATTATTATATCTTTTTTATGTTTATTTAAGTTTTTGTATGCTCTCTGATATATGTAGTTAATTTGGCCAAGTAACTTGTTTAGATTTCTAAAAAAAAGGAGGGCTGATACCTACGAAGCTCGGCTACACGAGTTCGAGTACCAGCGTCCGTTCGCGACTTGTACACGCCAAATTCTTCTAAATAATTGATTGGTGGTGTGTCTAAACTTCAAGTCGCATTTTTTATAAAGCATATTTCCATCCGTTTTCATTACTTAACAATTCTTCTAAATAATTGATATGTATGTCCGGCACGTCAGTATGTGTAACGTGTACGGTAGACGAAAAATGCAAAATTGGAACAAGAACACGGTGGACCCGGATTGGTGGGTGCGCCGTGCCACCTAGCCCGATGCACGAGCCCACCCGACCAGTTGACCAGTCCTCCCTCACCAACGCATCGGCAACAACGTACGCAACCCCCACCCCTCCCGCCCCGCCCCTCCACGCCTCCCCCACTGATTCGCTCGCCGCGGGCGCGCGCGCGCGAGATCCAGCCGCGCCCCCGCCGAGATCTCCCGCCCGCCGCGCGGATCACTAGTACGCCGCGCCGCCGAGGAGGAGCTCCCAGCCATGGAGGCGTCGTCCTGGGACGCCCTTCGGAAGCAGGTGAAAACCCGGATCCCTCTCCCGCTCCACTTAGCCTCTTGCCGTTGCCTGTTCGCCGGAGATCTGGGCCTGCCCGCCACCTGCGCGGTGCGGCGGATGTGGGCTGCGGTTACTCGTGCCGACGATTCCCTCCCTCTCTTGCCCGCTGAATTCCTGACAGGCGACCCATGCGAATTAGACCGATTGTGTGTGATGTCTTGTTAGTCGAATCCGTAGCATATGTGTATGTGGAGCGAAATGTTTTTTATTTATTTAAGATTTAGCATCCTCGTTGCAGCAAAGACTAGTTTCAGACTAGCTAGGTTCTAGAACCTGTGCTGCAGGTGTTCGTCTTACCCTCCATCCGTCACGTCTTTTGATGGAGGGGTTAACTAACTCGGAGCAATGTGACACTGATCAAGTGCCAAAATGACTGTAATTGTTGTCCTATCAAAATGCCTCGTTTTCATCCTTATGGCGAATTTGGTTATATGTCTTCTTGTTGACGAGAGCGAGGATGCTCTCATTTCTGGTGTTCAGAGTTCAGGCTATGATACTGGGTATGGCCGAAACCATCCTTTTCTAGACTAAGAAGATGGTACGCCAGGTTGTTCTCTGTTATTGTGTCACTACTGAATACGGTTGCTGCATTACGGTTTCACAAAGATATTTTTAGGAGGCTGTTTAGTTTCTTTTGGCTGTACTTGTCTATACCTAACCTTGTCTGTATACAATTTCCCCTTTTAGGCGAGGAGGTTGGAAGCTCAGTTAGATGACCAAATGATTGCATACCGGAAATTGGTTTCTATGAAATCGGATGGTTCGGAGAATGATATCGAGAATGATATAGAAAGATCCTTAAAGCAACTTCAGCAAGTAAATTCTCAAATGCAAACCTGGGTTTCGTCAGGAGGCTCTGAAGTTCTTTCTCATACTTTGACTCGTCACATGGAGATTTTGCAAGACCTTACACAGGTTCAAATTGCCTCTTACACTAAGTAATCACATTATTCGTAACTATAGTTTGCTTAGCTATGATGTTAAGCAAGGGTCTATTAATTCTGCATAGTCATAATCTTCTTGAATCATAATATTATGTGGAAAATATACTTTTTGAAGTTTAAACACCACATATAAAACAGCTAAACCTCTCTGGTAATTCCAAAAGTTGCTAATCCAACATTCCAACTCAGGAATTCTATCGACTTCGATCAAGCCTCAGAGTGAAGCAACAGCATGCTTCCCTCCTTGACTTGAGAGACTTTGACAGAGCAAAGTTTGACGTTGAAGAGGCTGGAGAATCGGAAGCTCTTCTTAGAGAACAAGCTGCAATTGGCAGGAATTCCGGACAGGTAGGCTGTCCTGCTTTATAGGAGTACTTGAGTTTCTTTCTGATAAGGCAACAAATGAACGTAGGAACAACCTACCTGCATTGGTGGAGTTGCATACATTGTGTTACCGACATGATTTCTCAAGCATTCCAAATCGAAGTAGCATCACTCAACTTTCTTGGTAGGAGATCATTCAATTTTATTAGGGAAATAAAGGAAAGCAAATTCGATCGTGGGCTGGTATATTTGCAGATGTACTACCCCCGTTCCAATGAATAAGGCCTATAAATTTAGTCAAAAGTCAAACCTTACTAAGTTTGACCAAACATATCGAAGAAAATAGCAACATCTACAATATTAAATAAATACATCATTTGGTCAACCTTATATTTCGTTGACTGCTGACTAATTTTATTCGCCTTATCCATTGGAACGGAGGGAGTATTATTAACTTAGAGAACATTACCTGCGACATGAATGAAGGAACCATGCTGATGTCTCTTTTCTTGTACACCCATGCCCATGACATGTTCTGCACATTTTTAGTGTTCTTGCTTTTTATTAATATGTATTTGGATTCCATGTAACTGGGAAGAATTCGACAAAAGATTTATATGTTAGTAACAATTGCATGCGTGCTTCTACTTCAGTTGTAGCAAAATATCTTAAATTTCAACATATATGCTTGTGAAAATGCTGGATCTTTCATTGACAATCACAGTGAAGTGAACAAATCAACAAATATGAAAAATTCAAGGATTCAAAGCTCCATTTGATGGGTTTCTGTGTTGGCCTGACGCAATCTTGTCATGGTGTAAACTGCACACATAGGTTGTGTGCAGGTTATAGTGTGAACACACACATAGGTTGTGTGAGAGCTATCCTTGCTTAGGAGTTAAGTTAGTAGGTGCTAGTATGTTCTAGACTACTATTTATATGTAATTCTTAGGCTGTAAGATAGGATAGCTCAGTAGAAAGCAGTAGAAGGCTCTAGAATGCGGTAGCACCAACCTTGAACCCTCTATATAAGGAGAGGCACCCTATATGGAGAGAAGAAGTAGCAATCCAATGTCCTAGCATAGGTTGCTGAGGGCGAGCATACGTTGCTAAGGTTTGCCAGCATTTGTTGCTGTGGTGTAGCTTCAGCAGGCATAGGTTGCCAAGCTTGTAGGCATTCGTTGCCTATGTAGTGTAGCATTCGTTGCTGCAAAATCTAATAGAAAAGGAAGGCATATGTTGCCTGAACCTTGTGTGCTCCTCTCTAGTTCTAGTCCCTTGTTTTCTTCATTCTCTCAAGAGAGAGAACAGAGAGAAGAGAGAATAGAGAGGGAACACACCTACATTCTGGACTCTTGTAGTCATTGTTGAGACATAGAGAGGCATTATGGCATTAATTCAGTTTCAGGGGTTGCCTAGCTCCTAACAAATCCTGAAATGAGTGGAATGAAGCATCGAAAGTGACATCGTTTTTATGCTTATCTTGGAAGCTGTGAAGAGGATAAGATATGTAAGGTCAGGTTTTACCAAGAGGACATGCTTATTGTGTGAGGAGATAATCTGATGCAAATATTGGACCAAGTCTGGCAATTAGGAGCTTCTGGCCTAAAAGCTGATAGTCCCTACTTGAATGCAGCTTCCCAGGCCGTCATTTTCTTAGGTCTGGACATGAGAAATTAAAGGTTATTGCCTTGACCAGTAAGCGTAGGATGGACTAGTCTGTGAGAAGGATGTTCGGACCATTTCTATAGCTCATGAAGTCTATTCTTGTCTATAGACCGTCCATAACAATGCTTAACTTCCAAACCGCTCACCTTTTGAACATGGCAACATTTGCAGATTAAAACTATGATTGCCAACACAGGAAAAGACAGTCCTTACAATGAGAACTCGAGAACCAAACCACCGTAGTGCCTATGGCATTAATGGTCATCATCTAAAGTTCCATGTCCAAGCAAACAATGCAGTTTAGAAAGTAGAAACACAGTGAAAACATGCCTGTTTTTTTTCAGAGGTTACAAATGGGATATGCATTACAAATACCCAGTAGTGCCCTAAATATGCTCTGCTGCCTTTGCTGAGTCCTATACTGTCATGGGAACTATTGCTGCTCAATGAAGAGCAGATGAAAATTTGTCGTGGGTAAGATTTGTGTGGCCCATCAGCTTGCTGGTCGCTGTTCCTCTAAAATCGTGAAATAAATTTATACTTGATTGACATCACAGTGTATTATATTTGCTGCTTGTTGTCTATCAACTGTATGAATCTTTTTTTGACGCTATCAACTGTATGAATCCCAGGGCGCATTGTTACGCGGGTGTTTTCACTCTGAAGTGACTGCTACTGATAGGGGCATTTGATTCCATTTCCAACTTAGCTAGTACAGCCTGATACTAGCTCTAGCTTCCTCAAATTTAACCTTAATAATTAGTAAAGAAAATTCTTACACTTCTTTAAATTATTAGAGATGTGTTCTGCCTGCCTGACTGTCGTTATGGCCGTGCACGTGGATTATGTACTGCTATTATGTGAGTTACACTCACAAAGGCATGACTGGGGAAGGTCTTGTGTTGTCATAATAATAATAACAAATTCTAATAGCTGTAATAATCTGTATACCAGAATTAGGTAACAACTCACTTGCACCTGCAAGTAACTAGCTTTTCTGAAACCCTAACTTTTTTTTTTTTGCATGTTTAGGTGGACAATGTGATATCACAAGCTCAAGCAACACTAGGCGCCCTCATGTCTCAACGGTCAACGTTTGGTGGGATCACTACCAAGATAAGCAACGTTAGCAGCCGGATCCCCACGGTACGTATCTGTGAGCATTGAGCAAGCAGACTCATTCCATCTCCTCTAATGATGTTTGCCTAACGATTTTGTTCACTAAAAACCTGCCAGATCAACCACATCCTCGCGTCGATCCGAAGGAAGAAGTCGATGGACACCATCATCCTCTCGCTCGTCGCGTCCGTCTGCGCGTTCCTCATGTTCATCTACTGGTTGTCAAAGTAGGTCGTAAAAGGCACCGTTATATAGTGTTGTAAGTTTGGATCACACTGCCCCGCCCCGTACAGATAATGATGATGATTGGTGTTTGTACAATATCGATTCAATTGCTATTACGTTTTCAGATCGTGCTCCAGCCACCGTGCGTCCAGCTCGACCCCAACTACACCTGATGTACTTGTTCATAAATAAAATGCGTGTGACTCTCTGGGACGAGGGGTTATTGGGGATTGCCGTCTTAACTATATCTCCGTACCGTCCGGACTTGTGTGTTAAAGATGGATGGACCTGAACCTGTGAACCATTCCTTCTTGTGACCTGGCCTGATGCGAGGTGGCTGGAGAGTTTATGATTAGCTTCTCTGCAACTCTTCCAGCAACACAGAAGTTAATCTTTTGCCCGTTCGGTACTTGGGGGCATCGTAGGACCGGCGGGCGGAATTATCCAGGAGGACGACGACGGGATGTGATGTCCAGCAGTGTGTGTATGTACCGGAGCTTCGCAAGTGGCCAAAGGGGGACGGGATGGAACGACGGCCGGCCACATGTGCGGTTTGAGGCCGGGGCACGGCACACGGCAAGAGCCGGACACCGGTTCCCGTCGCCGCCGGCGTCATGGCCTCGTGAGCTCAGCTGTCTGTTTGTCAGGTATCTCTTCCCGAGTTCCCCGGCTAACCGTCGTCAGCATGTGCGCGATACAACAACGCAGCGCGTTTCCAAAAGAAAGAACCCAGATCTGCAGTAACGATTTCGGAAAGATCCTCCCAACCAGTCGGTCGCTTCAAGCCCACAGGATCCGAAAGAAAGAAGACGCTTCTAACACAAGCATATCGAGGAGATAACCCACAAGCGACAAGCTTGCAGCGAAAGGGAGAGGCAACTGAATCCGGTGTACTCGAATTGCTTGTTTTAGATCGCGTGGTGTGCAGCTGCTTGACTAACAGCCATGAACACTTCCCTCTTCCGGTTATGACCAAGACTGACTGTTCCCGTCTAAGCTCCAGCTACTACCAAGAGTGTGTAGTATAGGCAGCGTCTGATCCGGGTCAACCGTCGGGGGCTAACCTCCTTCGGTGGCAAGATCGCGTGATGCCTGACCGGAAATCGCCATTTATTTGTTTAATTAAAAATGGTGCTGTACTAGATCGCCACATGATGATGATGATGATGATGATGCACTGCACTAATGTGGACACTTGCAGATGCCGGCTTCCGGTCAAAGCGAGCTCATCTGCATCCAGCAAACCTGAACCGGTCCATGGTCTTCCAAATGTGCACCTACCGTAACTTGCCGATGCAATGCAAGTTTTTTTTTACTCGTCGCCGTGGGCTCTCCTAGCTCTCCGCATACGACCCAGTTCTGATAACTTGCAGGTCGACATCTCGGCTATTATATATAATAAGTAGTTTAAACTTCACCATTCTCCTCTTTGGATCTCAGGGTTCAAAAAACAAAGAAATAGAAAAAACGCAGAAATCGCAGAGGTTTGCCCGTGTAGAGCAGAGGATTGTAAAACAAAGAAAAGCTCCGTGAATAGAAGTTTGGATGAAACGTAAGAAAAAACACAGGAAACATGCCTCGATCCTACACGCTTGAGTCTAGAAAAAGGTAGGAGCAGATGTTCAAATTTCTATGGAATTGAGTCATAGGTATCCAATCCATAAGAATTTAGATAGACCATTCCTTTGATCCAAACGCAATCTATACGAGAAAATCCTAAGGGCTTCTTTGTATTGCAGGATTTCAAAAACGTAGGAATACGAAAAACGTAGAAATGTCATGTGATGTGGATTCCCACATGATTCTAAAACACATGAATTTTGCAGGACTGGTGAGAGAGAATAGAGAGAGATAGAGTGAAAGTGCAGTGCATTGGACTTCTCTAAGGAAAATCAAAATGAGGTTTGAGCTCATGTTGAGAATCCTATGAAATGGGGGCATAGGAATGAATTCCATAGGGACCGGTAGCCCAATCCTATGATCCAAAGGGCTTCCATAGGAAAAATTCCTAAGTATTCAAATCCTCCCAAATTCCTATGAAAATCCTACAATCCAAAGAGGCCCTAAAGATTGGAATCCTACAAAAAAAATCCTATGAAATTTCTACAATCCAAAGAGGGATATATCAGTATATACTTTTAACAAAATTTCTGCTTGAAAGTCCTTCGAATAGGTTTTTTAAACTATCGAATGATCACTACGAACACATCATTGAAAGAAAGGAGATGATTGATTTTTTTTCAAAAGAAACATGGCCATTCTAATTGAAAAAACAACCCAACCTCTTCCACTATGAGAGTGGTATTTGAGAATACATCATGCCCCCTTGCTAATGCTCCATGACAGCATAACAAGAGCGTTGGTGGCACATTGTTTTGCCGCCGCACTCATAGCAGAGCCCCCACAGCATTGTCGTTGTTTAACGAAGACCATAGCCACTAGCTCAAACTAACTAACTAGCAAGGTTCTCTCCCTCAAGAAAAAAAAAACTATAATTAGCAAGGCAACAACTAGCGATGCCTATCCAGCGAAGCTCCAGCATGTAGATGTCTCAATCTAAACAACCAGGCTTTTGGCATCCATCAACCCATGATTGAGGACTGAATTTGTTGCTTCTAATAATAGTCGAACAGATGCTTCCTTTTTTCAGCAAGTGGAACGGGAGACAAGGAAACCCCCAAAGCATAGCGGCAAGCTATTCTAAGTGAAAGGATCTACTAGTCATCTAACCACTTAGTCTAATCACTGTACTCTAGAGTAATCTCAGTTTCAAAGTCCACAAGGTGGGTACCTAATCAACCAACCGCACAAAATGATTAGGAGAATGTAGCAATTTGCCACCTAAATTTGACAGAACATAGGTCGTGGTATGAATTCTCTAGCTGTTCAATATTCTTAGCTAATTGATTGTAATAATGAACAATTTTGTCAGCTGAGCACTCAAAACTGCACAAGAACATTGCTCGGGAAACAATTGCAACTTACAACAATCGGAAGAGAAACTCCCAATGAATGGAGAACCAACCATCAAACGTAAAAATGCCGGCCGGCCAGCTGCTTCCGTCGTGGCAGCCACTTACTAGCTCTTCCAGGCGTAGACAAGAAGCGAGAAGCCATCGCCGCGGTGCAGCTCGGCCTCCTCGGGGCTGGCCCAGTCCATGACCGTCGAGCTGCTTGCCCAGGAAGCAGAGGAGGATGCAATTGATGCTGACGACGACGAGCTCCCCTTCGCAAGCCTGCGCGCCTGCCCCCTCTTCCTCCGGTTCTCCCCATTGCTGCTGGTCTCGCTCCAGTCCCCTCTGCCCCATCTCCCGAGATAGCCTGACAGGACGCCGGCGCCGCCTCTCCTGGCCTTATCGAGCAGCTCCTTCTCCTTGGCCTCCGCGGATTCGCGCTCTTCGCCGCCGGCATCGCCGAGCTCGAAGCGGAAGACGAACACGGCATGCGCGGGCGGGGGCGCCGCGGCGAGCACGGACGCGGCGTCGGCGAGCGGCGGCTCGCGCGCGGAGAAGAGCCAGTTGTGGAGGTCCCAGGAGACGAGGACCCGGTCGCCGCCGCCGAGGTCGACCTTCTCGCTGCCGCGGAACTTCCAGCGCAGGCGGCGGATGTGGAGGACGCGCTCGCCGTCGACGGAGACGGACAGGCCGACCTCGGCCTTGTCCCGCTCCCTGTCCATTTCCCTGTCCTTGCCGTGCGCCCGCGAGACGAGATCCAACGAGATCTCCCGCTCCTTGCCGCGGACGTTGACGCAGGTCTTGTGCCCGCGGCCGTGCCCGCCGTCGCGCATGGAGACGTGCTCGCGCCGGGAGACGAGGACGTGGCCGGGGCCCGCCGGCCGCTGGGCCTTGGTCTTCCTGTACGCCTCCTCCGCCATGTCCCCGGCCACGACCGCCATCTCGCCGTCCACCACGACGGCCACGAAGTACCCGGAGGAAGGCTCGGGGGAGCCAGGGCAGGCGAACCGCGCGCGCGAGAGGTCCCACGCCAGGTCCACCCGGCGGTCGTGCACGCGGAAGCGCTTGGACCCGCGGCGCTTCCAGAAGAGCCAGGGGCGGACGCGCACCGCGATGGTGGCCTCCTCGTCGAACTCCGGGCCTTCGTCGTAGCAGCCGTAGTCGGAGGCCGAGGAGGAGGAAGGGGGCGCCCCGACGCGGAGCACGGCCCGGAGGCTGAGCCCGAACGCGGCGCGCGACCAGGAGAGCGCCGCCAGGCCGAGGCGGGTCTCGTAGACGGAGGTGGCGAGGCTGGGCCCCGCCCCCGAGCCCGACGCCCCGCCCCCGCCTCCCGGCGAGGCGCGGAAGAAGGACGGTATCGCGTTTGGCATCGCCGCGGGCTGCGGCTGCGGCTGCGGCGCCGGCGTGGGAAAAACGGTAGCTTTTTTGGGGAATTTTTCTGGTTTGGATTTGGCCCTTGCGCGCAGGGAGAGAAGACTGAGGTTGGACGGGTCCGAGGTGGGAGGTAGATATAACTCTGGCGCGGTGGGGTTACGGGGTGGTGAGGGGACTCGGGCGTGGTGGGGCCCGGGGGCACGTTGGACCCAGCTGGAGTGGGGCCTCGCGACCGTGCCAGACTGCCAGTACATTGCGACCACTCCGCTTGGACCGGGCTTGGAGGTTGAGGAATTTGAGTTCGTTTTTAGGTTGCTACTTTTTTTCTTTCTTTTAAATCCTTTCATCTTGACACGAATGAGATACAGTCGTGTTCATATCACTATCGTACATGAATGTCAAACGCATTATTCAGCGGGTGGATAGGGTCGGGCTGTGTAACTTCGTGCCAGATCCGTCACATTAAATAGAGCTGCCCGGATCTCGTTTGTCAACAGGAGACGATTATGATTTTACTCGTAGTAATTATTGTTCAAATTCGTTACTCGGCTTAACCTATAGTCTAATTAAAATTTTGAAATTATAACGAAACTCATTGATGCATGGCAAGAGGTGGGACTAAAAATTTATCCCACATTACAGTTACATACCTATTTAATGGAAATGCACAACTATTCTTCTTCGTGTGATAAGAGTTTTCCTCTGAAATGATTAATCACGATAAGGTCTATCCAACCACGTCGAAACAAAATGTATTAAATATGGATACAGACAAATGTGTGCTGACATCGATATATAACTGTAACGTAAGTTTTTTTACATCGATATATAACATGCAATAACTTGTATTCAAATAAGAGTCGTAACTGTCTCATCGCGATGATGGAAATAACATTGCTTCTTCCCACGGTTGTTATGGGTCAGAAGATCATTCTTCATTTACTTAACCGCTTTATAACAATACATAAGAACATTTTCCTCTTAGAGGGGTCTTAAGTTTCCACCCTAGTGTTCCAATCTTGTTGATACTTTAGGGTTTGGTAGAGGCGATCAAGATCTACCATTTCACCAAGGAAATTTGACCCTCCTTGATATCCATTGCGGTTATTGTTAGTCTTGGGTGTTTGGCCACCGACGAAAGAGGTTGTCGCATAACTTTGTGGTGTAAAGCTTCTAATTGAGTTGTTGAGATCGGCCCAAAGTTGTTTCTAAAGGGTTGGTTGCCACCTTCAAGTGAACTACTTAGTAGATCGAGCCACTCCGCATTGCGTGGAGGCTCAAACCGAATAGGGTGAGACACTATGGCTATTGGTGGGCATGATGTCACCACGTCGCTCCAACGGAGACTACCGCGCTCAAAAGTGGGAACTTGGGATTACATCCCTACGTCCATCGTGTGGTTATTTTTCAACCCTTTATTTACTTGCTAGCTTTATACTATTGTTTATCTTGTTGACCTATATTGTATTTTTTTCATCATATAGCTCGCATTCTAGTTGCATAATCTGGAGAATCTATATTCTTACTTATCTCTAAATTGTTAACCAAAAATTGTATTCACCTCCCTTCCCCATCTCTGGTCGAACTCTTCGATTCTTTCAGTTGGAGTCTCTAGGTTTCCACTCAGGTGGTGGTTCTTTTATCCCTGGTAGGAAATACGGACAGCCATTTACTCTATCCATTCCAAAAAAAAAAATTGAAGTTCTAAGTTTGTCCCTAGTCAAACTTGTCTAAGTTTGACCAGATTTAGAGAGAAGAAATATGTCAATGTCTACAACGTCAAATCTACATAGTATCTACTGTATAATGAATCTTAAAAAACTAAAATTGTGCTTTTGATGTTGATATAAATTCCAATAGCTTTGGTCAAACATAAAACCGTTTGACTTAGGACAATTTTGGAACGGAGCTAGTATATAGAGTAGTGAGGTGTTTTTTTGCTTCAGGACTATGAACCCTAAGATCGCCTTGATCTTCTAGTCAACAACAAATAAAACTCCAATTGACCAGATATCTTTTCACCATCATTTTGGCAGAAGAACATAGACTGTAAACTAGTCAAATCGTTTGCGGCGCCATTTGGGCCCGGCCGTCAAAGAAAGAAAGGCACTGCATCCATCATGTATCGATTCATTTAAACTGGACAAGAAGAACGATCGAACCAGGACGAAACATCGACCGGATGCTTGGTCGCGTACGTGCGTGCCGCTGACCCTTTTGGTTCAATGCAGTCGTTTTGTGGTTGAAGGATCGAGCTTGGCCGGCTTAATTGGTTCGGTGTCGTCAAATGTCAACCGGGGCGACTTGGACCGGCACAAGTTTTCTCGTGGCCCGCCTGCAATTAGCTTCCTTTCTGATTAGCTTCCTTTCAAGTCAGACGAACGAATGTTGTCTTGTCCGTTTGCGCTTCCTTTGTGCTAGCTTACAGCGATTTTAGCTACGAGACAGACGAGGGGTGTCTTTCCACTAGCCCTCAGGGGCCAGAACGACCGAGAGCGTGTGAGCTACGTGCGTGGTCAAACTCGTGAAAAGAAATTGACCTAGCTAGCTACACTACATGACAACGACTGTAGTGTGCTGCCTGCTAGTGTAGTTCAGAAGAAGATGTAAGAATGTTTTTATGTGTTAGATGTTGAGAACATCTAGTATCTATCTTTGAAGAGACAGATAGATAGACGAAAAATAAAATAAAAGACCATCTTGCAGACGATTAGCGTCCTCAGAGAGTACGTAACAGCAGTAACTATAATTCGTGACCTCGACGTCGGCGCACAGACCGACCGTTGGTCACGGATGTGCATTGGTCGGTTTGACAGGCCACCTACACAGCATGCATGATGTGGGTACATACACGAACACGACGAGGAGGAGCACACGAGGAGGAGGAGGCAGTTGGGTGATTTTTCCTTCGCGCGTCCGAACGTTGACCAAATTGAAGGGCCCTTCAGTTTTGCCTTCACTTCTCCAGGTCGAGTGAGAAAATGAGGGCTCAGCCTTCAATTTTTTTTTTTGAGGGTTTAAGGGTTTAAGGGCTCTGTTTCGCGTCAACTTTCGGTCTCGACCTTCAAAAAAGCGGTTAAGTTGAGGGTTTGACCAGTTTGAGGGTCTGTTAGAGATGCTCTAAGAATGTTTTATCGCTGCCAAAGCCAAACTGAAAAACGGTTAGACGATGTTCGTCCCCGATCCACAGATGAAACCTTCGTCGAGCGGCCCTCTATCATACTCGCATCACAGAGCAGTACTATATAATTCGTGACCTTGACGGCGCACAGACCGTTCGTCACGGATGTGCATTGGTCAGTTTGACAGGCCACCTACACAGCATGCATGTAGGTACACATACACGAACACGACGACACACACCAAACGAGAAACCGCAAGACAACAAAGAAGATCTTCCATTCGATCGATCATATCGCCATGCCATGCGTGCGTGTCACCACTCCGACAAAAGCGACGCACACACGTAGCGCATCGATCATTCCAGCTTGCCCGTGACCGACTGATCGATCGATTGATGAGATCGCGGTCGCTTTGGGGCGACAGGAATCGCGGGCTGTCATGCCACCGCCGGACAGCCCTCATGATCGCTGACAGCAACCGAGCAGAAGAAGAACGGACCGCCGGCCGGCGATCGATGCGCACGCGGGCGCGCGAGCGGTGGAAGATCGAGGGCGTGTGCTGTGTGCACTCGATCCATCGATGGCGCCTTGCCTCTTCCGCTGCCGGTGGGCGACCGGCACGGGGTTCCAAGTGGCCGCTCTGGCTCGGCGGTCCATGGCCAGGCTGACGGTGACGGTGACGGTGGCGCCTGGCGGTGGGCGAAGCAGCTGTCGTGCACATCATCAGGCTGGCTGGGCCCGAACTGAACTTTGGTCGGGGAGATGAAGCCCCCTAATCATGCCCAGAAGCTATCCCTGGAGTACCTAACCCTGGAGTCGCAAGTAGATTTGATAACAGTGAATTTTCTCCTAATAACATGTGTTAATTAACTACTCTGGGGGACCGGCCGGCCATGGCCCCGATCTGATCGAAACACTGCTTTGGTTTGCTCCGCAGCACACGCGATTAAAGGAGGTAAGGATGAACAGCAACCGGATTGCGACGCCATCGTCGTCATCCAAGCAATAACAGTAGCGCGGCATGATTCTTCGAAAGGAACAGTGGCGCATGCATTGCATGCGAGACTGGATCGATCGCGCGGGGGCACGAGTTTTTTTTTTTAAATATTATTTTTTTAATCGTAATTCGGAATATATCATGCGGAATGAAACAATTCCAAATCTATTGCGCCGTCGGCTCGCAGAGAGCCGAAACTCTCCTTTCGGCTCGCAGAGAGCCGAAACACCTCTGTCGGCCGGTCGGTAGACGCCATGCATGCCCATGCAGAGCGGGGCCCCCAGTTTCGGCCGGCTGAGTGCCGATTAGTTCCTTTCGGCCGGCTGACAGCCGAAAGGTGTTGGCATCCACCGCTCGCACCCTCTCTTTCTTCCTCTCCTTCTTCCTCCTTTCTTCCTGCTCGAGTTCCTCTCCTTCCCTTCAAAAAACCAGCTGCCAACCTCCATTAATCCTCTAAAAATAGCCAATAAATTACACATCTGCACCCACAAATCGAAAGAGGAGGTCAAGGGCATCCCGGATCCGTTCATGGGATAGTTTTTGAAGGAGATTTTGGTTCGGTGGTGGAGCAATGGTGAGCAACAATGGTGAGATGTGGTGGTGTGTGGTGGTGTTGGGGCAGTAGCAGCAGCGGGGGAGAAATTGTAACGCCCCAAGATCGGTACTATGCAGATTTAGTGTTCCAGCCAAATCCGCATAATAACGATCCTAAAGGACGCCCACCAGGCATAACGTGCAGGTCGCAACACACACGTTATGCGGGTGGAATTGTGATAACATTACAACAGTTCTCGATGGAACCCATAAAAGAACATATATACAACAACGACTCACCGAGTCAAGAGCCAAGATACAATACAAAGATCCAATTAACAACAGAAGCGGGTAGCGTCCGGCTACGGACAAGATACAAATTGGACTAACAGTCCTGAAGATAAGCAAAGGCACCATATCCCTGCCCAGGCCAAGCCGGCAGGATTCCCAAGCTAACGTCGTCACACTTCATACCTGTTGGCTGCCATGGAATAGCAGCCCCGAAGGGGTCAGTACTAGTAGAAGTACTGGCAAGTAGTACTCACAAGATATCAAAGCTGGAAATCCGGGGAAGAGGGTTAGCGATTGAGGCGGCGGCAAGCAACACTAACAATCTATAGAGACACGCTACAACTTGCGTCTAATAGAGAGGAGGTAAGAGAGCGCATAAGGAACCAACTATACTAACACCAAACATACCCAGCCAATTCCTTACCAGCCCGGTTAACCTACGAGCAGCAAGCCCAAAGGCACTCACACAGTTGGCAATTTTATATTTTATTATTGAAGTAGCTCTATCTTACTAATCAATTTATTAACATCAGGTGTAAGTTGTCTATGATTTTGTTAGCCATCACATTTCACCAAGTCGTCCATAACCGCGGACACGGCTTTTCGAAAAGATTTAACCCTGCAGGGGTGCACAAATGTAACCACACGCACTTCAACCCTCGTTGCCATGCAATTAGCACACTTCCGGGGTATGCTGGCAGGGTGTCCGACGCTACACTTTCCTTCACTACTGCACAAGTCCAGGGAACCGCCTAGCTAAGTCTGACCCACCTTGAAAGTCCGGCCGAAGCTCCGAGGTGGACTCAGCCGATGTGTGAACGGCTTCGGGAGGGAAACACTCATACGATTGCCCCTCCTTCCACATGCGATTAACGCCCATTCCGCAACCCTACCGTAAGTAACCATCATCGTATCGGAGGCGTCCCATCCGTGTACCTGCAACAATATAAAGCGCCGCGCAAATGGAAACACCCGAACTACTTGTGGCGCCCTGGACAAGGCTGCAGATCCGGTACTAGGTCGAGGGGAGTCCCATTTCCTCCCACATGTGGGTAGTGCGCTCAGTCTTGGATCAGAGGACAAGAACTCGGGTCCTAGGCGACACTAGCAGAACAAATCACCACGATTGGCCTTCTGCCGGTGCCTTATCTTTATTGATTATTCCCATCGCCAAACATTTAAGATTAGCATGTGAATTAACCCAACTATCATATTAAAGCATGACTAGATAAAGATAACAAGACTCGAGCAAAACAACCTAAGCATGCACTACGACTCGCAAGGCCAACAAGATAACAAGCAACAGGGTAATAGGATGTGGGGGTGGGGCCTATCATGGCTGCAAGGTAAACATGCATATAGGATCGGGACACAAGCATCGATACATAAGGCTAGCAAGGAACAAAAGATAGGACGAGTGAGAGACAGAAGACAAGCAAAGATAGCAAGGGAGTATCACTTGCCTGCAATCCGGTAGAGGTAGCAGAACCTGTCGTTGCTCACATCAACTCAACGTCCTATTTCCGAAGAAGCAACAAATACTGGAAACATAAAAGATGCATTTTACTACTACGGCAAAAGATCCGGCATGTTGATGCAATGCATGCATGACATGGCAAGACATGAGAAGATGTAATTAAGCCAAATTAAACGGAACCGGATTCCGACATTTAAATATATGGTTCAAGTTATTTTTCTAACCATCAAATTTAAATTTTATTAGCAAGGTGGAACAAGGCATGTGTGAGCTAATCAAAATTTAAATGGAATAGGGACTATAATTAAATTAGCTCCCACATTCCATATTTATTTATTTAGGTGATACTTATTTTCTAGAACACATCTAAAATGCAAACTATATGATGCAAACATGGATGAAAAAGGCATATTAATATTCCTTGTATTTTTCTGATAAATATAGATATTTAATTTATATTATTTGCATTTGTAAAACAGGAGATATGATAGATACAAGATTAACATATTTTCTGCAAAAATAAGAAAAACAGGAAAAGAATTGCAGCTGTGGGGGATTGAACTTGGGCCGATCTGGTGCAGGAACAGAGACGTAGCCACTGGGCTACGCTCGAGTTTGTGTTAGTATCCAGATCTAACAGTACATGAATCAACTGTGAGCTGTTATCTGAACTTTGGAACTGAAAAGATGCAGAGTTCAGTTTTAAGAACAGGGCGTGCGATGACGGACGATATGCAGCGGCTGCTGATCCCTGCGCGTGCTCGGGAGTTCCAGGGTGCAGAGGGGGTGGTGTGTGGAGAGGTGGTGAGGACTCGGGAGTGGCCAGGAGGACAAGAAGGATCGGTAGATGCCCAAAGGGAGGAGATTGAGCCGGCCACCATGGCGTTCAGGGCGAGCAGCTCGGACGGAAGCAGACGACTGCCACAGGATGCGATCGAGCGAGAGGAAGGGGTAAACAGAAGAGGTGCTCACGGGGAGGGTGCTGGTGTAGTCGTACGGGTTCGGGGACGAACGGAGGCGACGAAATTCGACGACGACGGGTGGCGGCCGGAGAGGAAGAAGAGGATGCGTTCGTTGGCTGTAGTCGATCTCGCTCCTATTCCTTGCGTGTGGGCGATGTAGACGTCGCAGCGGTTCTCCTTAAGGCCTCTCCCTTGCTTGAAGACGACGGGGGAAGCCCGGCACCGTCGGCCATGGCAACAGCTGTGCTTCTCTTGTTCTGTGTGTGTGGAAGAAAGAAACAGAGGAGAGGGAGAGAGCTGGTGGCGGCGCAAGGGAGGGGGAGAAGGGAGCTAGGGTTTGGAGGGGTCTCGGGGCTGGGGTTAAAAAGGAGGGGAAAGGAGGAGCTTGGCTGACGTAGACCACGGAGGAGGGCACGCTCCTCTCGTGTGAGGAGGAAGACGACAACAGGGGATGTGGTGGTGGTGGTGGGCTGCTTTGGGCCAAAGAGAGAGGAGGGAAAAAGGAGAGATGGGCCAGAAGGTGCCCAGCGGCCTGTTAGGAATTCCAGGATTTTTCCCAAATTAAAGAATTGTAAAAAGAGAGAAAGAATAGAGAGAAAAGAAAAGAGGGAAAAGAAAGAAGAGGAGGGGGTTTGAAAAATTAACATAGGGTTTGCCAAAATAATATTTTGATTTTCTTTTTGGGAAAAAATGCAAGGTGATTAATGCATGATGACATGATGATGCAAAAAGAAAAATAACAACCAAAATCGGTGGTGGTGCTACGTTGAAGTACGACATCAAGGGTAAACCATAATCTTGTAGTTAGTTTAGATTGGTTGTTTAGATATATTTATTAGTTAAGTAGTGAGATTAGATAAACTTTATATGTTCTATTATTAAGGCATTTTAGGTGGTGTATAGTAGGTCGATTTCATATTTTAGGTGGACATTATTTGTTTTTAGGTATACAGTTTTTGATTATGCAATATATTTATTTAGGTGAGGAGATATGTCCGAAGTAGTTAGTATTGTTGTTTACTATGGCTATGGTACTGTCCGCACTGGGGAGCCTGGTAGTTCGTCGCAGCGGCCTACTGGACATACTTTTCAGCCTGGTAGTTCGTCACAGCGGCCTACTGGACATACTTTTCAGCCTGGTAGTTCCTCGCAGCGGCCTACTGGACATACTTTTCAGCCTAGTAGTTCCTCGCAGCATCCGTCTCCACCTCACGTTCAGCCGACGCCACCTGATGCTTCCCAGCCTGGTAGTTCATCCTGGCAGGCAGCCCAGTCGCAGTACGGTATGTCCCAGATTGAAATACCACCTCAGTTTCAGTACGGGATGCCTCCTCAGTACCAGCTGGGGATGCCTCCGCAATACCAGATGGGGATGCCTCTGGAACACTTCTTCGGCGCCGTTGACTAGTCTTGTGGGACTAGGTATGTTGTTGTTATTAATTATCCATATTTATTTTTTAAATATAGTATGCACTTATTTACTAGAAATTTTTTTTTGCAGGTGGGTCTGCTGATTCACCATACGCAGAGATGGACGAGGATGTGTTGTTCCATACGCCACCACCCGTCACACAGGAGACGCAGACACAGCAGGACACACAGCCACAGGAGGACGCTCCGATGTTGGGCCGAGGTTTGCGTCAGCACCTCGACCCAAACCGAAACCGATTGTCACCTTCAGGGCCTCGGCCGCGGAAAACGAAGACTAGGTATCGTAAACATAATGAAGACTGAAACTTTTATCGATGTATGAGACCTATTCCTATCTATGTATGAGACATAATCCTATCGATGTATGAGACCTATTCCTATCTATATTTGATCAGACAATGCTTCCGACATTTATTAAGAAACGGCGAGATTACAAAGGTGGGAACGAGGAAAGGCGGGAGATAATGAAGGGAATCAGGAAGGGCGGGAGAAAATGGCGGGAGAATAATTTGTAAGGGTGAATTGATGGACGCAAATATATAACATTTATTTTATAAATTTTATTTGGCATCTAAAACTAAAATGGAGATAATAGCGACCAAAACAAAAAAGGGCCAAAATGTAAAAAAAAAACGTTTCAGCCGGCTAGGGGCCGAAACACGTTCGAATCGGCTGGGCGACCACGCGAAAAGGTCCAGCTTCTGACGCGGGTCTCGCGCGGGCCCCGCCTTGGGATGTTTCGGCCGTCAGCTGGCCGAAACACTCCTTTCGGCCCACAGAGTGCCGAAATACGAGTTTCGGCCAGCCGCGGGACGACGGCGCAATAGATTTGGAATTGTTTCATTCCGCATGATATATTCCGAATTACGATTAAAAAAATAATATTTTAAAAAAAACTCCCATGTGGGGAATGGTGGGTAGCTTTGCTTGCTTTGCGTGCCCGGCCGGCCGGATAGACGGGGAACTCTCTCTGTCGATCCGTCCATGCATGAACGAATCAGTCCGGATACTTTGCTGCGCAGCTGCTGTTTATCTGAGAAGTTCATTTAATCGTGCGCGGAGGTTCATCTCGTGGCTTGGATCGACCTGACTTGGCCCGACGTGACGACGACGGGCGGTGCTGATTGGCATCGACCGGCCGTCGATCGGACTGCATGCATTTTGAGCGAACATGAAAGGTACAGCTCAAATTCCTACCTGGCTACCTTCTAATCCCTGTCATTTCACCCTCAACTTGTCTAATACCCGATCGCTCTGACTACGAAACTTTCTTTGGAGGAAGGTTAGTCGCAAGGGTTGGGGCGAGATTTGCACACATGCATGGCAACCACGAAGAAATACCAGGTTGTTTTAAGGTTTTTTTTAATTTTAATTTTATGCCCTAGTTTCTTAGTTGTACTCAGTTTTCCCCCACGCTACTCACTTTTTCCCTCACGCTCTTGTCTGAAACCCTCACAGATGTCCAAACGGCGCATTTCCGGTGGATCAAAGCCCGTCGACCGTTACATGGATGAGTTCATATTGTCCCTTGTCACTGATTGAAGTAATCAACACGTAAGTCTGAAACGAGAGAATTGTGCCCTGACAGCAGAGTACATATACACAAAGGGTGCTCTTGCGTGATAACATGAACATGTTCGCTAATGCCGAGGGTTTCTAGAGCTGACTAGAAATCCAACTTGCGCGGGCTAGTGTCAAAGAGCTCAAGCATAATTCTACCGCGAGAGAGCATCAAGTTCAGTCATACATACGCATTATAAGCACATCAGCCGACAACATGATCATCCTGAGCTGACCCTGACCCTGGGTTCAAGAAAGAGCAAACGCTGCTCTTATGATGGATCAAATAGCAACAAAAGGGCAGCAGACACCGCACTTGATGGAGCACATCTGGGATTACTTCACATGACCAAGGCGCTTGAGGCACCATAATACCCCTTGAGCAGCTTGTTCCTGAGCAGCTTCCTTCTGAGGTTTGGGCTCACTGAGGCACTCCACAACAGTGTCTGTGAATGTCTCCACAAGGACAGTCGCCTTGCATGTGAACCTGCAGAGTTCTCACAACATCAGATATGCCCATTGCTAGCTCTAGCTATCATCGCAAGCAAATCGAGGTTACTGCAAGTAAGCTGGTGACACCCCAGCGTGGCTCTATATGAAGGTGCTAACAGTAACTGTATATTATGCATTTTACTGAATGGAACTGAATCTACATCGATTTCTCAGAGCCAGCCATGAATGATATATATCTATAAATAATTGCAGAAACAACAAATGATAGCCACTAACCACAATTGAGATATTCCAAGGGTGCTACTCAAGCACTTAGAAGTAGTATAGCCATAGATTATGAAAAAACATACACAGGTGGCTTCAGCCTTCCAGATACACATGTAAAGCTAAGCTGCAGCTCAAACCATAGCAAGTGCGGCAATGCTGAGACACATTTTACCCGCCTCACGCTGTAACTTCTTGAAGCAAATTGTTGATTATACTTTGTGAATAGCAACTTCAGCATTATTAGTCTATATCTGACCAACTGATCTCATGATTTGTTTTTACAATTATACTAGGCTAAGGATACTCAATTGGTTTTCAACAGTTCACTCAATGTTGTTATTAGATTTGAAACAATGATGTTTTATCTTTCCTTTTTTTGCGTAGTCAATTTAGAGGACAATGCTCCACCAGCTATATTAGGTAGAGTTATTAGTGTTGGCACTGGCAACAAGCCCGTGCTTACGAAACTACAGATAAAATTCAAAAAGAATATGGATTTCTGGGCTACTTCTTAGTATCCTCCGATGCAAGTAGAACTATCAGAAAACTTATGGAAAAAGCTATAGTGGCTTTGCCTATGATAATTCAAATGATAGCATACCACATGTACGGTAATATAATGCACAATAGACCTATATGTGTGGAAGTACATAAAAACCAAATTAAAGATTTTCCGGTTAATAGGAAAGCTTACAGTTTTGTATGGTGAAGTCCTTGTTCTTCAAAGTCATAAGTTGGATGCTTCCAGCCAACTGCACTGCAGAGTTGAGCCAGTCTCGACCTTGCTGCTAGTTCCTTATGTGTACTGCCTAAGAATTTGAACAAAATCAGTAGTTCACGAAATAACAGTTCAACTTTAAGATTACGAAATAAGCAATAACACTTGTGCAAACAATGCCTAGTCATAACAAGCAACGCATCCCTTGTTGCATGCCCTAGATTTTCTTGAGGAGTCTGTATTCTTACTTCTTAGTTACAGTATTCTTGAACAGAAATACAGTACTGAACCTTCAGATCATAGCTAAAAGCCTTTCAGCCTGAAATTCTTGTCTTTTGGGATTTGGACATGACATTTTCCAAAGGTCACATACTAGTATTTTCCAAAGGTAATTTACGAAGGAACTGTCAATACTGCCCATAAGATAAAGCACCAGAAGGATATGAAAAACATGCTCACATATTATCCATACTATTATGCACCAGCGGTTTAGACTGGCAATTATCCAAAAAGGATTTACATGTAAACTAAATCTTTCTAACTAGCTATATTTTGTAAATTATTTAGTATCTACAGAAGTTTGTTTCAGTGCCAAGTTCACATCATTTTGTTTCCGAGCTGTATCCATGTCGTTTTCTTCTAATATCTAAGCATTTAACGTACCATACAATAAATAATACATATACAGCTGAGCAAGTTATAGGATGGTCTGATCTTTCCTTATTATACATGCACAGTTTGTTGCTCAAAATTTCCATTAAGTACACAGAAGTCTAAATTTTGGCTAACCCAACTACACTGTAGAGTTACAACTATTTGCACATCTTCTTTAACGCCATACCATTTATGCAAAGATTATATTTATTATCTCTAATATCATTAGCATTATGGAATACTAATTAGATTTAACAGTGTCCAAAAGAATCACGAGATAATAGATTTGCCAAAGATCAGAATTCCAGATACCATGAACATGCCCCTCACTGCAACCATTTGCTTCACCATTGCTCTCCACCACAAAAGCAGATTCTTTGAGTGAAGAATCACCATGCCCTTTATCGCTATTTTCAGTGGCGAAAAGTTCAATTTCCGGTTGTGGTTGAACAATGGGCTCTGTAAATTTGGGCTTCTTTTTCATGCATAAAATTCCTACAAGTAAAATACTGTGAACATTCAAACATAGAACTGGTCCAAGTGTTCAAAGTAGAAACAAGATGCCATCGTTCTAATCAAAAGGATGAGGGAAAACAAATGAATGTGAGAGATGTTGTCAATTTTTACCTTTTCTTCCACCTTGAACTCCCCCTCCTCTCGTGCATTGATTGGCATGATAGTAGACTCCTGGTGCACGGGTGGCACCATAACCACTGAATGGAGAGAAGTCCCCCTCACAAAAGCTACAAAATTACAAGTAATTTGGTATATATATTGCTATGAGAAAGTTTATTGAACAGAGCACAGTAAAGTGAAAGGAAGAACAAGAGCATTTCTCTACTAAAAAGTTAAGCTGCCCATGCTTTCGCAAAGATTGCGAATAAATTTCATTAGAAGTGGGCTCGCTCGTAAGGGCTTACCCGGAACGAAATTTACGAGCGCAGGATGCTTTTGGAAGCAGCGACGGGATGATCGAAGCAGCCGAGAGGGGCCGAGGCCGGCGACGGAAGGAGCACGGTTCGCGTGCGGCCTGGAAAGCGTGTTTGGGGTCGGGTCCGGTCTCGGCAACCCGGCCGCAAACCACCAGATCAAAGCTAGAGCGAGTTAGACAGGGGGAATATTTAGCACCCTTGGGAGCTGCAACCTAGATCTCGTTGGGGAGAGGGGCAGGGGTCGCCAGCCGGCGGCGTGCCTCCAGATCGACCGGGAAGACAGCCTCCGCCATGCGCCCCTAATGGAAGAGGAGGGGGGATTAGGCGGCACCAGTAGAGCAGATGAGATGCCGGAGTTCGGGGTAACCGCCGGAATCTGGACAGACCACCATAGGAGGGAGGGTTTAAGGAGCAAAGCGTCTGAGGGTTGGAGAAAGAAGACAAAGTCGCTGACACTAACAGCGCCGAGCTTAATGGGCCTTTTTCTCGTACCACATGCCGCAGCCAAAGAATGGGCCAATCGATCGTTGTTGCCTTGGTGGTGTTTTCTATAAACAGAGTGACGCTATTAGGGATACTAGTTGGTTGCCCGTGCGTTGCCACGGAACAAAATAAATAAATAATAAATAGTGACATCTGATTAAAATATATTTTTAATGAATTTTACAAAAACAATCAGTGTCATTATTTTTCAACAATGTTGCTATGCACGTCCATCGTCTCCATGTGTCATACTCTTCATTGTTCTTCTCACCTAACAAAGCATCTCCTCTTGCGATTTATGGATATCCCTTGAACATCTTAATAGTTGCCGCCTCATCCTCGCTATGATGCGCTTAGTCTGCATATTCATCCCCGTTCAGAATAATATTTTTATTATAACACCGTCTGTCCCCTTCGCCGTCTCATTCACATTGACTTGGGTTTGGCGGCATGTATCGTATCGTCCTCATCAGCGCCTACATCCTCTTCTGCCCGCCTACTCTTGTCCTCGTGCTGACAGGCCTCACATTCCCTTCACCCATCAATGCCATCTCTTGATTGAAACAAGGTGTGAAGAGTGCGATGGTCATTGCTCCTACTCCGGTGGCAACACCTCTTGCATCTAGGAAGGAGGAAAAGGAATGATGGAGATTCAAGTGTCCGCCGAAGGTAGTGCTCAAGCTTCTGTGTATGGTGGAGATTATTTTCTCATCCTAAATAGCTTTAGAGCTTATTCGCATACAATTTGTGATGAAATTTCGCATAGTAATGTTGGCACAAAAACAACTTAAGTCCATAGGACATGTGTCTTAAGCGTACGTGACAATCATCTGAAGGTACAATGATAAATCCAATCTCTTTTACGATTGGACACAAGACCTCCAGGATCCGGATCCTCCCCACAGCGAACTTGTCCCAACAATGTCAGTCTTGGCATCGGTGGCAGAGGACAACGATGTTCATGTAGTTGAGGAGTGTGTCGCTGTAGCTCTCCCTGTCATCCTCTTTCTCCTTGGATGAGATTGTGTGAACGCTACCCAATACATGGCGCCACCATCTGGCCAACACGTATTACCTGAAAAAAAAAGGTGGAGCACGGCTTGCCCACGTTCCTCGCATGAGCTCGGTGCGTCGTGGATGCCATCCAGCACTCCTAGTTTTGTACCTTCACATGTTTTTTGTAAAAGAAAACATGAATTACAATCACCATACGTCCTCGTCTCCTCTTTGTTCTGATAAAGGTTCTTGCCTTGTATGTTTCGTCCAGGGGCGGAGCTCCCCTTAGGGTAAGGTAGGGCGGCCACCCTACCTTGATTTTTGGATGTATATGTTTTATTAGAACAATTTGAGTGGTCGAACATCAAAAAAAGATTTCGTATGAAAAAGTTACGCTGTTTTAGTGAAACATTATGCAAATTAGCTGGACACTATTTATGTCTTTGCCTCAATTTAGTCGTAGAAAATGTAGATGTAAATTCCTCAGACTTTATTCATGGAGTGGCTACAAAATTAGTATGAAACCTATATTGGCGAGTTATAGGAGGTCTCGGCCGGAGATCATAGATGTGGATTTAGGGTTTAGAACTAGGATTACATAAATGTGTGGGCAAAGTTTCAACGTGTAATGAACGTGGATGTCTTGATGGGGATCTTTTGATATATATATGCGGGGTAGATGTCTGAGCCTTGTACGTCTAGAATTTCCTCTTGCCTTGTATGTGAAGTCTTGATATCGTAGCTTTCCTTCAATGTAGTTTGTAGCGAGGTAATCTTTAGAGACCCTAGGTTTAGCACAACAGGTCTTATGTCGGTGGAGAAGCTTCTAGAGGCAAGCTACCGCTAGGGGGAATCTTGGATGCGTGGGCTGAAAGTGGTGTAGGCACGTAGGGTTACGGCCTAAACCCACTCATCTCGACAAAATTAAAAATCATGAATGGATATAAAGAGAACAATCTTATGTTACTGTTACACATGGGCGAAGAATCAACATCTTTTTTCCTAAGTGGGTAGCTGTTGTCAAATGAAGAATTCCCAAGTCAAGGTAAAGCCACAAAATCATCAAATCATCTTTCCAGTTTTGGGGGGTCACCAGCGAAAATCATCGAATCCACCTAGAAACACGGGGCAACACGGTAAGAACATAACTGTGTTGTCATTATCACAAAAACTCACTTAGGGAGGGAAATGCCCTTTCAACGGGGAGATGGAAGACTTATGTCGTGGTGTCATTCTTTGTGTGTGCTTGTGCTGCTGCTCATCATGCATCGACGGGTGAAAGATCGACGCCTACATGCCCTAACCCCTACATTCCTCGTGACTCTGTTTGACGACCATGGTTGTGCCAAGGTACGTCGGGACTTGACCAGTTCATCGGTCATCACATCACCCAAGTCGAGCCCTGTGATCTCGCCAACCAAGCCAAAGCAGAAGGGTTGACTGAGCAAGAGGAAGAGGACCACCAACCAAAGCAATCGAACCAAGGATCGAGGGATTCCAAACCCTCGATTGAACCGAGATTCCAACCCCTCAGCACGATATACCAATCAAAAGCCAGGAACCAGGCATGGCACCCCGCACCCAAAAACACAACATACGCCGTCCAACAAACATCAGCAATTTTCTATAAGAAAACATCGGCAGTTGAACACTTAAAAAGTATACACAGGAGACGTGATGGTGAAATGCTGAGCAAAGCACGATTCTAGTTAAGTATCCACAGATTAACATATTGATCAGTGAGGGTTACATTTGCAGCCGTGCAGAGGAGCCATCCTATAAGGTTGGCAGGCTTAACACGGAACATTGATCTGTGCCCAAAACAGTATACGCCAAACACCACTGGCAGCAAATTAGCCGGTCTGGAAAAGTACAATAGTGTAACTTGAACTACCAATGCATTCTATTAAACATCATAGCACAGAATGATGCCAAGATACAAACGCAGCACATAGTAAGACTTCAGCAAGCCACAGGTTACTTTTGCCATCTCAAACAAGCAATGATATGGAGATTGTGTGACCAATCAAGGGTGTGACTGCATCTAAAAGAGCATTTCTCTCTCTCCCTTATTGTAACAGTATCGAGGGCGGCCAGATTTGGGATCAAACAAATCATCATCAGGTTTATCCTCATCCACATAGTCATGATTGCACCAGCGAGGCGTGGGCACAGGCCACCTGCAGTTCAATTCAATGACTAATTTGTCCAAAACTTAACCCCAGCTTAATATGCATGAGAATACCAACCTGTTTAACTCAGTTCTGTCATCTCCATTCATTTTCCAGAAAGACGCTCCAGACGGATCACTGTCATTGCCAACTTCACCAGGTTTACTGTCAAACATACCGATACAAAGATTATGCTTCAGCAAGCTTCTTAAAATTTTCAGAAAAAACTTAACTGACATGGCACTTCAATACCTCTTTGTCACAAACGATTCTAGAATATCGTAAATTTCCTCCATACACATGAAAGGGGTTCCTATTCTCTTGTCATAGAAGTTCATGCCAATAACATCGCCATCAAGACTAACAAGAGGCCCTCCAATCCCAGCCTAGCAAGTTAACATGAACAAGCTGTGATTTCTATACTAAATAGGTATTGCTAGCCAACTCATACGATGCAACTTTACTTCCTTTTTACAGAAATACAAGGCGTGTTTTGTCTGTCCAAATTCAAGCTTTGACCATTGATTAATCCAATAATATCTAGGTTTTGTCAAAAAAAAAAAAGATTCATATTCCAAAGTGCTTTCTCATGGCCATGTTACCTGCAAGCAAAATAATGTCAGGGGAATTTGCAGTCAAAGCTACTTTGGACAGTCAAATTACGCCTTGCAAGAAAAACAGAGGGGTAATTACTATCACCTTGAAAAATTAGGGGAAAAAGACTGGATTACCTTAGTGATTTTACAAGTGGAAGTTGAGAGGAAATTGCAATCAAGTGCGCCTGTCCAGGAAACCACCTGCCCACTAGTAGCCATTAACGCACCTGATTCAAAGCAACGCCCTATAGCTGCTACTTCAAAATCCAGGTCTGAATGAAGCAGAGTATTTGATGGACGAAGAACACGGTAATCCTCGACACTGACTAGAGCAACGTTGTAATGTAGACTATAATGCTGTAACGTCCCTTCTCTGCACTGGTTGTTAATCAACACTTTAATCTGCAAACAATACAGTGATGAGACTTGAGCAGCACCTCAAAAGAACAGCAGTTACAGAACAAGGAGCACCAACCCTCAAGTTTTCAACGATCTTGCCCTCAGCAACAGAATTTCTAACCAAGCTTGCTGATGTCAAAATTGTCGTAGTTCCATTCCATTCAATAAAAAAACCAGTACATGCAAAATACCTTGTTTCTCCTGCGTAACATGGTTATGGCTATTAGCTAGTTGTGAAAAAAACAGAGATGAAACAGTAAATGGCACATTACTGTAAAATCACCATTGAATGAAGCCAGTGCGACAACATTGCGATTTAAGTTAGAAGAAGCTCTTTTACTAAATTTTCTCCAGACACCTTTAGCATGTATGTCGCCAAAAGTCTCTTCAAAAGTATCAACCAAAACCATGCCAGCTGGAGAAATATACATTGTAGAATAGTTGTTAGTGGTACAGGATTGCTGTACAAGGTCAGCAAAATTTAGAAGCAGTCACACACCTCCTAACATGGAGGATGGTATCTTCGGGTAACCCATGTAGAATAGATCTAACTGCTCCTGGTAGAGAAAAACTCCATGTACCGGCAACAAGGTCAATTGATCAGCACTGACATACACTAACACTATACACGGAAAGTAAATTCACATAAATTCTACGCATGATCAGCATGTAACATTGGTTATATCATGACAACATCCTGAGCAACAATTAACGTTAGAAATCAGCATGGATAAACATACACATGAATGCAGTGTACATACGCTGACTGATAAGAACTAACAATATAAGAGTAAGTGAAAAGGCCAGACTAGTTGATATACAAATGTAAACATTAGACTTGCACAGCTTACAAATAACTGCCATTAGAAAATGCAACAATTTGCATAATGTCTGAGGAGTGCCTGTGTGCTCACCTTCTGGGTGGCTGTTCGATTTCTCACCTATGGGTCTTGCTCCAAAACTGCCAAACATAAAAATGTGGGGTCATAATAAGCAGTGAAACAGCAATATAAAACTACAACCGAGCAACTAATCAGGAACGCCAATAATGACCTTATGTCAGGGTTGCTGGTCCTTGACTTGCCCGAAAAACTAAGAGTGATATGGTTGGGGTCCCCAAAGAAGGTGGCCAAATAGCATCATTTCTTAGCGCAATTATCATACATACATGCATTTGAAGTGCCACCTTGCTCCCCCAAATATGTCAGATATCATCTTTGGGCAAAGAGTTAACCACAATCACAACAGAAGAAAGGTGCTCACTTATACCCCATATTTTTAGGCGCAGGTTGTGGTACACTGGGATTAAGGTAGTCAAACCTAGGCTTTACATTACATCTGACAATATGTAACATGTTCTCTTGTACTACTTAGCCTAGTCCAGCCATACAAAAACACCATAAAAGGCACTGCAACCACACAAATAAAGAACTTCCTCATTTCAAGGGTCCTGGTACTACCCAGGTGCGAAGAACCCCAGCCTTCTAGATTCTGGAAGCGTCTCCTGCCCCCTAAACCACTCTCCCCTTTCTCCTGGCAAGGGGCAGGCAGGGGATCCTGCTAGGATTGCCCTGCCCTCTGCCTTCTAAGGCCGGACACCAGGTACGTGCATCACTCCTCACCCGTTCCCTTCCTCTTGTGTGACTTCAGGCACCTTAAACCCTAAGTTTGACTTACAAAATTCTTGCGGTGGGAGAGAGGAAGCCGAAATCCAGTCTTGCGCCCCACGTTTTGTAGTATGGAGGTGTAGTGGTGCAAGGTTTTTGAGTCGCTGTATAGTCGCCGATTAGTTGCCGTATTGTCGCCAAGTCGTCCCGGCGTCGCTGACTCGCGCACGCGACTTGGTGGCTCGACGGCGACTTTCTGCGAGTAGTCGCTGTGATTAGTCGCCGGATACTAGGTCGCCAGTCGCCTGAGAGAGAGAGAGAGAGAGAGAGAGAGAGAGAGAGAGAGAGAGAGAGAGGAAAGGGGCGGGAGGAGAGGAAGCCATGGAGGGGAGGAAGCCAGGGAGGGAAGGAGCGGCGGCGGTGTTGATTCGAACCGGCGGAGGGGAGAATGGGCACCGTGTGGGGAGGAGGCAGCGCTGGAGGTGACGACGGGGAGGGGAGGAGCAGCGGCGGCGGCGCGGGGAGAGGAAGAGAAGTCGGGGGAGAGGGAGACAGGTCGGGGGAGAGAAAGAGATAGGAGCGGCGGCTGGGACTAGGAGAGAGGTAAGGGAGAGAAAGAGATTGTGATGGGCTTTAACCCTAATCTGTACAGACTCTGATGGGCCGGCCCAAAAACCATAGCTGGACAGATATGGCCTCTTTAGATACTTTAATTGTCTTGATGCTCAAAAAAAAAAGATACTACATATTTACATGTTGTTGAGCAATATCTATACCTAATAATAAAAGCAATCAAGCTTCCGCGGTTTGGTTTGGTCCGTCGTTGAAATTACCTTTTTACCCTCCCACCAAACTCCATACTACGCACAAACTGCCACCCTACCGGTTGGATCCTTATTTTTCTCCTCTCTGAGAACGATCCCCTCCTCCCGAGCAGAACGCAAGCCACCGCCGCCACCCCCTCGATCTCGAGCCACTCCGACCACTGGAGCCGTCGCCTCATCCAGCCGGTGGTACAGGAAATTCATTGTCCAAACCCCCTCGGCATTGCCGTTCGCATCCATTGCCGCTGCAGGCGCGGGTGAGCCCTTCTCCCCGGCTGTCACCATCCATGTCCGCCACAGGTCCGATGGAAGCCCAATCCTCTTCTTCTGGCTCCTGCACGCGAGGACGCGCCCTCCATTCTACTCCTCCCTGTTGATCCCATCTCCAGTGGACGGCACAGTAGGGCTGGAAGATAGCCAGGGTCTCAGATCTGTTCAGTAGTGCCTGGATCGGATGATCTCCCAGCTGGTGTAGTAGTAGAGTCGTTATCAAATCAAATCGAATCAGGTCTTACTTGTGCTGGTGACGCGCGGCGGACCGGGCGCTGGCCGGTGTCCCTTAAAAAAATCGAGTCCTGCGCCAAAGACGACGCTGGCGCCGGGCATCCCCATAGCGGTCCCAGCCGGCTTCTGCCTCGAGGAGTGTTATTCTACAAGCTAGGTGGCCATGATGCTGTGGAGCGTGATGCGTCGTTTTGTTGGCATCCTCTGTGAGGAGATCTGCAGATGAATTCTGAAGGGCTCCTCAAGTTGGGTACCCTTGGATAAATGTGATGTCTTCGATGGTCAGCTCACCAGCGTTTCCAACCCCGTCATCTCCGTTCCTGCATTTGTGTGAGGTGTTACAGGCTAATTGATCTGCACATGAGAAAAGTGGTTCCTGCTTGATTTTTGCTCAATGTGTTGGTACCGGTGCGTGTTGGGATGCCGATGATTGCCATGTGTGCAATTTGATGCTGCTAGCTGCTGGGCGGTTCTTGCCCTTTTCTTTTTATCGTCCTCCAACGGAAAGGAGACATCCATGAGTTGTGTGCCATTCCGAAGCTAGGTCAGTAACATTGCTACTCTGCTGGCCAACTATTATCACACAAAGCAATTAAGTATCAACAGCAACACATTTCAATATATTGAGTTGAATCATGTTACATTGAACCATTTGGACATGCTTCTAATATTGCATATCATGATGGTTAGTGTGCCTACGATTAATTTGCAGCCATGCTTTTCCATGCCAAAACTTGGTATGTCTTTGTTTTTCTCTTTTATACGGCCTGCTTTTGCTGGCATTGAATCAAGATTATCATGAATAAGATCATAAGGTAAGCTAATACTGTTGTGTGATTGCCCTTGATCATGATTGAAAATTTGATGTTTCCTTTCTAAATTGGCAAGAAAGGTATGACAAAACAACATATAAGGATGTTTATGTATTTATTTTCCTGTATTAAGAAACATTTATGTATAATGCACGACAAATATTATGTACCTTTCACTATCTAGCCCCTGCACTTAGTTACCGTCTTTCACTTTACACTACTTCATGCCATCATAGCCCTAGAGTTGAGAATTCTCTTTAATTCGTCTTTTGGGTATTAGCATTGGTTGTACACACTTCTTTACCCCAAAAAATATTGTATTTCTTAATTTATATCTTTTATGAACACTTCGATCATTTTTATATTTAACTAAACACTTCAAAAAATTATATGCATGTTGGTTTCATTATTAACCGTAGTAACAAATGCGCATATTAGAAATTCATTTTCTTTGATACTACAATACATGTGTTTTTAGGACAAGAAACTCTATTTGCTTATCTGTGATTGTAAGTAGTCCATCTTGGATCCGGTTCAAGCTAGAGTTGCTTATGTGCCTGCAACATTGGTATATACTTACCTAGCCATCCAAGATACTTGATGCTTCTTCGTTATTAGTAATTATTTCTTACTCGCTCACAGGGACATGGGTGCTTCAGTCGGAAGAACCGGTGTATCTCTCGTTGCAACGCACGGGCACATTTGCTATTTTAATAATAAAAGCAGTAAGCCTTCTTCCGGTCCGTAATAGAAATTACCATATTGCCCTTGCTGTTGGAGAGATTTACCCACCACTGCCACCCGTAAGTCATACTGTTTCGTTTTTTTTTTCTTCCGCCCGTCAAATACGCATCGGGTCAACGAGGAGGGCCAGCCCGTCCCCTCCCGATCAGGCGTCCGCTCTTGATCCCACGAGATCCTCCACCTACGCCTACGAGCCTGACTGCCTGAGTCGTATCGCCTGCGACGATGACTCCGTGTCAGAGTCGAAGTGCGTCACCCTGTCCCCCATCCCACATAGGATATAAATCAGCAACCAGGGTCCCGGTTCTGGAGCAGATCGGTCCCTCCACGAGCTCCTCGACAACCTTGACTGTTCGAGAGATTGGGATGGAAAGCGGCGCATCTGGATACTGAGCTCCGCTTGGCGCAATGGCGCTTCCTCGAGCTCCTCGACGGCCTGCACGGTTCCTGCTACAGACCGCAAGACTCCTACCATCGTCATCTCCACTAGCCATCCCGTGAGCCAATCCCCTGCAAATATTGTTGCTTCTGCCACTATCCATGGAGCTTTGTCGCCTGCTGATGGTTCTTCTGTCCCTGAGAAACCTGCTTCACTGACGGATCCCGCGAGGACAGGCTGCTGCCGCACGGTCGGGGACGACAATGAGGATCCGGTCTCCGCCGGGGCTGCACGGCCAGCAGTCCACCGCCCCGAAAGTTTAAGACGGCCCCGGAGACCATCCCATCGGAGCCACTGACGGCTGCGACGACTTCCGCCGTTCCGCGGAGGTTCCTCCACTAGCTATCTTCAATCTCTGAAACCAATTAATTGGTGTGGTGGTGTTGGTTCATATTCTAATGGGTAAAAGCTCTCAAATCTCCTCAACGAGCTGAGCACCAGCTTGGAGGGGCGACCGGCCGGACGAAGCAGAGTATTCGGCTTGGTTTCAACTGAAAGCCGACAGTCGAGCGTTAACTGCAGCCTGCATAGCCAGGGCGTTCTGGATCGAAAATTGCGTGTATAATGGCAGCCCTTCGCGACGTGTTGCTCCTGGAGCTAATCTACAAAGGTATACTCGATCCATCATTTTCTATACTCTATTACTTTCTCTGCATCTAGCATTCTGTGTGATGCGAATTGTGCTTCTAGGATGAAAACCTTGCATACACCTAATTATGCTACTATTTTTTCGGTGGATAATTTATTTTCTTCAGGTGGTGAAGAGAACCATCTTTATTTTCTATATAGAAATCAGTGTTTTTTTTTATTTCTTACTGTGTGGTACATTTATTTCAATCTTGTGGTTAGTATCTTCAGTTATGTGCAAAAGAAATTGTGAGCAAGATAATCAACACAATTTCCTACATGACGATTTTACTTACTGCAGGAGGAGGCACGCCCAGCAGCGTGTGAGATATGTGGAGTGCATATTCCTTTATTTTAACCCTATTTGGTTTGTATGTATGAATACTTGGATATATGTATAAATGCTTAGGGAGCCCAGCAAAGGGCAGCACCAAATGTTTTGTCAGTAAAATTGGAAGGAATCTGCCGATTTCTTCAATTGTGGTCAAAGTTTCCGCCCACCCAAGCCCTTCTCTTTTTGACAATTTCATTCAATGAGAGAAGTGTTCTCTGCTTTTTTTTTCAGACTGCTGTCCTCCCCAAGTTCAGTTGGAGATGAAGCAAACGCGTTGGGGGTAACTGAGTCCTCTTTTGACAGCCCTTTAGTTTGTTGTAGTTACTTCTCTGAAATTATTTTCTATACATCAAACGTTGTGTAAATTTTAAGATATATTTTGCATATGTACTCGGTTGGCATGTGTACTTGCGAAGGGATACGAAATCTGAAACCTTAAGTCATGTTATCAAAGTATCTTATGCCTATATCAGTATACTTTTGAACCATCTGTTGTTTCAATTTAAGTATTAAAAGAAATACGAAATTGATTACTGAATTTCATTAATTTAGATAGTCTATGGATCAGTTGAGCAAGCAGTAATGAGAAAGGAGCAAGGGGGTAAAGGAACATATTCCAAGTCCGAAGAATTCCATGGACCTAGGACATTGCAGCAGCAATCGATTGTGAAGTAAGGTGGAGAGAGAAACTTCTGGTTGACAGGGAAACGTGGACCAGCTTGCCATCACCTGATGTGCCATTGACGATGGTGTCGATCTAAGATATGTATCGGATCAATTCCCTTAGGTTGTTCACACAAACGTGATTTTATGCTGAAGTTGGCAGTATCATTTGCTAGATCAGCAGTAATAATTGCTTAATAAATTGTGGTGCAGGGTGCAACAAGAAGGTTAGCGAGGTGGAGGAACTCTCCCGCTCTTCTGTTGCGCTCCTTTGGAGTGAGAAATGAAGGAGAAAGGCAACCAGGTATATGTTAGTACTGTGTAGTCTGTTTTTTTTTTTTGAAGAACAGGCAGTCTTCTGCATTGCTCGATTTTTTTTAAGAACAGGCAAGTCTTCTGCATTGGTCGAATTTAACTTGCACATTGTGCATTTTGTTTTGGACACAGTTGTAAATTTAAATCTGTGCACTTGACAATTGTTTTGAGCTACTTTTGTTTGAACTTGGATATCTAAAATGAATGTATAAAAAAAGATTGAAAAAATGAATGTTTGTTTCTCAACAAAGCGTACAGTTGAGAAGGTAAAATTCTTTTTCAAATACGGGCTCATCCACTTTCAGTCTATCGAATCGTCCGGTCGGACAAATTTTCCTTATAAGGGAGAATGAGAAGAATTGGGAGTGCAGAACATGCCGGACTACATGTGTTCGGTCGCCACAATTCTTCTTTTCTAACCATTTTTTGTTCTAATTATTTTTTCCTCCCGTTGCAACGCACGGGCATGTGTGCTAGTAAGTTAAAAAAAAACTACTGTTTGCCCTGGCGACTCGGGTAGACTACTCAGGGCAAGTCACTGAGTCAAGTCAGTAAGTCACTAGCGGCAGCCATGACGATTTGACTTGACTTGACTTGGCGGCAGTCAAAAACCTTGAGTGGTGTTTTCTCTTCACTAGTAGAAAAACACCCTTTCGGACAGAGTCGAATTTGCATTCATCCCGGTTGACTGATAAACCGGGACCAATGCCCCGGTTCGAGCTGCCAGGCCCCCGTGAGGCATTCGTCCCGGTTCAGTTGGGGTTATTCGTCCCGGTTCGTGCTACGAACCGGGACCAAAGCTGTCGCGAGGCTTTCGTCCCGGTTCGTAGCACGAACAGGGACGAATGCCCGAGCTTTGGTCCCGGTTCGTGCCACGAACCGGGATGAATGACCCTCCCCTGCCTATATACGTACGTAACCTCCGTCTTCTTCTCTACTGTGTTATTTTTTTGCTCGGATTGGTGGGAAGTGGGTGCTAGATTTTTTTTCCTTTGCCATGCACAAGATGTGTTCGATGAAATGCCCGAGCCACACTTAAGTTCACACAAAATGATATCCTCGACCGAGGTTAGCAACTTTATCCTTCTCATCTATAATTGATACAGAAATATTGCATGTGTCGATGTACGGTGGTTATTTCAGTATTCAATATGTTATTCTAATTGTATTTGATAAACTTAATTATATGATATGCAGATGGATGAACGACAGCGATGGATGTACGGCGACCGACGCTGTTCTGATTTTATTACAGGCCTGCATAAATTTATCCATGTGGCTGAGGCAAACAAATATGATGGTTTTATACCTTGTCCATGTGTGGACTGTCGGAACGTTAAGGAGCACTCTTCGTCGAGAACCATTCAAGGCCACCTGCTTCGGAGAGGTTTCATGCCCAGCTATAATTGTTGGACCAAGCACGGAGAAAGAGGGGTTATGATGGAAGACGATGAATAAGAAAATGATGATGAGAACTATCGTATGTTCTCTGAATAATATGGTGATACTGCGATGGAAGACAATGAAGAAAAAGGTGGTGAAGAACAACGGACGCCAGATGAGCATGCTGATGGTCTTGGTCGGGTCATTTCCGATGTACAACGAGAATGCGATACAGAAAAGGAGAAGCTGAAGTTGGAGGCCATGCTAGAGGATCACAAAAAGTTGTTGTACCCAAATTGCGAAGATGGCAGCACAAAGCTCGGTACCACACTGGAATTGCTGAAATGGAAGGCAGAGACTGGTTTATCTGACAAGGGATTTGAAAAGTTACTGAAAATAATGAAGCCGAAGCTTCCAAAGGATAACGAACTGCCCGAGACTACGTACGAAGCAAAGAAGGCTATCTGCCCGAGGTTGAAATTAAATAGGGAGAGTGTAAAAGAGATGTATATATGTAGGACGACGAATGAGATGTGTGTAATATATATATATTCGTGGCGATGATGTGTAATAGTGGTTCCTCTTATTTAACTAGTAGTGCCATTTTTGTAGTTCTAAGAAATATTTAATTTAAGTTTTTTAAACATGCATGCATTTTTCATAATTAAATAGGTCTTATTTTTCTGAACATTTTGGTATTTTATTCATATTTTTATGAATTATAGAATAATCATTATTTATTTTATAAATTTAAACAATTTTCTGAAATTTTTGGAAAAAGTAAAATCTGACGGGACAATAGTCCCGGTTCGTATTACGAACCGGGACGAAATCCCCAGGGCTTTCGTCCCGGTTCGTAATACGAACCGGGACGAAAGCCTCCGCCCCTGCTGCCTGTGGCCGGGCCACGTGCCCCCCCCATTCGTCCCGGTTGGTGTCCCAACCGGGACGAGCATTCGTCCCGATTGATTCGTCCCGGTTGGGGAACCGGGACCAATGGCCCAAACCAACCGGGACAAAAGGCTATTTTTCTACTAGTGCTTGAACCTCCAGCCGATTACATGCGTCCATCTAATTACTGGAACTTTTAGATCAGCGGGTCGACTTCTTGATTAGGTGGTACGATTTTGGTGTTCATATACAATCTTTGTTTAGAGGCACGTTAGGGCATGTACAACGCAAGTCGCCTGTACAGACGCTTAAGCGTAAAAAAATAAATACCATAAAACCTAATTATTCGCTAAGCACCGGACACCACATCGCGAGTACCGATGGCAATGGGTACCCATTACCCACCTACCCTGCGGGTTTTTACCCTGTAGGGTGAGGGTTTGGTAAAAAGAAATTACCCATGGGTATGCAAATGGTAAAAAGTGTATACCCAGTGGGTATAATGGGTGCGGGTGTGGTATAGCAGAACCCATACCCACATACCCATGTACCCAGTTTGTTTTGCATATGAAACGTGAATTCTCTAGAAAAATCCCAATTTCCAAAATTTAATACCTAGAGTAAACGAGACAAGTGCTAAATTTACAGTCAATTTAGTTTAACCCTAAGACCAATTAGGTTTTACTTTATCCCATCCCGCTGTCAGGCCTGCCGTGTCTAAGTCAACTCATGACACGACGCCCCGGCCAGTCGCCCACGCCTCCTATCACTTCATCTCCTGCATCATAGACGTCCCGACGCCCCGCACGATCGATCTCATCACCCAGGGTCGAATTAGTGAATAAATAATCCTAGATGTCGTTGTTTTTCTTATATGTTATGTTGTTAATATTACCTCGCTAAGTTGTTGGGTGGGTTTACCCATGGGTTTTTAGTACCCTGACGAGTGCGGGTATGGTATAAAATCTATACCCAGATGCGGGTACGGGTATGGGTGCGGGTAAGATACGTAGGACGCGGGTACGGGTTTGGTTAAGCTATACCCATACCCAACGGGGACGGGTGCCATCGGTAATCGCGAGCGCTAATTTCCGACGCTACCTGACTAGAAATCGCTAGTCAAATCTGTCTAGCTTGAGGAAAAAAAAAGTGCTAGCGCTCGGCGCAATACTAAGCGTCGGCGCAAGGTTCGTTCCCAGGTTTGGCTGGGATTCTAACGTAACTGCTGGTATTTTCATCCTAGAGCCTGGGCTAAGCGCCCGCGCTGTACATGCTCTTAAAGGATCTAGTATGATTTCTAATCAACAAGCAGCACTACCAGAGTAACAGCAGCACATGGATAATCTTGCTCTGTTTCAGATCAGTTCCATTGTGTTCCTTTTTTGAATTATCAAGAGCGTGTTTTAAAAAAAAAATTGTAAGAGCTTGTTTCAATGCAGCATTTTAACAGCTACTAGTTGGTTGCCCGTGCGTTGCCACGGAACAAAATAAATAAATAATAAATAGTGACATCTGATTAAAATGTTTTTTAATGAATTTTACAAACACAATCGGTGTCGTTATTTTTCAACAATGTTGCTATTCACGTCCATCGTCTCCATGTGTCATACTCTTCATTTTTCTTCTCACCTAACAAAGCATCTCCTCCTACGATTTATCGATATCCCTTGAGTTGCCGCCTCATCCTCGCTATGATGCGCTTAGTCCGCATATTCATCCCCGTTCAGAATAATATTTTTATTATAATACCGTCTGTCCCCTTCGCCGTCTCATTCACATTGACTTGAGTTTGGCGGCATGTATCGTATCGTCCTCATCAGCGCCTACATCCTCTTCTGCCCGCCTACTCTTGTCCTCGTGCTGACAGGCCTCACATTCCCTTCACCCATCAATGCCATCTCTTGATTGAAACCAGGTGTGAAGAGTGCGATGGTCATTGCTCCTACTCCGGTGGCAACACCTCTTGCATCTAGGAAGGAGGAAAAGGAATGATGGAGATTCAAGTGTCCGCCGAAGGTAGTGCTCAAGCTTCTGTGTATGGTGGAGATTATTTTCTCATCCTAAATAGTTTTAGAGCTTATTCACATACAATTTGTGATGAAATTTCGCATAGTAATGTTGGCACAAAAACAACTTAAGTCCATAGGACATGTGTCTTAAGCGTACGTGACAATCATCTGAAGGTACAATGATAAATCCAATCTCTTTTATGATTGGACACAAGACCTCCAGGCTTGGAGCCTGCTCCAGGATCCGGATCCTCCACACAGCCAACTTGTCCCAACAATGTCAGTCTTGGCATCGGTGGCAGAGGACAACGATGTTCATGTAGTTGAGGAGTGTGTCGCCGTAGCTCTTACTCTCCTTAGCCTCCATGAAGTAAGTATACCAGTCGTTCTTCCTGTCGTCCTCTTTCTCCTTGGATGAGATTGTGTGAACGCTACCCAATACATGGCGCCACCATCTGGCCAACACGTATTACCTGGAAAAAAAAGGTGGAGCACGGCTTGCCCACGTTCCTCGCGTGAGCTCGGTGCGTCGTGGATGCCATCCAGCACTCCTAGTTTTGTACCCTCACATTTTTTTTGTAAAAGAAAACATGAATTACAATCACCATACATCCTCGTCTCCTCTTTGTTCTGATAAAGGTCCTTGCCTTGTCTGTTTCGTCCAGGGGCGGAGCTGGGCGGCCACCCTATCTTGATTTTTGGATGTATATGTTTTATTAGAACAATTTAAGTGGTCGAACGATTAAAAAAAAGATTTCGTATGAAAAAGTTACGCTGTTTTAGTGAAACATTATGCAAATTAGCTCGACACTATTTATGTCTTTGCCTCAATTTGTGAGTTCTCCCTACCTTAATTTTTTTCTTCCTCTGCTGGTTTCGCCCACGGATAAGGAGAAAGCTCTCTAAGCACCAGCATGCCCGACGTCTCCTACTCTACCACATGAGCTCCTAACGGCGGCAAGCTAGCGCTCGACAGGGAAGCCGAAGACTGCACCCGGTGAACTTTTGCTGTTGAGATCATAATGACGAGGTGCCCGAGCCGATGAAGCAGCGTGTCCTGAGTGCATGACTGACATTGAAGGTGGGATTTGTGTGGAGCATGGCGAGGCGAAAATTCTGCACGGAAAGCCCACCACACTCCCCGCCGCATCGCTTGTAAGCCCCAGGTGAGACCGGCGCTCTTAGGGCTTGTTTGGTAACTGCAATCCCGGGGGGATCCCGACCTTTTCCCGGGGAGAATTTTCCCCTAGTCCGGAGGTCGGGAATAAAATCCTGAGGTTTTACACCTGTTTCTTCAGATTTCCGGCCGGGATTATTTTCCCGGGGCTATTTAACCCGGACAGCCAAACAAGCCCTTAGTGGTGGCAGCGGTGGCGAACTGACGACGTTCGTACAGAAGACGTACGAGATTACGGATGACCCGCCGATGGACGCGGTGGTGTCGTAGAGCGTTGAACCGATGGTTTTTAGTCTGTCGGAGTTCACTGCGGGACTGCTGCCTAACTACTTCAAGCACAACATTTTTTCCGGCTTCATAGCCAAGCTCAAAACACCCAACAGCCGTTCCTATTGTTATGGAAATTCACGGCGGAGGCATGGCCAAGCACGGACATGACGCCGTTCAGGTAGATGTTATGAAAATTCTGCACGGAAAGCCCGCCACACTCCCCGCCGCATCGCTTATAAGCCCCAGGTGAGACCGGCGCCCGTAGTGGTGGCAGCGGTGGCGAACCGACGACGTTCGTACAGAAGACATACGAGATTACGGATGACCCGCCGATGGACGCAATGGTGTCGTAGAGCGTTGAACCGATGATTTTTAGTCTGTCGGAGTTCACTGCGGGACTGCTGCCTAACTACTTCAAGCACAACATTTTTTCCGGCTTCATGGCAAGCTCAAAACACCCAACAGCCGTTCCTATTGTTATGTTATTTCAGTTTTCTTTTTGGCAGAAAACAATGCTTGGAGCGGAGAAAAATGGGGAAGCGCTGGATGGTGTGGTGCCTTGCATGCATGGATACAAACCATTACAAAATCAATATGGAAAAAAATCAAGGTCAGAAAAGCTCCCACACGATCGGGTCAAGTTAGTTAGGAAGAGAGTAGTTTGTTGACTTGAATATAGTCGTTTGTTTGGGAGAGAGAGCGTGAGGGATAACCACGGCTGGTTTTTAGGATTGTTTTAGTTTTTTTTTTGCGAAAAGATTGTTTTAGTTATCTCATCGTATATTTACGTGACGTAAAGTGTGACACCAGGCATTCACGGACTCTCCTTTAATAGTAAAGATTATAACTGGCATAAACAGGAGCTCTCTCACCATCTCTCACGATCTGGACACTTCTGACAGTTAGATCTCCTCCTCAATACGTTTCTAGCCGTCAGATCTCCCTTAGATCCCGTACTGGGCTAAATGTCCCTAGGGGATGCTTTTCTGGGCATCAAATTGGCCCTCTGTCGTGTATTGGGCCCGAAAACGTGCTAAGCCCAGTAATAGTCCGGGGCACCGGGCTTGAGAGGTAGCGCCGATTCAGATCTCATCGATTAAAAAGAAGACCACTCGATGGAATTCTCCCGAAGTGAAGCGACGCTGAGGTGCGCTGCCATCGATGTCGCGATTGGAGCCGGAAGTAGAGGCCGCGGCTACCGATGGGGTGCCCTTATTTGCGAGACGCTGCAGCTGATCTCTGCGTACAAGATGCCCGACCCGGAGCCCTTCATACACGAGCGTGTGGGGAGGCACGCCATCTTCTCCGCCCACCCGGCTTCAACTGCCTCCTCCTCGCCGTCGAGCGCCGCGCCTTCAGCTGCAGGCCTGCAGCTACCCTTCCTCCATGATCCATGCTCCTTAGTGCACGATCCCTGAAACACAGCTGAAGGCCCGCCATTTGTTCATTTGTGGGGTTTTCTCCAGTACAGTACAAAGCCATGAGTGAAGCCATGTCGCTTCCGGGGCGGCCTCCTTCTCTTCCATCACACGCATTCCTAAGTTTTGAGCTTCAGATCCCCTAACTGGATTCCCGATCGAGAAATGGTCAGATTATTCCTCCTCCCTCTCACCGCATTAGCGGTTGAATTGGCTCTGGGTTTCGTCAAAGGAGCAATCGCTCCCGATTTCTTGGCGGCGCAGCCTGGTCTGGCCGAATTATTTATCCTCGCTATTTTTCTACTCAGTTTTTTCCTGGGGGTGTGGGTGGCGTCTTCGTCCGGCAGTTTTGATGAAGGGTTGGGTTATACTTACTTCACCCATGAATTTTTACTCTGAATGAATATGAATGGACAGTTTCTGTGTCAAGTCTATACTGATGTGCAAAGGCTCATCAGGATTTCTTCGTTTGCCCTTTTTGTTGTCTGCTATTTTCTAGCTGTATTATTTGCAGCGAGCAACTGAACTAGATACCCTTTTTCATCTATTAAATTGGTAATACTGCTGAAACAATGATGTGTGAACCATGGAGTATCATATCCCGTCTTTAGGAGATTGTTATGTACGGACGCGCAAGTTGGTTTGTCACTTGATTTGGAACAGAGGGCGTACTGTATACAATGCCGTGGTCTGTTATTTTTCAGTACTCACAACTCTACTAATGTAAGTTTCTTTTTGTATTGAAGGTTAATGAGTTCAGTCATCGTGCCTTTTACTAGCACGTTAAGCTTTACATTGTATCAAATACTCAAAATGAGTTGATTTAACAAATTTTGTTTGATCATACATGCTTATTTTACCTAGCATATTCAGATAGTTTACGAAATATGAAGGTGTATACTTGTTACACATTCAAATCTCAATCTGTTTACAGGCCTAGCTCGAAGAAAGACAAAATGGAAAAGAATGGGGTCCATGAGCCACCAACGGGTGTGTCTCAGAATAATTCACCTTCGCGAAGTTATGTTGATCCAGTGAGTTCTGTCTTTCAAGGATAATTTGAAAGCTGCCGCCCGATTAAGGCAAACAAACAGAGGGATTAGTGAAGCCTAAGTGGAGCACCATTCAGTAGTTAGTTTTGATGTTTCACTTAGGCCATGTTGTAAACAGTTAGACAAATTTTATTCCCCACCATGACGTCGTTGTGGATTCTACTGGAAGCAGAAACGTTTTATAAATTTGTTTTCTGTTAACATGCAAAAACCTTGTAATTTACGGTCCACAGTACTTAATAGTGTTTTTATTGACAGATGATCATGGCATCATCCGGAAGGTAACTCTCTTCAGCTCCAATTTCAATGAGTGGATCAAGCTGAAAAAATCAAATATAGGAATTAGATATTACTATTATTGATCATTTTTTGAGTTTCAATGGGTGTTCTTTGACTTGGCATGAAAAGACTGATCCTGGAGAACTTCCTGAGTTGACATGGGAACACAACATAAGTAATATTACATATGATTTGCCGTCATCTGGGCTTAGATGGAGGGAGGCACGGCAGATGGTATTTCTATTTCCACTACTTTATGCAAGTGTAGTCTTTTGGTTAACTCATCAGAGCAAGACTGAGCCAAATAGGGGTAATGGTACATGTGAGAATTCTTAAGACAAACCATTATGGGGCTGAATATCCGAATCTCTTCTAGATCTATTATTTTCAGTAATTAAGCTAGAAGATGCTATCTCATGGTTTCCGATGATATTCTGCTTCATATATGTGCAATTTACAGGAAAAGCATGAAAATATGATAAAGAAGAAAGGCGGAAACCAGCCCTTAGAGTGGAGCAATTACAACTCAATGACATTCACTCAATGTGTAATGATTTCATTGCGCCGTATTCTTAAACTGCTTTCTACAAATGCCAAAAACACGATGCCACCACATTTTCTTGAGAATAACATATTGGGTGACATTTCTGCAGGTGATAAATGAGACACTTAGTGTGGCTAACATTGTTAGTAGTGTATTTCAGATGAGCAAACACGAATATTCATTTCAAAGGTATTTCAGTACCCTGAAGGATTCTACACCTTCTGGTTAGGAACCATCCCTAATGTGTAACATTTGCTTTATTCATTATTAGGCTACACTATTCCAAAGGGCTGCAATTATTTTATTTCATTCAGAGTTGTGTACCTCAATAGCGGGCACTATGAGAATGCCAGGATAGGTTGACCCTTCGAGATGGCAGGTATTCTTCACATTGTTACTGGCCTAATTATTCTGTTATGCCCTTAATTAGAAAAGTTAAGTAAATGCATGCAGAAGGTTATAGTTTCATTATACTATGTACTCAATTTGTTGCTGGTGCAGAGGAACAATTAAATTCAGAATGAGGTAGGGGCAAAACTATTTACGCTCTTTAGATATACGGAGGCTCTACCAAACTTTATGTTGGCCATTTGAGGCACGTGTGTTATATGTTTTGTGAGAAACATTGCTAAGTGAACAGAATAATCAAAGACATTGCATTTTATATTCACACTTGTGCTTCAAGAAAGATATTACCTTGGGTCAACTTTATTTTTATTATGTCAAACTCTTTATCTTTATCTACTACAGAATGTAGTGTGGTTATTCCTCTAGATACCCAATATTGTCCTTTTATTTTGTTCTCAAGAGAGTAATCATAACTATTTAACGTCAAAAACAAATCCTGACAACCTTGGATCCTCATGTAAGTAGTTTTCGAAACTTTGTTTGCCCACTTGGTTCACACTTCTGAAATTTTTAAAAATTATAATAACTTTTCACTCATTACTAACAATTTATTTTCCTAAAGGACGGGCGCGGCAACGCGCGCCTACACGATCTAGTAAGGATATTATAACTGAGACAAGAGGAAGCTCTCTCACGTCCTAAGCCTTTTCGGCAGGCCGATCTGGACAAGAAAATCTTGCAAATAATTGTCACAATGCTGAGACTTGGTATGCTCTATCTTTGTGAGTGCGGCGATATGGGGTAGATCGGCTCCCCAAAAAAAATTGAATCCGTAAATTTCTGTTTCAAAAAATACTGAAAAAATCATGTTATTGATAATATTGTGATCCACCACTGTGAAAATTTTCAATCACAAACCTGTTATACTCTGATCTGGACAAAAAAAGAGAAATGTGCAGATCTGAATCGGTGAACAGCGCGCAATCTCAAAATTTTGAAATCTTGCCAGATTTTTCTTTTTTTCTCAGATCAGAATATAACGAGTTTGTGATTCAAAATTTTCACGGTGGTGGATCACAATATTCTCTACAACTATGATTTTTTCAGAATTTTTTGAAGTTAAAATTTGCGGATTTTTTTTGGAAACCGAGCTACATGTAGCTCGGCCTCCATTTTGACTTTTCGCTATCTTTGTACTCTTTGATCTTCATGTACTAGTGTTACGTTTTTTCTTGTGAATTGTTGTTACCTTTTTTCTTGCTGATAATAATGGTTTACCCCCTTTAGGCTTGAAGATTCAGATGATTCTTGTACTTCAGTCATAAGAAAACCTAATTATGAACACAAATATCCAAGTGGTGCAAAGATGGGAGGACCAAATTGCGCATAAATAATTCTTTCTCAAATTTGACTTGTCAGACACTTCTTTATCATATTTTGTGGAGATTTTCTATGTCAATTCAGCTCACCATAGCCGGTGGTTATTGTTGTTATTTTTATTGTGTGATACAGTCACACATAGATGGGATAGGTGTGGTCAATTCGACCCTCTCCTCTCGTCCCCGTGCGGCGTCGCCCTCCCCCTCTCCTCTCGTCCCCGTGCGGCGCCGCCGTGCCCGCACCGGGGCGCCCACCTCCTCTCCCCTCGAGCCCACCCCCGCCCCCCTCTCCTCCGCCACCGTCGGTGACGTCGCCATGGCTAAGCCTGGGCGGCACGGCGGCGGCGGTGTATCCTCAAGCGACGGAGGGATCCGGGTTGGCGGCGGCCTGATCTAGATCTTGCCGGCGGTGGGGGCGGACAAAAGGCGGCAGAATCTTCTCTCTATGGCGGTTGTCCGGTGGTGGCCGGAGGGAGGTGGCGCGGCCGTCCTCTGCTCGTCCTGGCCGGCGGGCGCTTCGTGGAGGAGGTCCTGGTTTTGGCTCCACACCACGAGGATGGCCGGGGCGGCTTCCCTGGGCCTGGCGGTGGTGGTCATGTCCTTCGCCGGACGTGGACGGCCGGGTTCACGGCTGGATCGGCGGATCCGTTCCGTCATCTAGTCCTGGCTACGAGTCGGGATGACATAGTTGCCGGTGAAAACCGAGCCATCTTCGGATGGCGGGTGATGGCGGCGTTTACGCCGTTCCCTTGTTGAAGGAATCGCCGTGCAACTATGGTCAACTTGTTTGTGCTGCTTCGGGGGAAACCCTAAGATCTGGGCTTCTGGATCGGGCGATGGCGGTGCTTCGGTGTCGTGTTCCCTCTTGGGGGCATCGTTTGAGGAGCAGTGCTGGAGGGAAGATGCAAGAGGTGAAGCGGTGTGCCTTCTCTCGCGTTGTCGATGACGGGTCTGGGCGGCATGGAGCAGCGGGGGTCTCGGCGCTTGACTCGACTTGATGGACTCGCGCAGGGTAGCGCAGATTGGATGTGCTGTCTGGCGTCATGGCGACGTCGATGGCAGGCCTGACAAGGTTATTGCATTGATCTCTCCTGAAGATGGGTACGCGGAAGATGGCGGCGGCGATTTCTTAGCGTGTGCAGTGGTGTGCGTCGAGTGTCGGCTGGACCGGTTGGTGCTCCCAGCTCGCTGTTGGGCGGCTTGATGAGGCCACCGGATTTAGATGATGTGCGTTGGTGAGTGAGGTCAAAGCGGTGGCTCTGATCGGTCCACCCCCTTCATCAAGCTTGTAGGTGTAGCGACTTTTCGCCTAGATGGTGGCTTCTGGTTGATTGGTGTATCTCTTTGTAAGGCTATGTGGTTCCTGTTTTTATTAATAAAAAGAAGGTTGTGTGCATCCTTTGGATGCAGAGGCCGGGGGAACACCCTCCATTTCTAAAAAAACATAGATGGGATTTTTTTGCAGGTAAAATATGAACTTTATTAGACAGGTGGTGATACAACAATCAAGATCCAACAGCTGAAAGACATATTCAGGACCGAGTGGGGTTATACAGTCATACATAGATGGTCTATTGTTAGTACTCCCTCAGTTCCAAATTAAGTGATGATGATTAGCTTAACTTGGGACGAAGGGAGTACTAGACTGCAACAGTCACCCACAACTTAGGCATGGTGGCAGGTCTTCTTGAGTTCGCTGTTGTGCCAGTGGAGCAAACCTAAAGCATCGTGGTCACATAGTCACCAGAGCTCCAGGGGAACATGGAATGTCTTTGTGCCCTCGACGATATAGACTTGGTTGGAGAGAAGGGGTTAAACGTGAGCGTCGAAGATGGCAGGACCTCTCCGTTCACAGTGCGTCTGACATGCCAACCCGGTACGTCTCGCGTGGGCACATGCACGAACAATACCTGGCCGCCACCAGTTGCGCCGGTCCCTGTCATCGACCTCGACTGTATGCCTCAGCCAACTAGCTGACGAGGACGCCAAGCTCGGACATGCGCTTAGTTCCAAAGAAAGATAAAATTGAAATTTCAAATTGAGGCCAAGGATTTTGTAGTTGGGTGAACATTTCTATCACAGGAAGAGATTCATCGATACATTGAAAATATAGGTCCAACGCTTTAATTAGTCTATGGATTTGCATGAGTGATTATCTATGGCGAATAAAGAGATGGTTTCTCTTTTGTGAATGGGGATCTTTCACCGTGTTTGTAAAAGTCTCCAAGTCTTGTAAGTGACTCACCTTGTGGTTTTATGTTTAATATAAAAACACTCTTTATTAAAAAAGCGAGTATTAAAAAAGCGACTCATTTTGTCGTGTCTAGGCTTTTTTTGAAAGGTGGTCAGTTTAGCCTTTGCATCGACATATGAACATGACTTAATTTAGCATGGTTTCAAACTTGTAATTGTCTTGAAACTATCACTACAACACAACTGATATTCAAAGGCACTTCAAAGTGCCACTAAATGTGGTCCAAATGCCACTAATGACCTATTGTGGCACTTTGGAGAAGTGCCACCTTTGCTTGTGTCTCAAAAAGCTATTGTGGCACTTCTCCAAAGTGCCCCAATAGGTCATTACCTATTGAGGCACTTTGTGAAAGTGCCCCCCAAAACCAATTAGTGGTACTTTGAGAAAGTGCCCCAATAGGTCATTACCTATTGAGGCACTTTCACAAAGTGCCCCCAAAACCAATTAGTGGCACTTTGAGAAAGTGCCCAAATAGGTCATTACCAGCACGCATCGGCCGCTCCTCTCGTCGGCGGCGGCCGCGTCGACGAGCAAGTGGACCTCGGCCTCACCGTGGCAGAGCAGGAGGTGGCGCGCGTCGGTCTTCCTTGTCCACCGCGCGTGAAGGTGGAGCAGGAGGCTCTCCGTCGGCCCCGCGTGTGAAGGAGGAGCAGGAGGCTCGCCGGCAGCGGCGCCGGAGCCGAGCCCAACGTTCCCATGGACTTGATTGCTTTTTTATTTCAGTCTAGGGACTTGATTGCTTTTTTCAATTTCTATCCAGGGACCTGACTGTTTTTTATAATTTTCTAGTCTGGCTCTACTCATGCGGGGTACCAAACAATATCTGAACACAACCCAGCTGAGCTCATACGAGCTACCAAATAGAACAGTTTGAAGCACACTTGTATCTAGTTAGCATGGGTAGACTCAGCCTGTATAGACTGAGATAGACCATACAGGCTACCAAACACACCCTTAGTGGCACTTTCTCAAAGTGCCACTAATTGAATTTGAGGCATTTTCACCAAGTTCCACTAATTGATTTAGGGGCATTTTTTCCAAGTGCCCCAAATAATATTTGAGGCACAAAAAATGCCTCTAATTCAATATGAGGCATTAACTCAACAAACCAAATTATCACTTTCTATCAATAGTACCAAATTGGGTAGCACATACATTATGTACCAACTTAACACAGATTATCAAATTCAACATAGCTGAGATCAAACTTAACACAGATTGTCACAACACCTTTCAAAACACAAGTTTCTATTACTTTCTGTCAACACCTGCATGCTATCACTTTCTAGATGAATCTTTCATCAGTTTATATCACTATCAACACCACAATGCTCCATCAACTTCTATCATTGTGTACCAACTTTGTATCAATCATTTTGCTGCTACGATGCCAGTGTATCTGCTAAAATTACTATGTAAGAGAATTGAACACATTCTGCTGAAACATCATTGAACTTCTGAACACAATAGGTACTAGCAAATTTATTTACCTTCAATATCATCCAATTTCTTCTTCTTTGCTTTTCTGCTTATGCCTGAAACCGGATCAACTATTGTGACCTCCGATTTGCTCAAATGTTTAGCAATACCACTGCACATATGTGCTACTGCTGGATTCATATATGCTTTTGTAACCTATAATTTTTTTGGTGATTGTCACAAATTAGCAGAATAATACAAATGAGCAGACATAACACAAATAGTAATCCTGGACTGATATCACAAATAGGCGGAACAATACAAATATGGAGTCATTTAACTTACAAATTTCTTTGGCCATTTGATGCAGCGTGCTTCTGCATGCCTTATAATAGTGATTCTTCCTATAGGTTCAGGTAGAACAGTTGCATTATGTAGGACTATGTTTACGAGGACTTCAATTTGATCTTATTTTCCAATTTTTTGCACAGTTGCCAATGCAACCAACCTTTCAGTGTTTGGTGATGTTACACCTACTTCCATGCCTTTTTTATCTTGTCACTCTGCAAAGGCAAGTAAAACTTTCATGTTTACTAGTACAAATCCCTATTAGTAAGTAGAACTTGCATGTTAGTAAGTGCAGCAGACTAACCTTCATGGGTTTCCTTGGGTGTAACCAATCAGAGTGGTCCTTGGCATACTTCCCTGTAGTTTTCATTTCATCATCAACTTGCTTTGTCTTTCCAATTTTCTCTTCTACCTTCTCCTCCTTAATATTCTGATATACTGTTGAATCTGACAGAAGTTGTTGGTAAGATCTCTTTGCTTTAGAGTTTGTGGTTTGACTAGCAATGACAGTTGCTGAATCTTCAACTTTAACTTCTGTTCTATTCCTCTTGTACTTATTCTTCAACTTAATCAAGGTTTCAGCTGTTTCACAAACTTCTCTTTCTGTTCCTGCTTCTGCTACTGCTTCAGATTCTTCTCTTGCATCATCTTATTTGTTGACTTCTGTCCTTTTTCGTTTACTTCCAATTACAGATGCTACTTCAGCTTGATACTTTGGTTGGCTTCCTATTGCCTAACTGCTGCTACGGCTGGGAACCTATTTTCCTGTTGGTGCTTGACTCCTGCTAGGTCTGGGAGCCTCTTTTCCAGTTGGTGCTTTACTACTACTAGTTTTGAGAGCCTATTTTCTAGTTGGTGCTTGACTTCCACTAGGTTTGAGAGCCACCTTTGCTGTTGTTGCTTGACTGCTGCTAGATTTCAGAGCCTCTGTTGCTGTTGGGACCTTGCTAGGTTTGAGAGCCACATTTGCTGTTGTTGCTTGACTGCTTGTAGGTTTCAGAGCCTCTTTTGCTGTTGGTGCCTTGCTAGGTTTGAGAGCCTCCTTTGCTGTTGTTGCTTGACTGCTGCTAGGTTTTGTAATCACATTTGCTTGGCTAAGTTTTTGGTTAACTGCTGACATGACTTTCTTGGCTGCTGCTATTGTCCTGGTAGTTGCTTCAAGTTCCAATTTCTGAACATCTTCCTCTTGTGTTGATGTTGTTACTTCCTGTGCCACTTCTTTGTGGACTTGGGTATTTCCTTGGCTTGATTTTCTTGCTTCATTCTGGGAAAGCAGATACTCAAGCTTCTCTTCCATAAGTCGACTCCTGAGTACTATAGCTGTTTGGTTGGCTGATAGTGTCTCTACTTGACTTCTTAGCTGCATGTTCTCTTCTCTTGCATCCCTCAATGACAGTATAGCTTCATTCAACAGTTTTAATGAACTGCCACCCACAAGCAGTCCAAAACCATGCATTCTAGAGTTCCTAGATCTTGGGAATACTGTGGAGTAGACATCACCATCTGCATGCTCCTCCGACATAAGTGATGGATTTTTCTCATAACTCATTTTTATTTCTGCCTGTCAACACATTTATGGAACATTAATATGCAATTGCATTAATAAGGAATAATGTGAGTTGCATTGTCTACAAGAATTGATGACATACATTTTTTCTTGAGCAGTAATCATCCACTGGTTGGCCTTTTTTGTTTGTGTGCACGACACGGTACAGCTCTGCCCTTGAAACTTTTCTTCCCAAATTCAGTTCCTACAAATTTGCACAGATTATACATGTAGCCAATTATTTTCTTACAAATTGTGTTAAGAACATATTTATTCAGAACATACCATTTGATCATGCACAACTGCAAAACCCCTGGTACCAGAAGTGTGCCTACCATTTTCCTGATTTTCCCTTGAAGTTTTATTCTTGGTCGATATTGTCTACAGACATGAGCAAAAAAAGTTAATAACCAAATTTGGTAAGCAGTCAACAAGCTATAGCACCAGAACATTAGTGAAATACTTGTCATATACTCTTCAGATCTCCCGTACTGCACAAGCCATGCCCATTGTGTGTCTAGGACTCTTCCTTCACACCCATTGTCTATGTTTTGCTTGAGGGACAACTCTGAATTATAATATTTCTTCTTCAAATAACATTTGAATGATCTCCTTTTCTTACTTGCTGATTTCAGCACCCATTCTTTGTGGACTTCATCGATGACGAAGAAAGTCTACGTTTTGGTGAACTTATAGATGAGCCCAACGTAATTATGCACACGCAACAAAAGTAGACAAGAAAAATGTGGTGGTACCTTTACAGTCTTCCACAACTTCTCTTTTTCAGAATGTGGCACTTTTCTCCAATTTCTTTTATCAACAGACACATCTTTTCCTTTGACCAAACTACTCATGAAATTTGTTGATTTAGATGTCCCAGATGGTTGAAATTGGTTTGCACCTTGTTGTTCGGTCCATGCTTTTCCCAAAACTTTCTCATTTTTAGTCGGTCCCCTTTTTCGCTTCTCTTCAATTACTGGCAAAGGTAGCATTACTTTTGATCAAGTACAAACTAAAACTACTTGTTCTTCAACAGTGGAAGTTTGTTAATACATACCATTTCCTGATCTGGTTGGTAGTCCTTGTTCTCGTCCTTGCTCTTATTCTTGCTCTTGTTCATTCTCATCCATTGTTTCATCAGATGAGTAACCGTGCTGCTCGTAATACAATTGCTTTTCATAATCCCTTGTTTCTTCAGAGTAGTATCCTGAATTGCCCTTGTTCATATGCTCAAACTCTTGTTGCTTTCCATCTTTGGATTCATAATCCCTACCAGTCTGTTCTACAAATAAATATCAAATTATATTCTGTACTTCTCCAGTCGAAACAATGTCATATTTTCAAACTTACTTCTTTCTGAGAGAAATATATGCCTTTAGATCTAGCTGGCTTCAGTAGACTAATTCTGCAGTTCTTAGCTGCTTCCTCATCTACACATTCATCAGGTAGATTAAGTTTCTTTAACTTGGTATTCAGCTCCTGCAATCTCCTATCCGGATCAGCAATCATTGTTGCACCTGGAAACAAAATTAATGGTGACGTTAGTTCATGTCAAATACCACATATCATGACATACTCAGTACTGGGAAAAACTCACATGGTCCACAACAACATCCATAGAATAGTAATCCCTTACAGTTGGTTCAATGACAGCATGCCACTCAATGTCCACAGGATCTTGCACATAATACACTTGTTTGGCTTGACTAGCTAGAATGAAGGGTTCAAAATTTTGGTCCAGTGCATTGCACATATGATTAAAATTAACCTCTGTTATTCCAAAGTTATCCAAGTGCCTAACTCCATTACTGTTTTTTTACCCAGTCGCATTTGAAAAGGACTACATGACCTAGAATAATTCAACTCCACAATCTCACTTATTCGGCCATAATAGGTTACATCCCCTTCAACTGGATTTCCATCCTTGGCACTGGCATAACTAGAAGTTTTTGCAACCACTGAAACCCCATCACATTGTGTAACCTTGCCTGAACCATAGTTTTGTGTATGATAATTGCTGCCATTAATACAATAGCTATTGTACGATTTGCCATCATATATGGTCTTTGGGCCAATGTAAAGACTTCATCAGGTACATTTATTCCCTGATCTTTGAGATGTTGTACCTAACATAGAAAATAAATTTGTAAATAACAAGGATTAAATTGAAGTAATTTTTCCTTATACATTTGTATATATACAATTTATTAGTATATAATAACATAATTGATTCCTTACATGGTCAACAAACCAAGTATGGAATTGTTTGTGGTGAGTGTTCTCTATCTCCCTCTTGGAATTCTTTCTTCCAACTTGCAAGGAGAGTTTGTGTTGCCTACATTATTTAGTAAAGAGTTAGTTAATGTTATGATTTGATCTTGCACACCACCCAAGGGACAAGTGTATCAGAATCTCACTGGGCATACTCTTCAATGTTTGGATAGTTCATAAGCACACATCTCTGAGCTTGTGTCCATGATGTGAAATCAACTTGACTAGCCACAAAACCAGACAAAGGCCTACCAATTTTTCTCAAATATTGCTGACTATCAGTTGATGAACCAGTATTATCATCATGCCTTGGACCTCTATTAAGCACCGTCGTACTGTCATGCAAGTATCTTGAGCAAAAATTCAGGCTCTCTTCAAACTGGTAACCTTCTGCAATTGCTCCTTCTGGGTGACTTGTGGTTCGTACCATATTCTTGATCTTGCCAATAAACCTCTCAGTAGACCACATGTCTCTGTAGTTCACTGGTCTAGCAATTCTCACTTCAGTTGCTAGGTGCATAGTTAGATGTACCATGATGTCAAAGAAGGCAAGAGGAAATATCATTTCCAGCTGTCATAAGATTTATGGAATTTTAGCTTCCCACTTCTGAATTTCTCTAACATCTACCACTTTACCATACAACACCTTGAAATACCTGCATAGACTTATCAATGGTACAGATACAGTCTCAGGTAATGACCTACACAGTGCCAATGGCATCAAATCTTGCATGATGATGTGACAGTCATGTGTCTTCAAACCTACTAGTTTTTTTTTCTTCTAAGTGTACCTTGTGAAATAAGTTGGATGCATACCCATCAGGAAACCTTGCATGCTTAATAATTATACAGAAAATCATTTTTCCTTGAGGAGTCATCTGGTAAATGGCTCTGGTTATTATAGGTTTTGGTCCTGCTACATCAGCATGCAATTCAGATCTTATGTTCATTTCTTGTAGGTCCAACCTAGCATTCAATCCATCTTTTCATTTCTTATCCACATCAAGAATAGTACCGACAATGTTATCAAATACATTCTTCTCCACATGCATAATGTCTAAGTTGTGTCTGACCAGAAGTGTCTCCCATTATGGCAGGTTGAAGAACACACTCCTCTTTTTAAATGTAACCTCCACATTGTGCTCAAATATGTCACCATACACCTCATCCTGTTCAGTTTGTTTCTTCCTTGTCTTATCTTTCTTCTTTTTTTGTAGCTTCCCATAATCTGTTACGGGAAGATAGGGCGCGGGGAGGAGATCGACGGGGAAGATAGGGCGACGGGGAGGGGAGCGATGGGGAGGGGAGCGATGGGGAGGGAAGTCGGGGAAACTGTTACGGGTGGGGTTTTTCGAAAATGTTACGGGTGGATTTTTTCGAAAATGTTACGGGTGGGGGTTTCCTATTACGGTTCCCTCACTCCATTACCCCTCACCATTACGGTCCCCTCACTCCACTCAACGAATTACAGAGTACTAAATGTTCAGGTCATTTGCTTGTAGTGCTTGCAGTAGGTACTTGCAGATTTATTAATTGTATGCTCCTGCTCTGATCTGATTCAGAGCAGGCTGATTTCGTTATATGTGTTGAATTCTTGTCATTTTGTATCATTCAGTTGTTACTCTGAAGATACATGCATGGACAACTATACTGAATCTTGTTGTAACACACTGTAGGGACCTAATGGCCAGCCACAACAATGATGCAATCCCCACAAACAACAGTGATGATGATGATGAGTACATTGAAGATGAGGACGATTACATCAGTCCAGAGGACGACTACGTTGAAGATGAGGATGATTACATAAGTCTAGAGGAAGATTGCATCACAATAAGAGGTATGGATGCATAACCTTGGGGTAGTGTAAGATCTTGCTAGTTTGTGAAGTACATGGATGCTTAACAGTTATATATGTTGCTCATGTAGCACCTGGCCATGCTGGATTTGAGTCATTTGACATGCATTGTTGATACTTCTCAAACGTATCTATAATTTTTGAGTGATCCATGCTAGTTTTGTGATATTGTCACATGTTTTTACTGTCATTTATATCATTTTTATGCATTTTGTCGAACTAACCTATTGACAAGATGCCCAGTGCCAGTTCCCTGTTTTTGCTGTCTTTTTGTTTCAGAAATTTACTTCTGGAAATATTCTCGGAATTGGACGAAAATTTACGGAGATTTTTTATGTGACGAAAGACACCTAGAGACCAAAGGGCAACCCTGGGGGGCCACCCACAGGGCAGGGACGACCTCCTGCTGCGGCCCCCCTGGCCCGTGGGTGGGACCCGCCCCTGCTCCTGGGGCGTCCCCTCGACCCCCTCCGACGCCTATAAATTGCCTTTTGACCTAAAAACGTCGAGGCGGCCATTATTTTCCAGAAACTCGACCCCGACGCGCCGTCACCGAAAACCCTAGTTCGGGGTCCAATCTGAAGCTGATCCCGACACTCTGCCGGAGGGGAGATCGATCCCGGAGGGCTCTTCATCGTCATGCCTTCCTCCGGGATGATTTGTGAGTAGTCTCACCTTGGACTACGGGTCCATGGCAGTAGCTAGTTGGTAGTCTCTCTCTCTCTCTCTTGTGCTTCATGTCTTATGATCTTGTGAGCTGCCTAACATGATCAAGATCGATTATTGTAATGCTATGTGATGTGTTTGCTGGGATCCGATGGATTATGAAGTTATGTTCAGATTGTGCATGATTCTTATATGAGTAATTTATGTTCTTGCATGCTCTCCGATGTGCGTAGTTACTTTGGCCAAGTGATTGTGTGTATCTCCAAGAGAGGGTATTTATGCTAGATAGTGGGTTCATGCCCCCTTTTGTTCCTGGGAACGAGTGACAGAAACGTCTAAGGGTGAGGGTGTGCTTTTGCTACTAAGGGTAAAACAGCGGTGTTAATGTCTCTTTTGATATTAGTATTGCTTACTTCATGCACTTTACTTAATGCAATTGTCTGTTGCTTGCAACTTAATACCATTGGGTGACAGGCTGGATAGCGATCCCACGGTGGACTTTTTAGACAAAGACGCAGTTGGACTCAACGGTCTTTGTTCCTTGTCGTGATGCCTCCATAAATATTATCATGTACTTTTTTTCATAGCTAAATTGGGTTTGTGTCATGATCTTGTCAATTGCCTAGCTCTAATTCGTTCACCCATCACATGCATATTTTATTTTCTTGAGAGACTCCACTAGTGAACCCATGGCCCCCGGTCCATCTTTTTACATTGTTTACAACCTTATTTACTAGCTTTTAATCATCATTACTCCTCTGGTCACTTTTCATATTTCATCTATTTCATCATACAATTAACCGCTTTGTTTTCTGCGAGACCGGAAAGATTGACAACCTTTCCGCCGTTGTGGGGCAAAGTATTTTGTTTGAGTGTGTGCAGGTCCACGTCTGTTGAAGGTCAAGCGCCAGATACCTTCAACATTCACTCGTTGTTGATTTCAAAGTCCTACTGGTTCGATAAACCTCGGTTCGTTAAACGAGGGAAAAGTGCTACTAGCTGCAATTCCGCCTTCGCTTGGGGCACCACCCAACTTATTTTAATACAGCAGCAAGCTCTTTTCTGGCGCCGTTGCCGGGGACTTTGGAGCTACAGCAAGGGGAGTCTCATACTCTCAATCTCTTTACTTTGTTTTTGTCTTGCTTGCTTTATATCTCGTTTAGTTTATCTTCCTGTTTCAAAATTTTAAAACCCAAAAAAATTAGTGTAGTCTTTATTCCTGTCCTGTTATTTTATCTTATCTTCATGACTAGTTCTTTTCCTCCTGTTGAGACACCCGAGTCCGAAGTCCTCACCTTCAAACAAAGAGGTGGGGAGAGTTTGAAAGATGCTTGGTACAGAATTAATGATGCTCGTCATAGATCCGCTAAAAAACCATTGGCCACTGTTCTCCTTAGAAATTTTTATATTGGCATTACAAGTTGGTATAGGTATGTCCTAGATACTATCACAGGTGGAAACTTCCTAGGAATTAATGCTTTGGAAGCTATTAATGTTATAGAGGGTCTTGTGGGGATTCCACCAACTAATGATCGTAAAATTGAAATCACTTTAGAACATGTCATGCAAAGGATAGAAGTTATAGAAGATAATGTACCAAGTGTGGATATGATAAGAGAAATAGATAAGGGATTTCTTGATGGTATTAACAAGCTTGATGGGTGCCTAAAATACATTGCTAAAAGTATTAAGTCCCTTGAAGCTACAAGAGCTATTAATCGAATTGATAAATTGGGGGAAGTAATTGATACCTCGGGAGCACCCTTTTCTCCATCTAAATTAAAAAAAGAGAGGCTTCAGCCCCCAAAGTACCTAAATTTATATTTGTGCCAAAGAATACTACTAAAATTAATACATCATTTGCAGGAAAAGAGGAGTTGAGGATGGTGAAGGAAGCTCAAATTTCCAAGGATTTTAAGGGAGGAGCCCTAGTGGGTAAAACTACTTTTGCTCCACCAATTGTTGGTACTAATAGTATTGCTGGAGGTCCTTTTCCAAGTTCCACAATTCATGAATTTGATAAGAATGATGATGCCTTTGATCCCGAAAAACTTGATATTTGGCATAGCGCCTAGCTAAAAGGCGTTAAAGAAAAGCGCTTGTTGGGAGGCAACCCATCTTTTATTTTCAGTTTGCTTTTTGATTTTCTTGAGTCATGAATTTATTACCTCTGTAGAAACTTAATTGTATCTTTTTCTTTTGGTTTTTTGTGCCAAGTTTAGCCTCTAATGCATTGAAAGTGCGAGGTATTGTGTTGCTGTCCAAAAAACAGATTCTGTGCGCCTGTTGCACGAAAATCCTAAAATCGCCAGAATTTTATCTTTTTCTGATAAGTTTTTACAGAAAGCCTGATGCTTTATTCTATCTTTAGTTAGTTTTAAGTTTTTTAATTTGAGCTGCAGAAGTGCCTCGAAAAATTCGATCTTTACAGACTGTTCAGATTTTGACAGATTCTGCTTTTATTTTGCATTTGTCTCTTTACCATCGTCATATGTGATACTCTAGGGGTGGAGTGCCACATTGAGGCTTAGTAAACAGTAGCTTATGTCCAATGAAGTTTGTTTGCAATTTGTCATGAGTTGAACACATGTGCATTTTAATTTATGAGCACTAACCCTCTAATCAAATTATGAGAAGTTTTGTGTGAAGAGAGTTTTTAAGTTCCAAAGGAGAGGAATATGAAGAAATCGAGGATGGATCAAAGCTCAAGCTTGAGGATTCCCCCATGGCACCCCTCTCTGAATATCAAGAACTATCAAGAGTCAAATCTTGGGGATGCCCAAGGCATCCCCTCATCTTCGTCGACTATCATAAGGTCGTCTTCGTTGAACTTCCTCACTTTACATATTATGTGCTATGCTTGGAGCGTCTTTTTACTTTCATTTTTGTTTGTTTGTTTGCTGGTCATATCTTTGTTGGATCCTAGCTTTATTTGTGTGGGAGAGAGACACGCTCTGCTTTTTCGTTTGAATACTCCGTTGCTTCGCTTATATCTTTTTGAGTATTCTTAGCTACTGTCTGTTTTCTAGTAAGCTCTCGCTTTTAGCTTTTATCTTGTTTAGAGCTGCTAGTTGTTAAGTTAAACTGTCTTGTTCTTCACTTATACTTGTTGGAGAGTTTTTGTTGAAAAATTGCTTGAATTGTCAATGCGACAAAATGTTGTTTGTGTGATGATAGAATAAAATGAAAAGCCTGCATAGTTTTGTAGATCATGGTGTGGATACTTGATGCTTCTCAATTGTTTTGAGATGTTAAGTTGAATGCTTAAACTTGCTGGTTATTTGAGTGGAATTGATTAGTAAAGAAATATGGTTGAAAGCTTGAAATTGTGTGGTTTTCACAGTTGTTAATTCATAGTGCTAATCTTTCCATCAAAAGAATTGTTTGGTCAACAAGGGAGACGGTGTAGAGTTTTTATGGTTATGACCGGTAAATGTCTTATGTTATTCTGTTACCGGTTATTGTTAGATGTTTGCTTCAAACACCCTTTTTGCTAAGCCTAAAAATTCGTACTGAGTGTATGGTTCACTCGTGCATCCAATCCCCAAAGCCAAACTTTCTTGCCAGCTGAGTCCATCATATCTACCTATGCATGGTATTTCCTACCATTCCAAATAAATTTGTCATGTGCTACCTTTAAAAATTCAAAATGCTTCTTTTTGTGCCTCTCTTTTTAAGCTCATGAGGGAGCAGTAGAGAGATAGATATAACTTGTGACAAGCAAGGTCATTTCCCCCCTTTCACCCGGTGTCGATGGATTACGTCTTCACTTGAATCAACCCGAGAGCAGCTTAAGCAAAAATATAAATATAACTCACCATTCTCCTCACGTGCAATGCAAATCTGAGAAATCAGCCCAAACATTGGACAGTGGTGAAACCAAGGAGAAAGAAGAGCGTACTCGCTCTTCTAAGAACCAGATGCTCTCACAAGTCTAAAAACCTTGCTTGTCATGAGGGACTAGATATCTTCTCTGTTGTGAAGTCGTTGATGAAAGCATGCATACCTCAAAATCATTTTACTTCTGTTTTAAAAACCAAAAAGCTCTAGCACATGACTAATCCCTGCTTCCCTCTGCGAAGGGCCTTTCTTTTACTTTTAATGTTGAGTCAGTTTTTCCTTCTCCTTCTATCTCCACAAAATGCAAACATCTAGCATTGACCCTGGGTATCGTTGAGCATATTACATTATCAAGATTAAACATGAATCTTTATATTGACTTTATCTATAAGATAAGCCGTTGGAAGTTGAAGCTCTTTGCTAATGCTTACATCTTCCTTTGTGTTGATTCTCAAACACTTTTGTCATGGAATTATTATCCTTGTGAATTAGTCAAACATGTTGATCACATTGTTTTCATGTCTTTGACATACTATTTATGAAAGGTTTTGCTTGGATGATTCAACTTGTTTATTCATTGCTTTCTTGCTATCAATTATAGACAATTGTTTTGTATCTCTTCATTCACATCCTTTGATTTGCATTACTATCTTGATCAAGAATGTGTTGGTTGCATGTCTCATCAAAAATTATTTGTTATCACTTACCTACTCGAGGACGAGTAGGAGTTAAGCTTGGGGATGCTGATACGTCTCAAACGTATTTATAATTTTTGAGTGATCCATGCTAATTTTGTGATATTGTCACATGTTTTTACTGTCATTTATATCATTTTTATGCATTTTGTCGAACTAACCTATTGACAAGATGCCCAGTGCCAGTTCCCTGTTTTTGCTGTCTTTTTGTTTCAGAAATTTACTTCTGGAAATATTCTCGGAATTGGACGAAAATTTACGGAGATTTTTTATGCGACGAAAGACACCTGGAGACCAAAGGGCAGCCCTGGGGCCACCCACAGGACAGGGACGGCATCCTGCCGCGGCCCCCCTTGGCCCGCGGGTGGGACTCGCCCCTGCTCCTGGGGCGTCCCCTCGGCCCCCTCCGACGCCTATAAACTGCCTTTTGACCTAAAAACGTCGAGGCGGCCATTATTTTCTAGAAACTCGACCCCGACGCGCCGTCACCGAAAACCCTAGTTCGGGGGTCCAATCTGAAGCTGATCCCGGCACTCTGCCGGAGGGGAGATCGATCCCGGAGGGCTCTTCATCGTCATGCCTTCCTTCGGGATGATTTGTGAGTAGTCTCACCTTGGACTACGGGTCCATGGCAGTAGCTAGTTGGTAGTCTCTCTCTCTTGTGCTTCATTACGGGTGGGGTTTTTCGAAAATGTTACGGGTGGATTTTTTCGAAAATGTTACGGGTGGGGGTTTCCTATTACGGTTCCCTCACTCCATTACCCCTCACCATTACGGTCCCCTCACTCCACTCAACGAATTACAGAGTACTAAATGTTCAGGTCATTTGCTTGTAGTGCTTGCAGTAGGTACTTGCAGATTTATTAATTGTATGCTCCTGCTCTGATCTGATTCAGAGCAGGCTGATTTCGTTATATGTGTTGAATTCTTGTCATTTTGTATCATTCAGTTGTTACTCTGAAGATACATGCATGGACAACTATACTGAATCTTGTTGTAACACACTGCAGGGACATAATGGCCAGCCACAACAATGATGCAATCCCCACAAATAACAGTGATGATGATGATGAGTACATTGAAGATGAGGACGATTACATCAGTCCAGAGGACGACTACGTTGAAGATGAGGATGATTACATAAGTCTAGAGGAAGATTGCATCACAATAAGAGGTATGGATGCATAACCTTGGGGTAGTGTAAGATCTTGCTAGTTTGTGAAGTACATGGATGCTTAACAGTTATATATGTTGCTCATGTAGCACCTGGCCATGCTGGATTTGAGTCATTTGACATGCATTGTTGATACGTCTCAAACGTATCTATAATTTTTGAGTGATCCATGCTAGTTTTGTGATATTGTCACATGTTTTTACTGTCATTTATATCATTTTTATGCATTTTGTCGAACTAACCTATTGACAAGATGCCCAGTGCCAGTTCCCTGTTTTTGCTGTCTTTTTGTTTCAGAAATTTACTTCTGGAAATATTCTCGGAATTGGACGAAAATTTACGGAGATTTTTTATGCGACGAAAGACACCTGGAGACCAAAGGGCAACCCTGGGGGGCCACCCACAGGGCAGGGACGACCTCCTGCCGCGGCCCCCCTTGGCCCGTGGGTGGGACCCGCCCCTGCTCCTGGGGCGTCCCCTCGGCCCCCTCCGACGCCTATAAATTGCCTTTTGACCTAAAAACGTCGAGGCGGCCATTATTTTCCAGAAACTCGACCCCGACGCGCCGTCACCGAAAACCCTAGTTCGGGGTCCAATCTGAAGCTGATCCCGACACTCTGCCGGAGGGGAGATCGATCCCGGAGGGCTCTTCATCGTCATGCCTTCCTCCGGGATGATTTGTGAGTAGTCTCACCTTGGACTACGGGTCCATGGCAGTAGCTAGTTGGTAGTCTCTCTCTCTCTTGTGCTTCATGTCTTATGATCTTGTGAGCTGCCTAACATGATCAAGATCGATTATTGTAATGCTATGTGATGTGTTTGCTGGGATCCGATGGATTATGAAGTTATGTTCAAATTAAATGTGCATGATTCTTATATGAGTAATTTATGTTCTTGCATGCTCTCCGATGTGCGTAGTTACTTTGGCCAAGTGATTGTGTGTATCTCCAAGAGAGGATATTTATGCTAGATAGTGGGTTCATGCCCCCTTTTGTTCCTGGGCACGAGTGACAGAAACGTCTAAGGGCGAGGGTGTGCTTTTGCTACTAAGGGTAAAACAGCGGTGTTAATGTCTCTTTTGATATTAGTATTGCTTGCAACTTAATACCATTGGGTGACAGGCTGGATAGCGATCCCACGGTGGACTTTTTAGACAAAGACGCAGTTGGACTCAACGGTCTTTGTTCCTTGTCGTGATGCCTCCATAAATATTATCATGTCCTTTTTTTCATAGCTAAATTGGGTTTGTGTCATGATCTTGTCAATTGCCTAGCTGTAATTCGTTCACCCCTCACATGCATATTTTATTTACTTGAGAGATTCCACTAGTGAACCCATGGCCCCCGGTCCATCTTTTTACATTGTTTACAACCTTATTTACTAGCTTTTAATCATCATTACTCCTCTGGTCACTTTTCATATTTCATCTATTTCATCATACAATTAACTGCTTTGTTTTGTACGAGACCGGAAAGATTGACAACCTTTCCGCCGTTGGGGGCAAAGTATTTTGGTTGAGTGTGTGCAGGTCCACGTCTGTTGAAGGTCAAGCGCCAGAGACCTTCAACATTCACCTCGTTGTTGATTTCAGAGTCCTACTGGTTCGATAAACCTCGGTTCGTTAAATGAGGGAAAACTGCTACTAGCTGCAATTCCGCCTTCGCTTGGGGCACCACCCAACTTATTTTAATACAGCAGCAATTGTGTGTTTGGCAATGAAGTAGAAATGACCTTCAACCAGATGATGCAACTAAGAAGCCTGGTAGAGGAGTTACCAAGGCCACAAATTAAAGAATATGTCTGCAGGCTTATTAAAAGCAATGTAATTCGAGAGTCGAAAATGGTGAGTTTAGAGTAGAATTCTACTTGATCTACCCTAATTATTCAGCTGCTATAAATTATATCTGGTAGAATATGTAGTTCCAGATTGTTTGTTGATTCTTGTTTTTTTCTACAACAGGTGGAAGGTCCATCAAATTTGCTCCCTGGTTGCAAAATGGTGAGTTCAATGAAGTAATCTTCCATTGAATAATTTGCTTTAGGTTCAGTTGTATTAACTGATAACTGATCACTGATAACTGAACTGTTATCCATTGAATAAATTGCTTTAGGTTCACTTGTATTAACTGTTGTCTAAAGTAACTTCTAATATTCTGAAAGTTTAGTTCATAATGAAATTGCTAAAGCAACTTCTAGTATAATTCCTTCAGACCATAGGCAACTAGTCAACAGTACTGTGTGGTCACTGATTATGCACTTTCTGATCATTGATAACTGAACTTTGTTAGCTACATAGTTGGAACTGAGTAGGAACTTTCCATAACAATGTTCAATTAGCAGCTGATGAAGTTATCTGAAATGTATTATTATTTGCTATTTCCAGGATTTTACAGTTGAATTTACAAGTTACTACCTTACTAAGTTTCTGAGAGCTCATAGAAATGCTACTCCACTAGTACCAATATTAGTGAACTGCAATGGAAGAACAGAGGACAAGTATAGCCGGATCAAGATGACTCAGGGTTTTAAGGCTTCTGTGACATGTGGTTAGCCGAAGGTTGCAAGGACATTCAGGCTTAAAGAAGGGGAAATTTACATGTTCAATTTCAAAAATGAGAGTAACCTGCCAAGATCTAGGAGGGATCCATACGGAGTGTGGCTGAGGCTCACCATGACCAAGTTGGAGGAGTGATTGGAACTGTTTGTCTTCATCGACTACCAATTAACTAGAGTTTAAGCTTAAGTAATCTGAATGTGAACTGAGTGGTGCAACTTTTGATTTGTGTGGTGCAGCATGTGATCTAGATGGTGCTGTAGATGTTATAAGTATGGATTTGTTGTGAACTATGTGGTGCAGCATGTTATATATTCTGTGATGGGTTCTACATGTAATACTTAGTTCAATGTTTGTGTGATTGTTTTGAACTAAGACTACGTTGCCACCAACAGTTCTGAATTAAAATTCCTTCAGAACATAGGCAACTAGTCGACAGTCCTCTGTGCTTCTGTTAAAGTGAGGTTTTGTGCTTGCTTTTGAAGTGTTTCTTATTTTTTTTGCAAACAATAGTATCTGCTTGCTATCTTACTAGTTTATTAGATTACTTTGGTTCATCAGTAAGCTTATGCCAATGGGCCAATGCGCCTTCAAACATTTTCCATCTTAGGATTTTATTACATGGGCCGCTCGGCCTTGTGAATATGGCCAATGGGCCAACGGTCATTTCCAGACGTGGGGGCCCCATTACAGTTAGACGTGGGGCGTGGTGGGATACGTGGTATAAACGGGACGGTGACTCTGTTGTTCATCGTGTTTTCTTACTCTAGATTCACTGTTCATCTTGCTGATCATCTTGCTCTTCTTGATCTTCGTCAATGAGGACATGCTCTTCTCTATTTGGTACCACTTAGGGTTGGATAAATAAAATAAAATGTTATTGAAATGGTGACTAGGGTTTTGATGGACATATAGATTTGTCATAGATTGGTTATTTCCTGGACATATAGATTGGTTGATTATGGTTTTAATTTTGTACTACAATCTAGATTTGTTCTTACTCTAGTTTCTCTTTAGTTTCTTAGTCTGGTCTCTTCTTGTTATACTGCAATCTAGATTTGTTCCTCAAGATTGCAGAGCTACATTGGTTAATTTTGCAGCTCTTGTTATACTTCTTGTTCTACATCTAGAATTCACTGTAGTTAGGTTAGGGAACTTAGATTTATTCTCATTGATCTTACCCTGTGAGAACAAAAGGAACAAGGATAACTTGTTCTTGTTGAAAAACGTTGAGTGTGCACTTGTTCTTCAGACAATACAGTATGGGCATAAATTAGTTAGATTGTAATAAATATTAGTTTTGTCATTGTAAAATTGTTAATTTATTGGTCTGTAACTGATTGCTTAGTTTGTAACTGAGGAAGACACTAGTTTACATCTAACTATGTTGGTATAATTTTAACAGGTATGGAGAACATGCAGTGCTCCATTTGTTTCCAACCGGTGGGCAACTGTGGTTGGTCTGATAGGCGGACAGTCTCATTTGAGACTGTAATGATGCAGGGATACCAGAATGGAGGGGTAATTTCAAAATCCATTTGCTTCAAACATGATTAATAATTATTGTTTCAGTCGTATTAGTGCTACATGAATAATATTAATTCTACTGTAGGATGTCCATCTTTTGATTTCTTATTATAGGTTTTGGTCCTGCTACATCAGCATGCAATTCAGATCTTATGTTCATTTCTTGTAGGTCCAACCTAGCATTCAATCCATCTTTTGATTTCTTATCCACATCAAGAATAGTACCGACAATGTTATCAAATACATTCTTCTCCACATGCATAATGTCTAAGTTGTGTCTGACCAGAAGTGTCTCCCAGTATGGCAGGTTGAAGAACACACTCTTTTTAAATGTAACCTCCACATTGCGCTCAAATATGTCACCATACTCCTCATCCTGTCCAGTTTATTTCTTCCTTTTCTTATCTTTCTTCTTTTTTTGTAGCTTCCCATAACCTGTTACGGGAAGATAGGGCGATGGGGAGGAGATCGACGGGGAAGATAGGGTGATGGGAAGGGGAGCGATGGGGAGGGGAAGTCGGGGAAACTGTTACGGGTGGGGTTTTTCGAAAATGTTACGGGTGGGTTTTTTCGAAAATGTTACAGGTGGGGGTTTTCTATTACGGTTCCCTCACTCCATTACCCCTCACCATTACAGTTCCCTCACTACACTCAACGAATTACAGAGTACTAAATGTTCAGGTCATTTGCTTGTAGTGCTTGCAGATTTATTAATTGTATGCTCCTGCTCTGATCTGATTTAGAGCAGGCTGATTTCGTTATATGTGTTGAATTCTTGTCATTTTGTATCATTCAGTTGTTACTCTGAAGATACATGCATGGACAACTATACTGAATCTTGTTGTAACACACTGCAGGGACATAATGGCCAGCTACAACAATGGTGCAATCCCCACAAACAACAGTGATGATGATGATGAGTACATTGAAGATGAGGACGATTACATCAGTCCAGAGGACGACTACGTTGAAGATGAGAATGATTACATAAGTCTAGAGGAAGATTGCATCACAATAAGAGGTATGGATGCATAACCTTGGGGTAGTGTATGATCTTGCTAGTTTGTGAAGTACATGGATGCATAAAAGTTATATATGTTGCTCATGTAGGACCTGGCCATGCCGGATTTGAGTCATTTGACATGCATTGTGTGTTTGGCAATGAAGTAGAAATGACCTTCAACCAGATGATGCAGCTAAGGAGCCTGGTAGAGGAGTTTCCAAGGCCACAAATTAAAGAATATGTCTGCAGGCTTATTAAAAGCAATGTAATTCCAGAGTCGAAAATGGTGAGTTTGGAGTAGAATTCTACTTGATCTGCCCTTATTATTCAGCTGCTATAAATTATATCTGGTAGAATATGTAGTTCCGGATTGTTTGTTGATTCTTGTTTTTTTTACAACAGGTGGAAGGTCCATCACATTTGCTCCCTGGTTGCAAACTGGTGAGTTCAATGAAGTAATCTTCCATTGAATAATTTGCTTTAGGTCTAGTTGTATTAACTGATAACTGATCACTGATAACTGAACTGTTATCCATTGAATAAATTGCTTTAGGTTCACTTGTATTAACTGTTGTCTAAAGTAACTTCTAATATTCTGAAAGTTTAGTTCATAATGAAATTGCTAAAGCAACTGTTGGGGTTATGCCGAACAGGTGTCCTCACAGAGAAGACTAAAAGCCAGCAGACCAGGGTGTCCCAAAGTGGTGGTAAGCCGAATCCGGCTTACCGGGCGGCCCAGTATGCTGAAGCGCAGGAGGCCCATCCGGCTAAAGGAAGACTCTAGAAGCCGGCCCAGACTGCGGAAGACTTAGCCCACAAGGCAGGGCCCAAGCTGGATTAGAGTAGGACTCTGTTCTTAGTCGGTTAGGTTTCCTCCTGTAAGCCCAGGGTCTGGACGCCTTTATAAGCCGGCCCCTGGGACGCCTTAGGGCACGTACACTCAAAATCCCAATCCACTGTAACTCGGCGATATTGCCTTATAGTGAATTATAGCAGCACGTAGGATCTCGCCACCGACGTGAGATCCGAAGCTGGGTAAACTCGTCTCTATGTCGCCGGGTCACCCCACGTCTCCAAAACCCCTCTCTCTACCTAGCTCGATGGCACCCCTGCCGCGGCTAGATTTGACAATACCACGACAGTTGGCGCCCACCGTGGGGCATGAGACCTCCGGGGTTTCGATCCGTCCAGGAGCCGCAGGCGGAGTCGGCGACACCATCGCGGTTGGCATGGTGAGCTACTTCGACGAGTCAGGAGCCGGCCACGTCTTCAACGACGGCCTCTGGACGCCGGCAAAGGAGGATCCCGCCGGCTGGTCTACGGTCTCCATCGGCGGCTTCGACATCTTCGTCGGCTTCACCGCCCAGGCCTTGGACGATCTCGGCTTTACCTCGCCTTTGCCCACCACCCACCCAGGCAACCTCGACGAGGAATCGGATCTGGACTCTGACGAGATCGCTGATCTGGATCTGACTTTCGATGCTGACGATGAAGATTCTGAAGACGACGCAAGTTCCAACATGGCGGCGCCGGACTTCCACTTCGTCGGCGTCTTAGGAGAATCCAGCTCACATGAGTCGATGACTGAGCCTGAGTCGATCCTCCCTGCTCTGCAGTCTGGGGTTGATTCAGAAGCCGGATCAGGGGACACCGCCCATATGGAGCAGGACCTCGAATCTGAAGGAGAATCTGATGATTTTAGTCGGAAAGTTGCATCCTGCTTAGGACGCCCTGTCGAGGTCCTGATGGGCGACATCTTTGATCATAAAGACGACCCCAACACCTCGAAAGCCGCCAACGGCGAAGAAAAAACCCCACAAGCCGGAAATCGCAAGGCGGATTTCGTGCCGCCACTGGCTCCATTGAAAGGGTCAGCTAGAGTGCCGGCTGAAGGAGACGGTATCGATGCTACTGCCGGCGAGGCTGCAGAGGAGCACGAAGAAAGGATGGTGAAGTACAAACAACTTCTAACACCACTCCCTCCGAACACATCGATGGACGACATCGAGAAGCGCCGCGCACTGCTTGAGGAGCAAGCCGCCCAGATAGCTGAGCGCGAGGTTGAGCTTACAAATAAGGAGACGGAGTTCATCCGAAAGCAGAGAGAAAAAGGGGCCGACGATGTTTTCCGTCCGGCTCGTGATAAGAACTTGCATAAGAGGTTGGATTTCCGTAGCAAGTGGGAAGCCGACCATGTCGATTCAGTCTGGAGGAAGTACCACCACCGACGTGACCCGGTGACAAACCTGTGTTACTTCAACACCCCAGCCAAAAACATGGAGGCTGCCCAAGAGGTCATGTTCGACAAATCGTTGGATCGTGATGCTCGGCTTAAGTATTCGGCTTATCTACTGGAGGTTGCACAGCAGCAGCAGAACGATTCGCAAGTCAAGTCAGGACGGCTTGTTGACGATTCTCGCCTTTGCAAGTCAACTGCCAACAAACCAAGACGATGACCTGGCCGGCTCAAGCAGCCACAACAAAGGCAGCATGGGCCCAAAGGACAAGCAGCCTAAGGGCGAGGAGTCTCGGACAGGTTCTTCACGCCATCGTGATGCTGGTCGGGAAAGACATCGGAGCCGAGAGCAAAAGGAGGACCCTCGCAAGGAAAAGGCGGCACCACCCCGTCAGGAGCGACGACGTGAAGGGGAAAATCAACCCCGAAGGGAGGATAACAGAGGTCATATGCCACCTCCACCGCCGCCTCCACCGTGCAAAGAGGGAGATAACCCTTCCAAATACATACCCCCTCCACGACGGCAAAGGACTCCAAGCCCTCCGCGTAATGCAAGCCGGGCGAGCCAAAGCCGTCACAGGGAAGAACCAAGACAAGAAAAGTCGGTTGCTAAACCGCCATCAGCCAATGATGTTCGAAGCCTAATCGAGGAAAGGAAGTCAGCCAGAGATGCCCAATACCTCGGCCCCAAGTGTTTTGGCAGAACAATCAGAGAGCAAATTCTACCTCCCACTTTGTCGAACGTAACAAAGATGGTTGAGAAGTACAGCGGTACGGCTAATCCTGAGACCTGGCTCTCAGATTACGTCAGTGCCTGCAACATATATCAAGGCAGCGCCGACTCCGCAGTTCGATTTTTGCCCCTGATGTTGACCGGGATGGCACGCATGTGGATTGAAGGGTTGCCGGAAAGGACGGTTCATACCTGGGGTGACATGAAGCATGTTTTTATCCAGCACTTCCAGGGCACATATAAGCGCCCAAAGTCGATTTTCGACTTACAGCGGTGCGTGCAGCAAAGGAACGAGTCTAGCCGTGAGTTCGTCTCACGATGGAGTGAAATCAAGAACGCTTGCGAAGGCGTCTCAGAAACTCAGGCGATCCATGCTTTCAAGCAATCTCTGAGGAAGGGGACGACTTTCCGCTTCATGATCTACAACGACGAGTCAGAAACTTTGGGGGGCTTACTCGCTTGTGCAAACAAGTACGCCGCCGCCGATGATGACAACAGGGAGGATGCCGAAAGCCGCCGACGCGAGTCCGGGAAAAAGAAGATTGAAGACCAAGCCGGCCCTTCTCACGAGGTCGCTGTCGCCTTTGGAAAGGGTGGCTCAAGCAATGGCAAGTGGCAAGGCAAGAAGCCGGCAAATAACCAATCATCCCGGCCACCAGCGGTGAAGTATGACGACATCAAGCACAACCCCTGTGTCCATCATCTGAGGCCAGACGGATCAAGCTCCCACACGATCCAGCAATGTCACATCAATCGAGACATCGCTAAGGACCCCAAAGCCGGCAAGTCAAGGAACAAGCGCAAGTCCAGGAAAGACGACAAAGAGAAGGAGGAAGCTGCTTTAGAGTCGGATGACGCTGCCTCCAAAGAAAAAGGCAGCAAATTCCCTAAGCATGCCGAAAGTCTCATTGTCAACTTGGCAACAGATTCTTTACGCAAAGAAAAGGCGGCTTGGCGAGAACTCAACGCTACGGTGCCCGCAGTTCCTCAATATCTGGATTGGTCCGACACACCCATCACATGGGATCGTAGCGATCACCCAGATAGAGTTCCTACAAAGCGCACCTACGCCTTAGTCGTCAGCCCAATAGTCGACAAGTACAAGTTGACAAAGGTGCTCATGGATGGCGGCAGCAGTATCAACATACTTTATGCCGCAACGTTGAAGAGGATGCGTATTTCCGAGTCATAACTCACCCACAGTACTATGAAGTTTCATGGGATTGTGCCGCGACGACAAGCCTCCTCGATGGGGCAAATTACCCTGAAGGTCACCTTTGGTGAAGCCGATAATTTTCGGACTTAGGACGTCTCTTTTGAGGTGGTTCCCTTCAGAAGTGCATATCATGCAATCTTTGGACGTCCGGCTTTCGCCAAGTTTATGGCTCGGCCCTGCTACATCTATAGCAAGCTGAAAATGCCGGGACCCAATGGCATCGTCACAGTTAAAGGAGACTTCAAGAAAGCCAAGGAATGCGAGGCCTCAATGCCGTCCATGCTGAACAAGAAATCTGCAGGGAAGAGTTGGAGGATCTCAAGAAAACAATTGGTCCCGATGAGATGCCGGCGACAGAAAAGCCGTCCTCTAAGGTCGACTCAAGCTTCCAGCCAAAGGATGACACCAAGAAAATCAAGCTCTCAAAGGATGATCCGACAAAGGAAGGTGAGCTCGTCAAGTTTCTCCGACAATACCACGACAGCAACTTCTAGTATAATTCCTCCAGACCATAGGCAACTAGTCAACAGTACTGTGTGGTCACTGATTATGCACTTTCTGATCATTGATAACTGAACTTTGTTAGCTACATAGTTGGAACTGAGTAGGAACTTTCCATAACAATGTTCAATTAGCAGCTGATGAAGTTATCTGAAATGTATTATTATTTGCTATTTCCAGGATTTTACAGCTGAATTTACAAGTTACTACCTTACTAAGTTTCTGAGAGCTCCTGGAAATGCTACTCCACTAGTACCAATATTAGTGAACTGCAGTGGAAGAACAGAGGACACGTATAGCCGGACGAAGATGACTCAGGGTTTCAAGGCTTCTGTGACATGTGGTTGGCCGAAGGTTGCAAGGACATTCAGGCTTAAAGAAGGGGAAATTTACATGTTCAGTTTCAAAAATGAGAGTAACCTGCCAAGATCTAGGAGGGATCCATATGGAGTGTGGCTGAGGCTCACCATGACCAAGTTGGAGGAGTGATTGGAACTGTTTGTCTTCATCGACTACCAATTAACTAGAGTTTAAGCTTAAGTAATCTGAATGTGAGCTGTGTGGTGCAACTTTTGATTTGTGTGGTGCAGCATGTGATCTAGATGGTGCTGTAGATGTTATAAGTATGGATTTGTTGTGAACTATGTGGTGCAACATGTTATATATTCTGTGATGGGTTCTACATGTAATACTTAGTTCAATGTTTGTGTGATTGTTTTGAACTAAGACTACGTTGCCACCAACTGTTCTGAATTAAAATTCCTTCAGAACATAGGCAACTAGTCGACAGTCCTCTGTGCTTCTGTTAAAGTGAGGTTTTGTGCTTGCTTTTGAAGTGTTTCTGATTTTTTTGCAAACAATAGTATGGTTGCTATCTTATTAGTTTATTAGATTACTTTGGTTCATCAGTAAGCTTATGCCAATGGGCCAATGGGCCTTCAAACATTTTCCATCTTAGTATTTTATTACATGGGCCGCTCGGCCTTGTGAATATGGCCAATGGGCCAACGGTCATTTCCAGACGTGGGGGCCCCATTACAGTTAGACGTGGGGCGTGGTGGGATACGTGGTATAAACGGGACGGTGACTCCTCGTTTTCACTCCAGACGGTGACTCCTCGGGTTCGAAGCGGTTCCTCACAGGTCAGTTCGTCGTCTCCATTTCTTTCTCTCTCCTTTTCTTTCCCTGATTTCTTCCTTTGGATCTAAAACTTCTTCCTATTACACATGGTCGTCAGATAGCACAAGGAGGACGGGAAGTTCTTCAACAGTGAGAACAAGGAGCAGAACTAGGCGCAAGTCTTCCATTCAAGTAAGTATTCATCAGAACAACGAGCAGTTGCTTACTATTTTGTCGTTCATCGTGTTTTCTTACTCTGGATTCACTGTTCATCTTGATGTTCATCTTGCTGATCATCTTGCTGGTCATCTTGCTCTTCTTGTTCTTCTTGATCTTCGTCAATGAGGACTTGTTCTTCTCTATTTGGTACCACTTAGGGTTGGATAAATAAAATAAAATGTTATTGAAATGGTGACTAGGGTTTCGATGGACATATAGATTTGTCATAGATTGGTTATTTCCTGGACATATAGATTGGTTGATTAGGGTTTTAATTTTGTACTACAATCTAGATTTGTTCTTACTCTGGTTTCTCTTTAGTTTCTTAGTCTGGTCTCTTCTTGTTATACTGCAATCTAGATTTGTTCCTCAAGATTGCAGAGCTACAATGGTTAATTTTGCAGCTCTTGTTATACTTATTGTTCTACTTCTAGATTTCACTGTAGTTAGGTTAGGGAACTTAGATTTATTCTCATTGATCTTACCCCGTGAGAACAAAAGGAACAAGGATAACTTGTTCTTGTTGAAAAACGTTGAGTGTGCACTTGTTCTTCAGACAATACAGTATGGGCATAAATTAGTTAGATTGTAATAAATATTAGTTTTATCATTGTAAAATTGTTAATTTATTGGTATGTAACTGATTGCTTAGTTTGTAACTGAGGAAGACACTAGTTTACATCTAACTATGTTGCTGTAATTTTAACAGGTATGGAGAACATGCAGTGCTCCATTTTTTTCCAACCGGTGGGCAACTGTGGTCGGTCTGATAGGCGGGCAGTCTCATTTGAGACTGTAATGATGCAGGGATACCAGAATGGAGGGGTAATTTCAAAATCCATTTGCTTCAAACATGATTAATAATTATTGTTTCAATCGTATTAGTGCTACATGAATAATATTAATTCTACTGTAGGATGTCCCTTGTAAGTGCAAACTCAACCTTGATAAGTTTGCTGGTGGAGGAAACTGGATTGTGGCAGCAACCCAATGGAACCACAAATTTGATCTTTACCTGGTTAGAAGATGGGGAAGGACAATAATTTGTGGTCCGTACTGGAGGTCCTTGGTGAGGATGTTCGACATACAACCAGGTGATATTGTCTACTTCAAGCGTGTGGAAGAGAAGATGGAAGAATATGTGCCCGAGGAGGAACAAGAGGATGATGAATACATTGAGGAAGCCCACAACAACTTCGAGGTAACTGTGTACAGAGTGGTTGACAACAGGAAGCAAAAGAAAGACATTGTTTCCGCCACAGGTAATATTATAAAACATAATTTCATTTCATGTTTTGAATCTTGATATAGCAGTTAGGTGAATTATTGAGTTAGTACTTATCTGTATGTATCTGAAATGCATCTCTTTCCATCTGTCAACAGTTGTACATGATGTGTTACCTGAAGTGAGAGCTGCTCTCTATAACATGGTGTTCTCAGACATATTTGATGTAACTGAGAAGGACATGGCTTCCATCATCTTTGGTTTGTACAAAGTTGCTTGTATGGCACCTACTGAAGAACAGGAAAATGATGAATTCTATGTGAAATCTAGTGACAGGAAGTATTTTGTCCATAGAATTAATGATGAAAATGAGTTCATTGCGGGCCTGGTAAGTTTCTTATAGTAAAAACCAATCAAAACAATTCCTTACTGATAAACAATTCAATCCAGTTACAAAATTCCTCATTGATAAACAATTTTTATGTCTATGCTAGGCAATTCCTGAGTAAGCAGTTGATGTCTACAAGTTACCAGTTCTTGGCAACACACTCCTGTGGAAGAGAGGCCTCCAGCAACCAATTGAAGGTGGGTACTATCGCAACAATGGACGTATAGTCTTTGGACTAGATGTGCATGAGCTGGGACTGGAAGATACCATTGCACACGGGACACTTGTTATGGTGAAGATTGAGCGGAAGAGTAACGCAATCCGTCTCGACTTGGTTGAGTTTATGGACCAAGTCTAGAGATAAAGCAACTGCCAGTTCTAGATGTTCACTTCCGCATGTTCAAACTTTCAGATTATGGATAAGGCTAGGTTTGATAATTCGTTTGTGCCTATGATGTTGGCTTCTGCTAGGTTTGATAATTAGGACTTTTGTAAGTTTGAACTGTGATGTCAGTGATTAGTTGGGCTTAAACTATTTGCAAGTTTAAACTATGATGTAACTGTCAGTGTTGATTTGTAAGTTTAAACTATGATGTTGGCTTCTGCTTGATGCAACTGTGATGTCAGTGTAAGTTTGAACTGACCTATTGGGGCACTTCTCTAAAGTGCCACTATAGGTAATGACCTATTGGGGCACTTTACAGAAGTGACTCTATAAGCACTGACCTATTGGGGCACTTTTCTAAAGGGCCACTATAGGTAATGACCTATTGAGACACTTTAGAGAAGTGTCTCTATATGCAATGACCTATTGGGGCACTTCTCTAAAGTGCCACTATAGGTAATAACCTATTAGGTCACTTTAGAGAAGTGCCTCTATAGGCAATGAACTATTGGGGCACTTCTCTAAAGTGGCACTATACCTTATACCTATAGAGTCAGTTTGGTAAAGTGACTCAAATTCTATATGAATTTGGAGCATTTTATTCAAAGTGCCCCAAAATAGTTAACTACTGAGACAATTTCGAAAGTACCCAAACGAAAATGTCCTAATATCCCGACCGTGGCCTAGTGTATAGTGTGCACACAACCTAATTTGTGGCATAGTGTTGGCCTTCCGAAACAGGAAGCTCAGCCAAGATACAACCAGATTACACGGCACGACTCATGCCCACAAATCCCCCCAAAAAAGGAATTCTGACGTTGTTGATTTCTAACATGATGTGCGTGTGACCCCCTGCATCCAGCTCACGTAACCATGGCCTGGACGGCATACTGGTCTCAAGGACAGCATGATGGGCGCGTGACTGACCAAGAAAATTCGCACGGATTGCGTCTTGGTTCATCTCGTCAGTCGCTCTAGAAAACGAAGGCACGGTATCTCAAAAGATAAATCAAGGCACACTCGAGGCTACATAACAGAGCCCCTATCTTTAACTTCAAGTGAGCAAAACTAACCACACACGTACAGAATGGCTGCGTCTGGCGAGACGTTGACGACGGTGCCGAAGACGGTGCAAGAGCTGGCGGCGGCCGTGGAGGAGCCGCCGAGGAGGTACGTGCGGCCGGATCAAGAGCGTCACGCCGGCCTGCTCACCGCCGATGACATGCCGGAGCCCATCCCTCTCATCGATCTTAGCCGGCTGACGGACGCCGACGAGGCCGACAAGCTCCGGGCGGCTCTACAGAGCTGGGGCCTCTTCCTGGTCAGCCTCTGCGTACACCTTAATTAGTTTCTGAAATAATCTATTTTTTTTCTGAAATTGTCAACATTGTTGTCCACTTGTCCAGGCCACCAACCATGGAATTGAAGACTCTCTCATGGATGCCATAATGAGCGCGTCGAGGGAGTTCTTTCGGCAACCGGTTGAGGAAAAGAAGAAGTGCAGCAACTTGGTGGAGGGCAAGCCCTTCGAGATTGAAGGGTATGGAAATGACAAAGTGGCAACCCAGGATCAGATCCTGGACTGGCAGGATCGGTTGCATCTGAGAGTGGAGCCAGAAGACGAGAGGAATTTTGCTAAATGGCCTAGACACCCGGAATCTTTCAGGTTACCTGCTCCCTTACCTTCAGTGATGTTTCACTTTTCTAATAGATGGAAAGAATACCAGAAACTACACTTTTTGGGTAAACTCTGATCAGCTGATCTATACAATGGGTAATCTTTCTTGCTAGTGGACCAGTGTTATTATCATGTAATGAATTTAGGCTAAAGATCAAGTTTTTAATTTGACACAGATTGCCGCTTGCCTTCACAGACAATTCATAGAAATTGAATAAAAAACAAATGATTTGATTTGACTGTACTATTCTGGAGTCTTTCATCAGGGATGTGCTACATGAGTACGCATCAAAAACCAAAGGAATAAGAGATCGTATCTTGCGATCGATAGCCAAGCTTTTGGAGCTTGATGAGGACTACTTCGTCGACCAGCTATCAAACAAGGCTACTGGGTTTGCAAGATTCAACTACTACCCTCCATGTCCGAGGCCCGACCTTGTTCTGGGCCTCAAGTCTCACTCTGACGGTGGTCTCCTTACCATCCTTTTGGTTGACCAAGATGTCGGTGGCTTGCAAGTTCAGAGAGATGGGAAATGGTACAATGTTCCATCCAAGCCTTACACATTGGTAATCAACTTAGCAGACTGCATGGAGGTAGGCACCGATAAAATAGCTATGCAAACCTTGCTCTCTCAAATAATCTGATGTGGTCGATGTGTATCCTATATCTTGAATCATAATGCTTCATTAACTTCTATGTAAAATTTTGATGCAGATAATGAACAATGGAATCTTTAGGAGCCCAGTTCATAGAGTGGTGACGAATATGGAGAAGGATAGGCTCTCACTGGCCGTGTTTTACAATGTGGATGGGGAAACAGTGCTTGAGCCAGCCCCTGGTTTGCTGGATGACAAGCGACCATCAAGATATAGGAAACTTAAGGCCAAGGATTTCGTAGTGGGTCTCTTTGAACATTTCCGTCAAGGGACGAGATTCATCGAGACCTTGAAAATATAGGTTTGACATTTTTAGTTTATGGAGTTGCATTACTGAGTGTCTATGGCGTGTAAAGAGACATGTTCTCTTATATGTGAGTGGGGATTTTATATATCATCATCTTCGTACCAGTCTCCAAATCTTGTAAGTGATTAACCTTGCGACGTTTTGAGTTTAATAAAAACATTCTTTGTTGAAAAAAAAACTCATTTAGTCAACTATTGGCTTCTTTTTAGAATAAGGGGATCACCCCGACATTTAAATCGATAGATAAACACATCCCATTTATTGCATAGTTTCAACCATTCAAAGTCATAAGAAGTATGATGTCATAAAAAATGAGCCCAACCAAGATACAACCAGATTACATGACACGACTCATTAGCCATAAATCTCATTGGTGGATCCTCATCCAAATTGGTTGAATAGCACATGTGCTACCGTCTCCAAGTTGACATATTTGGAGTCCCAAATAGCACACGCCTCCATATGTTGAAGTGATGACCATTTTAGACCCAGTGGATAGCCACATAAATGAAATATGCATATTATTAGAATCTTTATGTCGTTAAACACAATATCGCACCAACATTTTCAATAGAGATAACTCATCTCAGCCAATTACCCAACTATTACTCTATTAGAGACATGTGTTGGAGGCGGTAGATTAAAAGCTGTAAAGATTGTGCTCCATACTAATCATGCAGGAGGACATGCAAATAATAAGTGTTGTGCTCGTTATTCATCATGACACTAACCACACTTATCATTACTATGTTAATTTTGATTAGCAAGATTTTAATAACCCCTTTTATACATATAACATAAAAATATCATTGGTAGATCGCCGTCCAAATCAGTTGAAATGTGCTACCATCTCCAAGTTGAGGCATTCAGATCGTGAACATCAGGCGCCTCCATGTGCTGGAGTGATGAACATTTTAACCTGTAGGTTGCTTGTGGCGCCCCGGACCTAGTAAGATCCAAGCCTATGTGCATCCAGTGTACTTAGTTCCAAGAAATTGCTAGTACATACATTCACAAAGGTTGAATACATAACAATCATTACATCAAATGGCAGCAGAAAAGAATATAGTGATGACTCCAGCAAATATGCCACAGGTAAACGACTATCGACTGGAGTATCGTAATCCTAGATATCACTATCCATGTTTAGGCACTATCATCTCCACATGATAACTAGGAATTGAGTACATTGAATGCACTCGCAAATCTACACCAATTTTTTTAGCTGAAATGCAGATAGATGCATAAGGTTGCCAATAGAATTGACATATTGGTTTTAGCTTTTTGCACCAAGCGATACCTTACAATTTCAAATGACATTGGAGTGTTACCAAAAACTTTAACTTGTCCTATGTTTTCTCAAAACATTTGGTAAGTTAGAAGGTCCACACTAGTCTAGCCGGAAGGTATCTATGAGTGACACACAACAAACATATATAGCACTTTCTCCAAAATCCCACCTATGAATGATACACGTACATAGGGTTTGCAATTCGTTTTATTTGGAAGAAGAAGTCGAGAAGAGACATCCAAAAATAAGATTACTTAGTCCCGCCCATTACCACAGACACGGCTAATCGATCAATTTTACACGCCGGTAACACCATATTAGCAAGGTCATTAAATAGCTATCTACTAGATACTAGTTCAATCCAGAGCCCGTAATAGCAAGTAGTTGTACGATATAAACTGGTAACACCATATTTGAGTTTGTTATTTTTGGGATCCCTCGGCGGCGATCCCCATAAATTAGGAAACACAACCCCCACACGCGATGTCCCATCGTAACGATCCGCCCATAATGAAACTTTTTTTTTGTGATTTCAAAATAATCTTTATAAACCAATGACAACTTATAAACCAGGCTTTTAGTTGACCCCCCACCCCCAAGCCCCAATCAATTTTATGCAGTATGCCTAAGGATAAATTAAACTAAGAAAGAAATACTAAATTAAGAAGATACTATGGCCACAACTAAAGGGTTGATAACTACATTCATTAAACGCATGTTTATAAATTACTTGGAATATTAAATTACAGCTATCGACATGCAATCCTAATATTAGCAAAACAAAATAGCATAGCTAAAATAATAGGTAAAGCATGACCAAGGATGCACTTTTTCTTTTCTTGATGAAATATTAATCATTCATCGTCGTAGTAAATACTCTCCCAACAATTCCCCGTAATCTATATGCAAAAATGTCCGAATAAACTCTAAATTAAAACATAAGGACCAAACGTAAATAAAAATATCACTTAAAATATGATAGAAAACATGGTTGTAAGAAATTTGTCGGAGGAACATGTCAAATTTGGATTCAGGACGAGAAAGATATAGTCCCACCAATGTTTGATTTAAATTCATTTTTTTTAATTTGAATTATTAAAATGTTTTAGATATTATAATGATGTGTCTAACATATAGGTTTGAATTATCTATCCAACAAAATTGGGTTTCATCGCAAATGAAAGTATGTGTAAACAGTTGTGATGGTTTGAAGTTCTAGGCCTTTTCTACAAAAACTGCATTTCCAGATTGGTCCGACTGTCCGAGACACGTGGCACGCGGCGATTTGCTGGGGCCTTGTTGATTGGATGCTGACTGGGCATTGACCCATTTACGCGGTTGGTTGCGTGGTGTTGATGACTGATCGAGGAGGCCATGACATGGACTAGTGGCGATATGCCACATCGGCAGCTGATCTCAGGGACTTAGGGTTTGGCGTGCGGCGGTGTTCCAGTGCACAGTGGCGAGTAGAGCGTTTAATAGAGGAGGTCATGGGGTGGGAGAGAGGCATGCGGAGCTCACTAGGAGACGAACTTGCTATGATGGCTCGGGTCGTCATCGCGAGCGCTGTTTCGGGCTTCTGCGAGCACGGCGTCGAGGTGCATGAGAAGGGACAGCAAGGTGGAGCTTGGAGCATGCTCGTCTCGTCGCGGGGGAGTTTCCTCTGGCGGAATTCCTGACAGGAGAGCAGCGGCGGAGGAGGCCGATTCCGAGTTTATGATGGGTAGGGAGAAGGAGAGGAGGGGGCAAGGAGAAAAGAGGCTCAAACATATCTCAAATTTAAATGAAAATACCGGACGTTTGTAACACCATGTATGAAAAAGAATCGCCGCATTGCATGTACAGGCGGGCCGATGTATGTCGTGCGGCCCAAACGAATCAAAATAGACACATTTTGTATATGTTTCGGATCGCCGCGTTAGAGTTGACTGACACGTCTCCAAAATCCAAATCAAACTCGGAGATGAATCCGGGTTCGTGTCTCAAATCCGAACGCCCCAATCACCCTGGAGCCTGTATAAGCACACGAGCCGCGCCACGTCCACTCCACCAACAAAAGCACACGAGCCGGCGGACACATCACGAGAAGACGCACGCACGCTCATCGCCGGCGACGACAGATAGTATATGATGGCAACGATGACCCACCGGTCCACGGACTGCCTCGGCGGCAGGCTCCACCGCGACGCCTTCCGAAGGTGCCCGCGTGCCGCCGCCACGTCCGACAACAAGCAGACGCGGCCAGCCCCAGCGGCCCACGGGAGGCACCGCGGGCGGAAGCCACGCCACGCCGCCGCGACGGCGCAGCCGCAGAAGCGCGCCATGGACAACGTCGTGATCCTGAAGCGCGGCGAGCAGGTCGTGCCCAGGTCGGAGGCCACGGTGACCCCAGCCGTCGTGGCGATTCCCGCTGCGCGGGCAGAGAACGCCGAGCCTGTGGCAGGTACAAGCGAGCTCGGTGCGCCGGGGCTGTCTGAAACTGCAGCACCTGCGGATGATCAATGTGGAGAGCCGTCGGTGAAGGCGGAAACCGCGGTCGCCGATGACCGGTGCCCTGCGCCGACGGAGAAGCCATCGGCGACGAAGATTAAGACTGAAACTGAAACTGTGACATCTGCGGCGGAGCGGTGCAGTGTGCCGGCCAATAAGACTCGGGCTGTGGCGGGCGCGGACCTGCGCACTGCGCCGGTGAAGAAGGCCTTGGCTATGGATGCAAGGAAAGCAGAGGCTGCGCCGGCCGTGTACGCCGGAGCATCGTTCGTGATTTCGCCGGATCCGTGCGAGCTGCCAATTCCCGTTGCCTTGCTCAAGCCCCGCGGAGAGCGCCCGGCTGCATGCGGCGGCGGCGACACCGCTGTTAATCTTTGTAGATTATTACTCCCGCAATATTAACTGCAGATTGTACACTGTAATATTCACTTGATGCATGTTGTAAACGATACAAAGAGATGATACCCGATGAACGGAAGACTCTGCTTTCCAATCTTTCTCTGTCACGAGACTCACAACAAGCACGCCATAAACTACAACATGTTACTCTGTATAACATACACACAAGCTGCATATAAGAACCAATTCCACCTCCAATCCTCCTACATGTTAATGGTTTCTTACATCTACTGAACAATGCGCACCGATCTTCAGCTGTGGTTCTTGTCATCCGCACGCTCACCGTCCCCTGCCCCCCACCCGTCCTCGAGCGGCATGTCCGGCATCACCTTCTTCCAGAACCAGTGCTTCCTCCACAGCAGCACCATCTCCTCGATGGGCACCCCCTTGGTCTCCGGCAGGAAGACGTAGACGAACACGGTCATCACGGTGATCCAGCCCGCGAAGAAGAGGAAGATGCCGAACTTGAAGGCGCAGAGCAGCGACAGGAACGCCTGCGCGATCACGAAGGTGAAGAAGAGGTTCACGGCCACCGTGATGCTCTGCCCCGCAGACCGCGTCTCCAGCGGGAAGATCTCGCTCGGCACCGTCCACCCCAGAGGCCCCCACGACCACCCGAACGCCATCACGAAGAGGCAGATCACCAGCACCACCGCGATCGAGTAGCTCCGTGACAGCTGCTTGTCCGTCCCGAACTTCACCCCCAGTATCACCGCCACGATCACCTGCACGCAAGAAATCAAACAATTGTTCAGTCTTTGGTAATGGTGTCCACCATTGTGATGACTAATACTGGTAGATATGTCATATGTGTGACGGCCAACCTGGCAGACGATCATCTGGATGCCGCCGCTGATGAGGAGCTTCCTGCGGCCGAGGCGGTCGACGGTGCCGATGGAGATGAGCGTGGAGAGGCAGAGCACGGCGCCGGTGATCACGGAGGAGTAGAGCGACGCGTCGGCGCCGAAGCCCATGGTCTGGAACAGCACAGGCGCGTAGAACAGGATGGAGTTGATGCCCGTCAGGATCTGGAACGCCGGCATGCACACGGCCATCACCAGCTGCGGCCGGTTGCGCCGCTCGAGGATGTTCCGGAACGGGTTCTCGATGGTGTTAGCCAGCTCGCTGGCCTCCGTCATGTCCATGAACTCGGCGTCGACGTCGGCCGTCCCGCGGATGCGCTCCAGGACGCGCCGCCCCTCCGCGGCGCGCCCTCGCTCGATAAGGCTGTTGGGCGTCTCCGGCAGCATCAGCCCGCCCACGGTCATCAGTAGCGCCGGCGCCGCCGCGAGGCCGAGCGAGAGGCGCCACCCCCAAGGGTTGAGGTTCTGCGTTCCGTAGTTGATCATGTTCGCCGTGAAGATGCCCAGCGTCGTCGCGAGCTGGAACATCATATTCAGCGCGCCCCGCAGGTGTGCCGGCGCCATCTCCGACAGGTACAGCGGCACGCCCTGCAACAACATTGTAACTTGTAAGAGCCAATTCAAGCACAAGCTCTCTCGGTGTAAGTATGTGACAACGTAACATTTAACACACCTGATTGCCGAAACCGATACCGACGCCGAGCATGATCCGCCCGAGGATGAGCATCACGAGGTTCACGGCGGCGACATTGAGGATCGCGCCGATGAGGAAGCTGATGCCGCCGCATACAATGCTGGCGCGCCGGCCGTAGTTCCTCGTCACCGGCGAGGCGAAGAGGGAGGAGACGAGTCCGGCAAGGTACAGAGAGGAGGTGAATGCCGACAGGCCCTGGTTGTCGTACTTGCAATAGTTGTTCTGGTGGCCGGAGTTCTTCCGCCGGAACACTACCGGGAAGAACTTCTCGAGGAATGGGTCCATGGAGGTTACTCCTCCTGCAATTGTTGGTACAGACTACAGTCAGCCAAGTTGCCAGACTTCGAATGAGATTTGCAAGTAGTAACCCTTGGTAAAACTAAAACAGCTATAGTTTCCAAACATAGTCAATTTTCAGCAAGCCCTGACTCCTGATGGCAATTGAACATGAATGTTTAAAACTACTCAAAGCATGTCAAAAACTTGTTGAGCAATTTTCCGGTTAGCCGACTACATTTTCCAGTGTGTAACACTATTGAGCATTGTCGACGAAATCACAACATTTACCCGTTTCAGCAACACCGCACACTGTTGTACTTCCACATTTCATAAGCATGGAAATCAAATAATGTGATAACTATTCGACATTCTTTTATCAAGAAAAAAGCAGTGTTTTTGTTCCTCAACTATTTTGAGTTTAATTTTGTTGTCTAAACTTGAAAACACATAAGTTTGATTCTTAACTTTTAACGCTTGTCACATTCGGTCCTTGAACACATCCAAAGTGGCGTGCCAGATGATCTCATAGTGAATTTGCACATTTGACAGCCTAGTTAGCACACGAAGATCCAAAGGGGGTGAAATCATATCAGATAATTTGTTTACAGAAAAAGAAAATCCGAGAGAAAACCAGAAATTTAGAAAAACAAGAAACATAAACTCAAATAATCATATTTCACTCGTTTACTATTTGCAAGTTTTCTTGATTTCTTAGTTCTTCTGTTTTTCCTTCCTTATCCGGCTCACCAACTAATTTACTAGATTTTTGTTCAAATTTGAAGTGAGTCAAAGTTTTTAAGTGAAAATATTCTAGTGAACCAATGTGTCTTCCACTAGTATTCTAGGAAATTATGATCTAATTTTGGCACTCCCTCCAATCAATATAAATTATCGTTGAATCGGATGTATCTAGACATAATTTAGGTGATGCTCGGGTGGGAGGCGGCCTGCGTTTGAAGTATGGAAAAAAATAGCGCGCTATAGCGCCGTTAATAGCACGATATAGCGTTTTGAGACTTGTCTCGCTAAATAAATCTGTGTATAATTTCTCGCTAATAGCGTATTTTAAGGCCGATGCTATTTTGTTGTAGCGCGCTATTTTTTTCTTGGTTTGAAGTCAACAAATTGGGAAAGAGTGGATGTGGAGGGGAGGAGTGCGTGGGTGGGGAAAATTGATTGGGGCAGTGTGGGGGAATCTTGTAGACAGCTTTTCGTCTGTACTCTAGCGTCAAAGAATTAGGCACGCTTTCTATTAACCAAAGTTTGACTGGGCACACACGTGCCAGTCAAAGGGAGGGTGCGTACCCACGGTGATAGCGGATCTTTTTTGTTTAGGGGTAGATATATCCAATTCAGCGACAATTAATATGTATTGGAATTACTATGTATTGGAGGGAGTAGTTATTTTGCAGTTTAGATTAAATGTCCATATCTTGCCCAACTTTGAAGTGGAAATTCAATGTTTAAAAAAATCTAGAAACCTCGAATAAATTACTCTATGTTCTCTTAGTTTAAGTTAGGCCAAAACTTGAAGTGAAAATTCAAAGATTTCCAAAATTGAAAATGTAGTAAATCAACCAATGAGCCATCTCAAGCCAAGCTCAAGACCGTCTCGAGCTAAAGCGCACCTGATGTTCTGAGACACTTACATGTGGGTCACACTCAAGTCAAACGCTGAAGGCGTGTTTTGGCGCACTACCGGGTTATGCTCAAGCCAACTGTATTCTTATTTTACTTCTCGAAAATGGCATTGTTATGCTCGAGTCAACAGTGACACCACATATGTGTTTTACACTGAGCGAAAAAGGTTAATTTTGGATCCGTGCTTAATCACGAACTTAGCCTCGAAATGTCTTTTTAGCTCATGCAATATTTTTTGGTAACTGACGTCTTAGGGTCTGATTTGCAAGCATGTAACCGCCGTTCATATGGTGCAAAATCTTTTCCATCACAATACCATTCATTGATTGTAGGAAAGACCGAGCGGAAACAGATAGCCCGCACAGTGATATCACCCTGGACTGAAAAGAAGATAGGGAAGAGGGTGCCCGACGTGCCCAACGGCCATTTGTTTTTCAAATTTTGGTCAAATATAAGAGTGAGTCGAAGGTTTTAAACTGAAAACATTGTAGTGAAGCAATGTGCCTTCCCTTAATATTTTGGGAAATTTTGTGTTAATTTTGCTAGTTATTTAGCATTTTCGACCGTTTGTCCATAATTTGGCCAAATTTTGAAGTGGAAATTCAAAATTTTCAAAAAAAATCTAGAAATTCTAAAAAATTAATCCATGTTCTCTTAGTATTCTGGGAAATTTTGAGCTCAGTTTGCACAACCATTTTAGAAGTTGGACTGTGTTTCTAAGGTTTGTCCAAAACTTGAGGTGAAAATTCAAAGTTTTTGATAAAACGAAAATGCCATAAATCAACCAATGAGCCATCTCAAGCCAAGCTCACTACTAGTTCGAGCTAAAACCGCGCAGATGTTTCGACGTGTGGATCACACTCAAGTCAAACACTGCAGGCGTGTTTGACGCATTTTTTTTTCTTTCGCCTTCCAACGCTACCGAGCCCAGATCAACTGTATTCACATTTTACTTCTCAAAAATGGCATTTTCTTAATCTTCAAGCCAACAGTGACACATTGACAGCACTATATGTTTTACACGAGCGAAAAGGTTAAATTTGGATCTGTGTTTCCTTACGAATCACAAACTCAGCCTTGATGCAATATTTTCTGCTAACTGACGTCTCAGCCTCTGAGGCCTGAGTCGCAAGCATGTTGTAACCCGTAACCACCGTTCATAGGACGCAAAATCTTTTTCATGACGATACGCTTCATTGATTACAGGAAAGACCGGGCCGAAACGGACAGCCGCACCGTGATATCACCCTGGCCAGACTGAAAACAAGATAAGAACCTCGATTCGAGGGTGCCCAACACGACGCTGAAGCCTGA
>QRDG01000045.1:0-49748 GCA_012064385.1 Puccinellia tenuiflora | reverse complement strand
TTGTTAAGGACAAGTCCACGAGGAGAACTGATCTTCTTCATGGTAGAAGTCATGGCGGGCTATATCCCATTTCGTTAGTCGGGTATCGCCTTGATCTCCTCTGACATGTGTCATCCAGGGTCAAGACCACATCGTACCAATGGCATCAACATATTGATCATCCCACAAATAATATACTTCAGCTCATGTTAAGCAAACGATCTCGTGTGTTTATGCGACAATCTGACTTTAATTTGTGATGTTTTCATCATGCTAGGAGTTGACAATTATGTTATATGTCTATCATCGTGTTTTTACTATGTCTCTTGAGTTATTCCATTATGATGTTGGGGGCCAGCTATTGCATCCTCTAGGGGGGGGGGTACAAGTACTATGCGAGTTTTGTCGACGACTACTCTCGCTTTGTTGGATTTAACTCTCAAACACAAGTCAAATGTTGAGCAAGTCTTTTATGCCTTGCAGGCTCATGCTAAGCGCCTTTTGAAAGAACAAAGGATGCCCAAGATGTCGCCTAGAGGGGGGGGGGGTGAATAGGCGATTAACACCTTTTCTAATTAGGGGCTTGATAATTGCGGAATAAAACTATGTGTTTAAATTACCAAGCCAACAACCTAATATGCTAGGGTTACCTATGTGCACCAACAACTTATGCTAAGCAATTAAAGCAACAAGGTGATAGCAAGATATGAACTTCAAGCACGAAGGCTATCACAATGTAAATTGCATAAGTAAATCTCGGGTATAGAAATAACCGAGGCACGCGGAGACGAGGATGTATTCCCGAGTTCCTCCTTGTTAAGGGAGTATGTCTCGTTGGAGGGGTGTGAGCTCGCCACAAGAGGCCTACTCAAGATGCCACAAAGTCCTCACCCTATTCTCCGATGAACCGCACCCAAAGGTTTGGTTCACCTTCCACTATCGGAATCCTTCGGGGTGGATTCCGGAGCCCTTTACAACTTCTCTTGGGTCACACACCCCACAACTCAATTGGGGGCTCCCAAACTCGTGCCGAAGCTTCACAACTCGAAGTCTTCGCGGCACCTCCAACCGTCTAGGGTATACAATGCACCAAGCGGCAACAAGCTCTTGGGAACACAATGCACCCAAGAGTAACAAGCTCTCGAACTTTCAATCCCACGTATCACCGAGGGGAACTCAAACCTATGCACCAAATGCCAAAGGCAAGAGCACAAGTGCTCAAATCCTTCACTCTCAAATTCCAACTAAGCAACGAATGCTTTGGGGGGAAGATGAGAGAGGAAGAACAAAGAGGAGAACCACAAAAGAACTCCAAGAACTAGATCCACTATGTTCCCCTCACTTAGAGGAGAGATTGATTGGTGGAAATGTAGATCTAGATCTCCTCTCACTTTTCCCTCAAAAATATGCAAGATTCATTGGAGGGATTGAGAGGGGGGCAAGCTTTTCAAGGTCAACAATGGTGGGAGAGAGAGAGAGAGGAAAACGTGCTGCCTTAGATGGGGAACCATTGGGGAAGAAGGCCCCTCTAAATAGGTCCCCCGAAATCTGACCGTTATGTGCAAAATCGTACCTAGCGGTACTACCTCTAGGCTGGCGGTACTACCTCTGCGCCAGCGGTACTACCTCTGGGACCCTTTTTGACTGAAAATGACGATTCCAGCGGTAGAACGTGGCTGCTACCGCCGGGGTACCGGGGGGATACCAGTACGCAAAAAGGGCGCACCGGTACCACCAGCGGTACCACCAACGGTACCGGGCGCTGTGCAGCAGCAGTTCCGCTCCAGGTGTAGCGGTACTACCGCCGGACAAAAAAACTGCAGAACAACCGGTACGAGAAAAACATAACTAATCATCCGGACTCCGTTTTCGATGATCTTGGGCTCGTTGGAATCGCAACGAAGAGCTCTACAAGATCATGCAGAGAAACATCATTGTCCATCATGTGAGGAGGCAATCACGAAGAGAGAGTTTGACCTCTTTTAGAAGAGACAACCCGGAAAAACCTCCAATATCACAAATGCAGTAAGATGTTCATCAAGACTCCGTTTTCTATGATCTTGGGCTTGTTTCGAAGATAATCACAAGCCCTACAAGATCATGCATATACACATCATAGTCTATCATGTGAGGAGGAAAACATAAGGAGAGAGTTGGACCTCTCGTAAAAGAGATAAACCGGTAAAACCTCCGATATCAAAAACGCAAGAAGATATTCATGAGATCCGTTTTTGATGAACTAGAGCTTGGTATGGAGATGAACACAAACTCTAAATTCTCACAAGGATAAAAGCCAAATAAGAACCAACAAAGATGATTGCATGGATGCAAAGGTTTGAGCTCTCCACGAACGATACGATCACGATACTCGGTCGAGAGCCCCTCTTGATAGTACGGCTATTCTATCCTATAATCCGGTCTCTCACTAAACATCATGAGACCGGTAAAATAAAAACCCTATCAAGATCATACCTTTGCCTTGCGAATTAATCCACATGAGGTCGATGGAGACGATCTTCATCTCCTCACGGCGAACCATCTTCTTGATTGCGCCTTGCTTGGTGAAGATTCACATGACGCTCCCCCATACACCAAGATGGGGAGAGCACTCTTCGGCATAACTTCACTTGGCCTTTCTCTCGATGACGAACACCTTGGCCTTGATCAACAAATGATCTTCTTCCCTTAACCTTGACTCCAACACATGGAGAGCAAGCAAGACCTTGACTCCAACAAATGGAGACAAGCAAGCAAATGGACACCTACAAATATAGCTCAATGCAAATATTAGTCCATCGAGATTGTCATTAATTACCAAAACTATGCATGGGGGCAACCATGCACTTTCAATCTCCCCCATTTTGGTAATTGATGACAATCCTGTTCAAGAGGGTTTATATAAGGAATAGAGCATCCTTGCAAGACAAACAAGCAAGGATGCAAAGCGCATTAAAGGTAAATGCAACAAAAGCATAAAACCCAAATTCTCTTATACCCTCTAAACTTCTCCCCCATTGGCATCGATTTCCGAAATGGGAAGAAAAGATCCAAAGCAAGAGTTCCAAATAAAAGATCAATCGAAAAGATCCAAAGCAAGAGTTCCAAATAAACATGGAGATGCTCCCCCAATGATCATGCACAAATGAGGAGTGCATAAATATGGTATCCTCACTCCCCCAAAATCATCTAGAACACTCAACAAGTGCAAGAGTGCATAATGCAAAAGCAAATCATAGCGCTTGCACCAAAAATGTGGTTGAGCCAAAAAAAAAGATACCAATTTTCAAAGATTCAACATAAGATGGGCCCAACCGAGATAAAAAAGATCTTTTTAGAGAAATATGTTCACAAGCTTAGGGATACCAATTGGAAATTAAACCAATGAAAATGCCAAAAGCTAGTGAGACCATTTAGACAAAGAAAAATCAACATGCTCACCATGGTAGGCATGAAGTCAAAGATCTTCAAGAAATACATGAGTGTGTAAAGATACCAATAAACAATAAGACAAGCACTCATGAGACAAATTTGGAGCCGCCAAAGAATTATAGATGAAAAACAAGGTGGCTCGAGGAAATAGGATACCAACTAAAAGATGACCTCTCTCATATGTATAGGTTTCTTATTAGACAAACCATTGAAGAGATACATCCGCAAAGAAACATATACATACGAAATGGTTCGGGAAAAAGATAACAAGGTATCCAAAAGGAAGTCATAAATATACAAATGAGATTGTTGCTTAAAAGCATAGCACATAGATCAAATTTATCTCATTGTATATAAATGAACTTCAAATATATCAAATGCATCACACATATCACTAAGGGAACAAGAGATAGTGAAGATGCTTTGATCTAGGCAACAAGTATCACAAACAAATAATATCAATTGAAGAAAAGGTTTTTGCAAATTCATCACACATATCACAAAGATATATTAAGTGAAGGAAATAGGCCAAAACCACAACAATTGCATCTAAAAGCTTTTCATGCCAAGAGGAAACCTACACAAGGTTGGATACTAAAAAGTATGCATGAGATAGATACTTGTTACCGAGATGACATTGGTGATGAAGATGATGAGAGTTGGTTTGACATCAAAGCTTGACTCCGACAATCACACGGTGAGAACACCTTCCTTATGAATGAGGCAAGCATCCAATGCATCTCCATTGTACCTAAAACAAAATTAGAATACAAAATGGTTCCCAAACTCATTGGGTTCCATAGTAGTTAGATCAACTACAATATATAGGAAACACTCCACATAAATATGTGCATATAGATATGAAATTGAATTTCATGCACATCTTAGCCGATTTAGGATTCGGTGGAGTATCCCCTATATATTGGAACTAGAAAGACTAGCATGCCATAAAATATATATACTAGTAATATGCATGCATAGACTTACAAGAACCAAACGAGATACAATTTGGACAAAAACACCAAGTAACCAGAAGAGAACACACCAAGGTGTGACACAAAAAGGTTGTCCAAATTATATCAAAATCCAAATCAACACATGATTGAGGAAAAATCAAATCAACAAATGATTGATTCCAAAACACATCAACACATGAAGTGTGATATCAAAAGGAATCGAATCAACACAACAAGTGATCGATAAGACACAAATGAAATAAGATACCAAATAAAACAAAAAATATCAACTAGGAGAAAGGATACCAAGAAGAGGGTGATACTTGACCGAAATCAAGTAAAGTTAAAATAAGGCAAAAGGTATCAAGACTCCCACAATAAATATCAATTGGAACAAATATCTATGGAGGAGATATTAAATTCCAATTAATACCAATTGAAGGTGCCAACACAAGATAAAGAATCAAATGCCAATTGAGAGGATCAATAATTGATAGAAAGCATAATGTTCTAAATAAAAGGAATGCTCCCCCAAGATTAATGCATTATCTTAGATATTTGCATTTGAATACAAAATGCCTGCACAAGGGATCATTACTCTCCATATTTTATCTAAAACACTAAACACTACCGATTGAAAGATAGGATCCATTCAAAAGCGAAGAAAGGCAATAGATAGAGCAAATTAAGCAAGAGCCAATGTGAAGATGATCTACAAAATCCACCACAATTACTAGAAACACTTGTCATGGACAAGGAGTATATAGAGATATTTCTCGGTGGTATAAAGGAATGGTGTACAAGACCAACTTCACCACAAACTAGCAAACGCAAAAGATAGGAATTAAAACACCATTTTTAAAGAGGTTTGTTGGTAGTTTCAATTATTCGACCAACCGGCAAAGACATGGTTAGAATAAAAGGAAACAAATGGTTTCTCACATAATATATGGAAATTCATATTAGAGAAAAAAACACACCAAGCAAACACACCCAAACAAGAGCCAAAGATAACCAAAGGAAATTGGAATTGTTCGAGCAATCATGCCACATAGGAAAGATAATATAAAATATCAAATCTAAGTGGCAAACCTCAAATGTTCACATTTTGTGGGATTGTAATATGCACATAGCTTATTACTCCCCATAATGTGATAGTCATTTTATTTTTAAACAAGAGGCAATAAAACCAACTAGAGAAATTAATGGACATTGTAGAATTTGAATTTCTCATGAATATGACATACCACATAGTAGCTAGATAATATTTAAATATCAATACTAGGTGGTGTGCCTCATGTATACACATTTTTAGGTTTGTGATGTGCACAAAGCACATCACTCCCCCAAAATGGGATAATCCATTAATATCTCAAAGAGCCAAATGAAATCCACACAAGATTCAATAAAGCTCAACACACAAATTTCACATACATGATACACAACTAACATACACAAGTAGGAAAGTAGCATATCATATACAAGCACATGCTAGGAACAAACTAACACATGCAAGGGAGCAAGCAATTTCAATGAATATATGAGTTAAATACACGTTACCGCAAGGAGGAAGCATTGGATATGAGATAAGTATGTGGTAATCCAATTGACTTGGCTTGAGAGATAAAACCATGAAGATCCCTTAATTCTTCAAAAATAGCCAAGTCACCAATGTCCTCCATAAGCACCTATTGATCAAGTTGAAGCTTGTTGGTCCCCAACCAAGTTGGGTCCTAAGATGTTAGTCACAATAGGCTTGGGAACCCAAATGGTGCTTTTCTTGACACCACTTTGAGCTCCCACATATTTGGCAAACACATTGCTAACTCTATCCTTCCTAAGAGAATATACATCATCATTATGATAGGATAGGATGGGTTACCGACGGTGCATGAAGAAGCAAAGCTGACCCTTGCCACGGGCAAGGTAGCAACACCGACTCTTCTCTTTCTTCTTAATAGGCTCCTCAACATGAGGAGCGTCGACTTGAGTCTTCTTAGGAGGCGGTCTTTGTTCAACCCGTGGTTGAGCACGAGATTGAACAGAGGCCGCTTCCCTAGTTGCTTCTCACTAAGAAGAATCTTCTTCTTCATTGGGCAATCCCGGACATGGTGCCCTTCTAGCTTGCACTTGAAGCAAATGATGTTGGCCAGATTCTTGATTTGAACTTGGCCCTTCTTCTTCTTAACCTTGGACTTGTTCTTGATGTTGGAGTTGAATCCAAGTCCACTCTTGTCATTTGGGGATTGTTGCACCCTCAACATGTTGTCAAGTGCCCTCTTCCCCTCATGACGCTTTTCCAAACCTTTCTCAAAGAAGTGGCTTGGCCTTGAGCTCTCCTCTCTTCTCTACATGGTTAGTGACAACACAAGTACTAGAGGAGGTAGATGCATCATTGTTAGAGCAACAAGGCAAAGCAAGTAATTCATCACATGATGTACCAACATTTTTAGTGGATGAACTACTAGGAATAGCACATGGCAATATAGCATTTTTAATTAAAGTTGTGCTAATATCCACATGAGGCTCACTTGATGTTACCTTTGTAGTGATGGCCTCATGAGCTAACTTAAGACAAGCATAGGAAGCAAGAAGTTCATCATTAGAGCTAGATAGCTTTTCATGATTTTCTTCCAACTTCCCATAGGATGCTAGAAGATCATCATTAAAGCTAGATAGCTTTTATGACTTGCTTCCAACTCCTCATACTTGCTAGTTAGCAACTCAAGTTGAGCTCTTAGCTCAACATTCTCCTTCAAGGTAGATGGTTCACAAGAAATGGAGTTAGTAGCACAAGCATCATTGACATTAGGGATGGACGAAGAAATCTTAGCAAGTTCTTCATTTAATCTAGCATTTTCTATTTTCGTGACCTTATATTTAGCAATGGCATGGTCACGTTCTTTAATGATTTTAGCAATTATATCATTATGAGACTCCTCGATAGATTCTAGTTTCTCCTCTAGAGAAGCACGAGTCTCTTGCTCTTCCACAAGAGCATCTTCTAACGATGCTTTCTCCATAGCATCATCTCTTTCTATCTTACCTTTTTCTTCAAGGCTTGCTTCCAAGGCCTCAATAGTTTCCCCACGCTCAATAAGAGTGCTCATGATTTCAAAGAGGTTAGCTTGAGCACTTTCATTAGTAGGTAGGGCCTTAAGAATCATTAGACCTTTATTTTGAAGAAGGGCATTAACTTTTTCCATATCATCTTCTTCATCATTATTATCATTATTATCATTGTTATTATCATTTCTAGAAAAAGATTTAGCCATGAGGCAATGATAGGTGGATGAAGAGGAAAGATTAATTTTTGAACTACTTAAGTTCATATCTTGTTGCATAGCAAATTTGGTTTCCTCTACATTATTATCAATGCAAGATTTAGAGGGAACACAAACATTTTTATCATGGCAACAAGATAAAGCAAGCATATCATAAAGAGACTCATCGAAGCAAGTTTTAGATGATATGCGAGGACATCAACACTAGCATGTAAGTCATTTATGGTGCTATGTGTGTTTATGTCCAAAGATGAAGCATTGTAATAAGATAGAGATAATTGATCCTCAACAACAAGCTCACTATCCAAATTGCAAAGCCTATCACTACTCACCATTACATTGGATTGTGGCTTACCACATTTTGGTGAAGTAGACGAAGACGAGAACTCATCACGGCCGGAGGTGGGAGGGAGAGCAATCATCCTCAATAGAGTTGGACCCTCCATATTTATCTTGAAGCTTGGTCCAAAACTCATGAGCATCCCGGAGAGGCATGATTGACTCGAAAACTACAACACTCACATATTTGCAAAACTCATTAGAAGCTAGAGCATCTAGATATAAGTTTGTCTCATCCTCTAAAGTCGTACTTTCGTAGTCCTTCGGAGAAGAAAAACCTATATCTAAGATACGCTCAAGATTGGGGTCCAAGACCCGTAAGTGTCTAAGCATATGAGTTTTCCAAACATTAAAATTTGTGCCATTGAATATAAACATGGAATTGTGCACTAAATCCCTAGACGACATCTTTACTCTCTAGGCGGTAAAGCCAAACAAGAGAGACGAGGCTCTGATACCAATTGAAAGAACAAACGATGCCCGAGATGTTGCCTAGAGGGGGGGTGAATAGGCGATGAACACTTTTTCTAATTAGGGGCTTGATAATTGCGGAATAAAACTATGTGTTTAAATTACCAAGCCAACAACCTAATATGCTAGGGTTACCTATGTGCACCAACAACTTATGCTAAGCAATTAAAGCAACAAGGTGATAGCAAGATATGAATTTCAAGCACGAAGGCTATCACAATGTAAATTGCATAAGTAAAGCTCGGGTATAGAAATAACCGAGGCACGCGGAGACGAGGATGTATTCCCGAGTTCCTCCTTGTTAAGGGAGTACGTCTCGTTGGAGGGGTGTGAGCTCGCTACAAGAGGCCTACTCAAGATGCCACAAAGGCCTCACCCTATTCTCCGATGACCGCACCCAAAGGTTTGGTTCACCTTCCACTATCGGAATCCTTCGGGGCGGATTCCGGAGCCCTTTACAACTTCTCTTGGGGCACACACCCACAACTCAATTGGGGGCTCCCAAACTCGTGCCGAAGCTTCACAACTCGAAGTCTTCGCGGCACCTCCAACCGTCTAGGGTACACAATGCACCCAAGAGGCAACAAGCTCTTGGGAACACAATGCACCCAAGAGTAACAAGCTTCTCGAACCTTCAATCCCACGTATCACCGAGGGGAACTCAAACCTATGCACCAGATGCAAAAGGCAAGAGCACAAGTGCTCAAATCCTTCACTCTCAAATTCCAACTAAGCAACGAATGCTTTGGGGGAATGAGAGAGGAAGAACAAAGAGGAGAACCACAAAAGAACTCCAAGAACTAGATCCACTATGTTCCCCTCACTTAGAGGAGAGATTGATTGGTGGAAATGTAGATCTAGATCTCCTCTCACTTTTCCCTCAAAAATATGCAAGATTCATTGGAGGGATTGAGAGGGGGGCAAGCTTTTCAAGGTCAACAATGGTGGGAGAGAGAGAGGAAAACGTGCTGCCTTAGATGGGGAACCATTGGGGAAGAAGGCCCCTTAAATAGGTCCCCCGAAATCTGACCGTTATGTGCAAAATCGTACCTAGCGGTACTACCTCTAGGCTGGCGGTACTACCGCTGGGGCGGTACTACCTCTGCGCCAGCGGTACTACCTCTGGGACCCTTTTTGACTGAAAATGACGATTCCAGCGGTAGAACGTGGCTGCTACCGCCGGGGTACCGGGGGGATACCAGTACGCAAAAAGGACGCACCGGTACCACCAGCGGTACCACCAACGGTACCGGGCGCTATGCAGCAGAAGTTCCGCTCCAGGTGTAGCGGTACTACCGCTGCCGCAGCGGTACTACCGTCGGACAAAAAACTGCAGAACAACCGGTACGAGAAAAAACATAACTTAATCATCCGGACTCCGTTTTCGATGATCTTGGGCTCGTTGGAATCGCAACGAGAGCTCTACAAGATCATGCAGAGAAACATCATTGTCCATCATGTGAGGAGGCAATCATGAAGAGAGAGTTTGACCTCTTTTAGAAGAGACAACCCGGAAAAACCTCCAATATCACAAATGCAGTAAGATGTTCATCAAGACTCCGTTTTCTATGATCTTGGGCTTGTTTCGAAGATAATCACAAGCCCTACAAGATCATGCATATACACATCATAGTCTATCATGTGAGGAGGAAACATAAGGAGAGAGTTGGACCTCTCGTAAAAGAGATAAACCGGTAAACCTCCGATGTCAAAAATGCAAGAAGATATTCATGAGATCCGTTTTTGATGAACTAGAGCTTGGTATGGAGATGAACACAAACTCTAAATTCTCACAAGGATAAAAGCCAAATAAGAACCAACAAAGATGATTGCATGGATGCAAAGGTTTGAGCTCTCCACGAACGATACGATCACGATACTCGGTCGAGAGCCCCTCTTGATAGTACGGCTATCTATCCTATAATCCGGTCTCTCACTAAACATCATGAGACCGGTAAAATAAAAACCCTATCAAGATCATACCTTTGCCTTGCGCATTAATCCACATGAGGTCGATGGAGACGATCTTCATCTCCTCACGGCGAACCATCTTCTTGATTGCGCCTTGCTTGGTGAAGATTCACATGACGCTCCCCCATACACCAAGATGGGGAGAGCACTCTTCGGCATAACTTCACTTGGCCTTTCTCTCGATGACGAACACCTTGGCCTTGATCAACAAATGATCTTCTTCCCTTAACCTTGACTCCAACACATGGAGAGCAAGCAAGACCTTGACTCCAACAAATGGAGACAAGCAAGCAAATGGACACCTACAAATATAGCTCAATGCAAATATTAGTCCATCGAGATTGTCATTAATTACCAAAACTATGCATGGGGGCAACCATGCACTTTCACTTTTGAACACTAAAATCAAGGTCATTCAATCTGATTGGGGTGGTGAGTACCATAAATTGCACCGATATTATGTCTTGTCCACACACCTCTGAACGAAACAACATTGCCAAGCGCAAGTATCGCCACTTGGTAGAAACAGGACTCGCACTTCTAGAACACTCCTTTCTAGCTTCCATTACGTTTTTGGATGAGGCCTTTATCATCGCATACTATCTTATTAATCGCATGCCCACTCATGTTCTCAACAAGGACACACCTCTGCATCGCCTTTTTAAGATCCAACCCAATTACTACTCCCTACACATCTTCGGTTGCGCATGCTGGCCTAGTTTGCCCAAGTACAATGCACACAAGCTTGATTTCCGCTGTAAGATGCATGTGTTTTTTAGGCTATAGTCCTATGCATAAGGGGTATACGTGTTTGGATCCCTCCACGGGTCGTATTCATATTTCTCATGACATTATCTTGCTGAATCTTTGTTTCCCTATTCCACTCATGGAGTTAGAGTGGATGTGTCCACACTTTAGAAATCCATTTCTTTTCCATCAGCTGAAGCGGCTACGAGTGTCCATGTGCGAAACTATGACTTGTCATACATTTCCACTAATCCGCCTTCCTAAGGTGATGTCTCTCATGTGCAGGACTCCATCACCGTGATCGACGTGCATGAGTCGGTTGCGTTTGACGTGCATGGCTGCACATATCCCATGGCACCTGGTCATCCCGCCTCGTCCCTTTCTCACGGAGCATTCGCATCGCCCGCGACCCATCCCACATCGCTTGCTGGCAACCTCGGCCCAACCCGCGTTGCCTTCTATCGGGACGTCTCTGTTTTCCCTGGCAGCGACGCCTTCGGCTATAGAGCAGGTGGTGCCCTACCCACTATTGCATGTTGCTCCTGATGTCACCTCGATCGACGTGCCCGACCACTCCATGACTACGTGCGCTCGTGAGAACAAATGATGGTCCAAGGTCTACACCGATGGGACCGTGAGATATGACTATAACCGATGCGCTTTCCTCGTGACGCTAGTGTCTCATCGCGAGGCTCTCCGCGAACCAGCCTGGCATGCTGCAATGACTGATTACTTTGCAGCACTCCACACACCAATACCTGAACTCTCGTTACTCAGTCGTCTAGTGTTAATATTGGGCAGTAAGTGGATTTCAAGACAAAGCATCATCCAGATGGATCCGTTGACAAATACAAGTCACATCTCATCGCTTGTGGCTTCACTCAGCAACACAACATTGACTATGGTGATATGTTCAACCCATTTGTGAAGCCGGCCACCGTTTGCCTTGTCCTCTCTCTTGCAGTCTCGAGAGGGTGGAGTCTTCATCAGGTTGATGTCAGCAACTGCTTCCTCCATGGATTTTTATCGGAAGACGTGTACATGCAACGGCCACCGGTTTTGAGGATGGTCGACATCCCTTGCATCTGTGTAAGTTGCAACGGGCTATTTATGGCTTGAAAAGTCTCCCGTGTCTGATATGCTCGGTTGAGTGCCTATCTCCATCAGCTTGGCTTTTTCTCGTATAAAGCCGATGCGTTCCTAACCGTCATCTCCCATGATGGTGTTCATATGTACATCCTTGTCTATGTTGATGACACCGTGATTTTCAGGTCTACTCGAGGCGTTATTGATCGTTTGGTGTGGTCACTCTCGGATAGTTTTTTTTTCGAGAGTGCGCCAAAGGCACACCTTATTTTTATAGGAGGCAGCAACAAATTTACAAGATTTGAGACATTGCGAACAATGATCTCAATTGCACCGGAAACACCAAGAAAAAGCTAAGCCTGCTCTCTCCTAAGATGTTGACCACCTACACCACTGCCAACCCTGACTCTAAACCAGGATTGAAATTCATCCAAGATCCTAGAAGCTAAAGCATGAGGGTTCTCCTGCAGGCTCAGGTTACCGAAAACACGCGCATTTCGTTGTTTCCAAACCGACCAGCAGACTCTCGGATAGTTTTACTATCAAGGATATTGGTAATCTGCACTATTTCTAGGATCAGAAGCGTCTTACAATTCAGGGGGGCATGATATTGACTCAGCGGAAGCATGCACTCGATATTCTTCATCGTGTCAGTATAGAGAATTGCAATTCCACTTCTGCACCGCTAGCTACTAGGGAGAGCCTAGCTCATAATTCTGGCACACCTTTGTGTACCGACGATTCTTTCCGGTACCGCAGTGGTGTGGGTGATTTGCAAGATCTGACACTCACTCGTCCGTACATCTCCTTTAAAGTGATCAAAGTGCGTCGATTTGTTTCACAGCTTACTGAGGTACACTGGGAAGCTATAACGCGCATTCTGTGGTATGTTAAGGGGACTTTGGATACATGGCTGAGGATGCGCAGGTCCTTATCCACTGGCATCAGCATATTCACTGATGTAGATTTTGGCGCAATGTGTTGATGATCGCCGCTCCACGAGTGGTTTTGCTGTATTTGTTGGACCGAATTTGGTTTCATGGTGTTCCAGGAAACAACCTACCCTCTCGAGATCTAGTATCAAGGCAGAATATAAGGTGTGAGCAAATGAATATGCTGAAGCTATTTCGGTAGTCACTACTTGCTGAGCTCGGAGTATCTCGACAACGTATCCATTATTGTGTGACAACCTTGGGGGCTGGGGCTACATATGTGACGACGCATCCTGTCTTTCACGCTCGGACAAAGCACATTGAGATTGACTTCCACCTTGTGCGAGAGCGGGAGATTCCTGAAAGCTAGGTTTATCTCCAAAGCAGCCACACGGCAAATGCTAGACCGGTTTAAGTCCAATCTGAACCTTGTTTGTAGTAGTTCAAATTGAGCAGTGTTAATAATAGGTCTAGCTCTACAGTGTATATGCGCTAACCGACATGTACATTTATTCTGCCGATCTATATAATACAATCAAGTGATCACATCCTGAAGGTTCGATTTGTTGGCCGCGGGCGGACAATGGGTTCGTGTTGTGGCATGGAGGTTTTTGTTGGGTGAAAGTTTAGAGCTTCGACACCAACAACGATGAGGCATGCGAGTGTCGTGACCCTCCTAGGCATCGCTGTTTTACCTCCCCGACACCATAGCTCCGGGTGGAAACCTTTGACCGTTTCGATCTTGATGACGACGTGTTACGTCATTACCCTCTTTCAGACGTCGTCATGGAGTTTCGGTTACTTTTGATCCCGCTACACTGACATCGATGGGCATGCTCATTTCTTCTCGGGAAACACTTATTCTAGGCCGACCTAAGCGTGGGAAGTATAGGTCGCTCGGCTCGCTCGCTCCCGTCCGCCCGCGCGCGTGTGTCCCAGGTCCTCCTTGCTTTCTACGCTCCGGCAGCGTGCGCGTAACAAGCCCAAATAGTGTTTGCTCGCTTTTTTTTTGCCCAATAGCAATTTTCTGATGTATTTTTGTTACGTGAAAGAAGTGAACAGCTAAGTTAGCTAGCTAGACTTGTTTTTTGTCAAAAAAAAATTATGATTTTTTGATTTGGTTGTATATGGGTTAAATTTGTAACAAAACGCAAACAGGATGGTTGTGAAGGCACATACCAAATTTTCAAGTTTTTTTTGGCAATTTTGTACAAGTTTGTGTTCTCTCGATTTTTCGATGTTGCATGCACCTGTTCTTCCAAATTTCTAACAAATACGTATAGTTTTTATTGCGAAATCACACGCTAGATGTTGTAAGGTTTTTTGAGAGTTCGCAAGTTACGATCTTTATGTTTGTTGTAACCGTTTGTGATTTTTGTTGCAATTACTCGTAATTTTTGTTGTACAACAATCTACAGCAGAATAATTGGTGTGTAACTACTTTTTTGTAACATTACTTAAAAGAAAATTGTTGCGAACATTTGTTGCAATATTGTATTTTTTTTGTACACGGAACGAGAAATTTTGTTTCAATACGTGTCAGTTTGTTGCAATATTCAGGAGATCACCACAATGGCATTTCTGTTGTAAATATCAAGAAGGTCGGGGCAACACAATATACCCCTTCGTTTAAGTGAAGCTGTTATGTACTGCGGGTTTGATTTTTGAGCAACTGAAGGGCAAAAATGCAAAAATGCACTGCAGTAATTTTTGGACGTACGATGATGATCTGACGGTTTCAGAGGGGACCTAAGTTTGGCCTATTCTAGGGGACCTACGCCTAGCGCTGGCCTTTCTTCTCTCGTTGCATTTTGCCCCGACGCAGAGCGGTCTACCTTTACACGTGACTTAGTCAGTTACTCCGTAGTTAGTCGTCTTCGATCCCGGTGCTCGGTTTCTACCGCAGACGACGGGAGGTGTGACGGACATGTCGAGACACCTCTAGCCGGCCCGGGTGAATGAGCGTCCGGATAAGAAAGGTCGTATCTGGACCGGCGGGGCTTCACGTAATGCTAATTTTGTGTCTGAAAGCCCTCGTCGGGCGCTGCTGGAGATGCTCCGAGAGAGAAGAAGCAATCACGCAGAGCAAAGCAAGGGAGCGACGCAGAAGGACGCCCTTTCCTATCTATCCTACCGTTGACCAGTTCCATCTAGCAGCCCTACCCATGAGGGCAGCTGAGTTGAGTGAGAGTGGTGAGCAGAAGCAGATGGCTGCCACTCGCGAGTGTCGTCGTGTATAAAAAGCCCTCTCCCCTTTCCAGCTTCCTCCTGGTCGGCCAGCCCAGTCAGTTCCCGCCCCCGTCTCCTCCTCTCTTCTCTTTCCCTGCACACAGTTCGCCCCATGGACTACACGGGCTCCAGCTCCAAGGACCTCTCTCCCACGCCGTAAGCAACCAATCAACCGTTCGCGGCGCCTCCTCTCTTCTCTTCTCTTCTCTTCTCTTGCGCGCGCATTCTTTGGTTACACGACATGGGTGGTGATGCGCGCAGGGCGTGGTGGTCCAAGGAGACGGTGGCCGTGGTGACGGGCGCCAACCGCGGCATCGGCCACGCGCTGGCCGCGCGGCTCGCGGAGCACGGCCTCACCGTGGTGCTCACCGCGCGGGACGACGAGCGCGGGGAGGCCGCCGCCGCGCCGCTCCGCGAGAGGGGCCTCCCCGTCGTCTTCCGCCGCCTCGACGTCTCCGACCCGGCCTCCGTCGCCGCCTTCGCCGCCTGGCTCCGCGACACCCTCGGCGGCCTCGACATCCTGGTACGCACATCCTTTCTCCTCTCCGCAGGTATCTGCATCTCTTTCCCGAACAGAGTCGTCAAAGTCAATCTTGGTGTTGTTTTGGGGTACCAAACAACCACGGCTTTATTCCGCCATGGATCAGACATGGTGGGATATCCACGACGATTCCGCGCACCGATGCGCATCTGACCTCATCCGTAGCGCTAGGAGATAGATCGATTTGCATCGAATCAGGATTCGGGACCGGTCCTTAGTTTTCACACTGCATTATTGCGCGCTCTCGGTCTCGGACGGGGCACGCAACAGGCCACAGCTTGCCACCGCAGCGACCAACTGAATAAAAGAGGACGTCATGTCAAAGTCTCACACAAGCCGAAGCCGCGGCCGCAGCCGGAGGAAGCGGCGGCGCAGTTATGGCGTGCGACGACCTTTCTTCCGGGCGCCCGCGCCGCCGTACAGCGACGACCGGCCGGCAACCCGGTGCAAAAGGAGCTCTGCTTCGTGACGACGATGTGATGTGATGTGTCGTGGTTGGTTTGCTCCGGAGACCAACCCGAGCAACTCTACCTGGCTAGTCAGATTTCGATAACTCGCACCACTCACAAGATTTGCTTTACTACCAAGTACGCCTCATAACGTTGAGTAGGAGATTAACTACGTGGGTGGTCTCCATCTGCCGGACTTTATGCTTAAATTTACATTAAATATTTGGAATTTCAGATATCTTTACTTTGAACTGTTCTGTCATGCTTGCGTTTCATTACTGAAATTTTACAAAAGCACATACAGGACCTTACACAACTAAAATCGATTATACAGTCTTCCACAGTATAGTAGACGGATGCCCTGTTCTGAGTGTGCCAAGGGTACTGTTCTACACTCTGTTGTCATGTACAGCAGACTGTAATGGTGGTCCATAACAGAATGTATTCAACGATAACATCGCCCACTGCCCCCACTCAAGCTGAGTTAGGAGGACTTCCATGCCGCTTAATCACGTACTCATCTTGTGGACCTCCGCATGCCTGTTGGCCCATCTATGCCGTCAAGTCATCATCTGATGTGGAAAACTTTCTGAAAGTATACTTGAGACCTCGAGAGGTGACTGGCCGGCGCACCACAAACACCACTCAGCAGCAGTCACTAGTGGTGTTTCCATTTCTAGCTCCGACATCAATGGCTTCAACAAAAAGGAAGCTGTTACTAGCTAGCCGAAGCCTCTTAAATTGCTCCAAAAAGTGCTCCTCTGATGCTGGAATTTAATCGTTGTTGATGTAGGTGAACAATGCTGCCGTGTCGTTCAATGAGATCGACACCAACTCGGTGGAGCACGCCGAGACGGTCCTCATGACCAACTTCTACGGGACAAAGTTGCTTACCGAAGCACTCCTGCCTCTCTTCCGGCGATCGCCGGCCACCAGCCGGATCCTGAACATCAGCTCACAGCTTGGCCTTCTTAACGTAAGTGCCCATATGACCCATTTTCTTTAAGATTAGGTAGTATTGCAAGTTAATTTGCAATGACTTGAATAGTCAATAACACGCGTTGTCGACAATGAAGTGTGAATGCACGAGGCTGGCCATATGTAGAGACAAGTAACAATTTTCAAGTATATCTTAAAGCATACCACACCAGCACAGCCCATTCATGCATACGACACATATATGTCCGAATTAAGCCATTTATAATTCCAAAAAGTCTTTTTTTGGTTATCATTGACAGCGAAAGGGGGAAAGCTACACCTCTTTCTTCCCACAAAACTTGAAGCTCATTATTTCTTTTCAAAAAACGCCAGTTCAACATATAGTAGAGAGCGGTAGGTGTCAATTCTGCCCACTAGTTATATTTCCAGAGGAAATAAACGAATCAAAAGGGACCACCCTCTGTTTTTCTGCCTAATTTTGTATACGTTTGAAAGAAAAAAATCGCAACATGGTCACATGGCAGTTGGGAACATATGTTATTAAAACGTTATATCCTGTCAGGAACATGAATATATAAAACATCTAAACATGTGACGGGTTAGTTAAGAGCGGACGTGTTTTTTTTTTTTTTTTCGAACCGGGCGCATTCAATTTTCCATTTCAGAACGGAAATGTGGGAAACTTATGTGGTTGATGCCCGATTTGTAGAGCCAAAAAGTTGTTACAATAGGATATGATCAAGTCTAGTTGAATGCAATGTCTGAGACAACTAAAACAAGGCAGGAACTTTTACAGCAACTTCTCTACATGACACTAATTTTGCAGAGACAGGAGCTAGTGCGGCCACTGCATGCTCGTAGCCTCACCTAACATAGAAGGGAAGTCTCGGCACAGGTGTCTATATTTGCACAGCTGCATAACATTTCCTCACTAAAACTTATGGACGAACACACCGGAATTCCCCGGACATTTCTAGTGTGCAATTGTCAAGTATATGCCTAGTTGCCAACCAAGGAAGCCAGTGTATCATGTTGTGTTCTTGACATGTGGCGTGGTGTTTGATTCTTCTTCAGAAGGTGCGCAGCCCGTCGCTGGTGAGGCTGCTCCAGGACGAGGAGAGCCTGACGGAGGGCAAGATCGAGGGCATGGTGTCGCAGTTCCTGGCGCAGGTGAAGGACGGGACGTGGGGGGAGCACGGGTGGCCCAAGGTGTGGACGGACTACGCCGTCTCCAAGCTGGCCCTCAACGCCTACACGCGCGTCCTGGCGCGGCGGCTGCAGTCCGGCGGCGAGCGCGTCAGCGTCAACTGCTTCTGCCCCGGGTTCACGAAGACGGACATGACCAAGGGGTGGGGCAAGCGCACCGCCGAGGAGGTGGCCGACCTCGGGGCCAGCCTCGCGCTGCTCCCGCCGGACAAGCTCCCAACCGGCACCTTCTTCAAGTGGCGCACGCCGCAGCTCTACTCCAAGCTGTAGCTGTGAGATTCGGTGCCATGTATTCTACCGTGTGATCGATGCCAGAATCCTACGCACGTATCGGTACCGTGCTTATACGCGCGTCTCCTCCGTGATGGAGTACGTATTTTGCTTTGGTTTTAGCCTTCCACCATTGTTGCTGCTCCTACCTAGCCTACGTACGTACAGAATGTCAGGTCTACCTGTTAAAGATGCGGATAGCCTGATAGACCAAGACCATATAGGAGTACCAGTAATTAGTATTCCCGTTTCAACTCGCCTCTGGCTCTGGGGAACGAATGCTTGTAAGTTTCGAGTGAATGTTCAGACTCTGCAGAATGCCGACTGGGTTACCTTAACTTGCACCAAGGCCGCAGCTTCTGAATATCATGTCTCCAGCAGGAGGACTCTGGATTGTTTGGTTTCTTTCCGACATGGATGTTGAACCATACATCGCGAGCGAAACAGCTAGGCTTGGTAATTTTTCCAGGCCCCAAGCCATGGACTTCGTCGATCTAGAGAGCTCGCAGATGCTCTCTAGATGTCGTAAAGAAAAACATTCGTGGAAACAGCAAGGTTTCGTTGCAATTTTTATTGATTTTATAAAGAGGTTTACGTAAAATAAAAAAAACTAGCAATGCCTAAAAATAGAAAACATCTTCAAGCTAGTATAATTTTTCACCCAAGAGCTAAAGGTTAGATGTTGGTATTTTATTTACACCTGAGATAGTAATAATATACTACACTTCAGAAACATTTTCAAGATATTTCTTAGACACATACTTTGTTCTATCCAACATATTTAAGGATACTTGAATAACCCGCAAACACATAAAATGCACAATATTACACATCTAAGAGATACCAATTAATATTGATCAAATATGATGTTGTCATTTTAAGTTTTACAATTTTCATATTTGTCAAATAAAATTTCATATTAAAAACTTAGACTCGGTTTTCTGGAAATATACAACTTCAATTTAGCACTTGTTTGGAATGGTATAACACAAATTATATTATCTCTTTGTTTTCGAAATGAGTGTCCTTTTAGATTTGAACTCATTAATTAAGAGCGCTAGTGAGCTGCCAAGAACTCATGAATTATGTTCATGTTCATCTCATTTTTCTCACAAAGCGTTAAATTGCCACTTTTCTTCCCAAAATAAATACATCGATTTACAAGAATAGTTAATTAGGAACTTTATTATGACAATGATGAATGGTATAAATAGAACACACTAACTAAGTTGTAACATCCCAAATTTATAATAAGAATTAACAACACCCAAAATTCAGAACCAACAAAAACTATTTGAAATTACTTCACTAATAATTGTGTTCCTCTTTATATTGTTCTGTTTGACCTTGTGTGACTTGATGTTTATACTTGTTTGACTAGTAAATATTAATCCAAGAACCCAAGCCAAATAAAAATATATTAAACTTGGTGCTCATGTTATGACAAGAATATATTCCATACATCTTTTCCCTTCTTATTTTGGCCAAAGTCTATTTCAATGATGTTTGATTTCAGCAACAAATAAAATACCCCTTTAGTGGAGAAAGTAAAAGTATTTCCAAAATTATGTGTTCTCAAAAATATGGAGATCTATATGTTATCTCCTATCTATTGCCAACCATGATATTTTGCATGTATATGCAACTCCCATTTTATAAACTCTAAATTCCACTCCATTTGAAAATAACACTAGTGGGAAATATATTGCCCCACATATTTCTTTTCTCAAACCTTTTTGGAAACAATTAAGTTATGAGTTGAGACATTTCTTAAACATCATCTTGTCATAATTGAGTGTGATCATTTTTACAAGATAGTATTGTTAATTGTGGAAATGGTGGTGTGATTAATTCATGTGGTTGGAATTGTGTGGTCATGTGAATATTGTTGTGCTTGTTGCTTAAGAGGATAATTCCTCAGATGTGCTTAATGCTAAAATTAAAACACACTTGACAACAATTTGGAATGTGACTTAAATTAAAAACAAACTCCTCAAATTATTCAACAAATGGAAATTAAGATCATGAGTTAAAGAAATGATCTTAATACAATTATTTTCCCTACTTATCTCTCTATTTCCTTCAAACAAATACTTTCTCTATGCAAATATAAGTTATTTGAAGTTATCATATTTGTCAAGAAAGTTCCAAGAGTTCAAAGGAATATCTCTCACTTGCTTTAAAATATTAAAGGAGTATCAATTATCAATTAACAAAAATACCATAACCAAACCCTATGAACAAAGGTGGTTCAAAACATTTTATTTTCAAACACCAATTTTTGTGGAGCTTCTACATGTATGTGGGAGGCTACATGAAATTTTCTCAGATTTTTGTAAAAAGTTTAAGTACCCCAAATAAACCCCTAACATGTTACTGGTTTTAAAAAGGAAGTAAAAGAAACAGAGAAGGACCTAGTTGTAAATAGAAAAAAAGAAGTCCAGGGGGCTATCTGCAAAAGTGTCATCGTCTTCCTCCTGTAGCCGCAGCACGGCGTGGCTACAGTGCTCGCCGTGTTTCACGCCTCCGTGTCCCCGACCGGGCCCCTCCTCTCCGCTGCCCTGCGAGGAGAACGCCGCGCTCTCGGCCCTGCTCCTCCGCGACCGTGTTCCCTCTCCCTCGCTGTCCCCCAGCTCGCCAAGTCCACGCGGCCAGAGCATGGCATCGCCGCACCCGATCTCTGCCCCCTCTGCACCCCGGCAAGCGCCACTCGACCGGACCACTCCCCTGTCTCGCCCGAACCCCGCAGCACCCTCGCTTGAGCCCTAGCCCCTCTCCTGCACCCCGACCACGGTGAGCCGAGCTCCGGCCTATTTAATCCCCAACCGCGCCCGAGCTGCTCTCCTCGCCACACCTCTCTCTGCTCCCTCTCACAACCTCTCCCTCACTCCACTACTTCCCGTGGACCGCCAGGAGGGCGAGCACGTCGCTGCCGCGCATCGATGCCACGGCAGAGCACGGCCACGCTCCGTCGGAATCCGAGGTCGACCACGGCCGTGCCATGTTCCTCTCTCTCTTCCTTCTCTCTGGTTCTCTTCTCTGTCGACGCACGAACCTCACCGCCCTCTCCCCTCGTTGTTCCGTGCACAGGAAGCCACACGAGAGCTCGCCGTCGACGGACCCGTGACCAGAGCTACCGCCAAGGTCGTCGCGGACGTTATGGACCTCCCCGAGCTTAGCTGTCCACGCCATCCTCTCTCCCGTGACCTCCACACCGCTTCCGCCTGTCGGCACAGTGGAAACCAGGGTACCACGGGCCGACCTGCCAGGGCCCACAAGATTCTTTGGATGATTTTCGCTAAGGACCGGGCTCTCCAAGCCTGGTGAGCTTCGCGAGGATTTTTCCCTCGCGAAGGGTTTTTCTCCTCGCCAAGGATTCTCTCCCTTGGCGAGGGATCGCTCCTCGACAAGGCGTCCCCGACGCCGCCCGCAGTTCTGCTAAGGACCAAGCTGAAGGGCTTGGCGAGGCTTTTCGCCTCGCGAAGCACCTTCCTCGTGAAGCCGTCTCTGCCCCCGCGGCAGAGCGCACATAGGCTCTGCGCCATGTGCAGAGTGACGCGCGTGCCTACGCGCGATGACGACGACGCCGCAGTTGCCGTTTCTATGTATAAAGCAGTCAACAAAGCGGAGCCAAGCAAAGCGGACAACGAGTATTGCCTCTTTGGTGACAAGGGAACAGTCTGCAGCTACGCTCCAAGGACGACGTCACCGTGGGTCACCTCCCACCTCGGCAAGCGCCAGCCCACCGTCCAGCTGGTCGGTGCCCCTTTTCAGCTTTGGTGACGCCGCTCCCCTGCCGTGGACCGCGTCCACAAGCTTTACCTTTATGGTGGACTTCACCTTTACGGTGCACCGCGCCTCCTCCTTCGTCGCCATATGGTAACCCTTCCCGCCCAAATGTTTGGGAAGAAGAGGTCCAGGACGCCTATAAAAGGGGGAAGAGCACGCCCAAGCAAAGGGTTCGGTTTTTGGAGCCTAGGAGCCTACCCAAAAACCCTAGATCTGAAGATCAGCCAGTAGCCATTGTTAGCCACCTCGAGCTCGACAAGCTCTCCTTGTACTGTAAACTCTCCAAGCAGTGCAATACACCAAATCAGGATGTAGGTTTTTTTACCTCCACAAGAGGGCCCTGAACCTGGGTAAGACCTTGTGTCAATCTCTGCAGTGTCGTCCGCAGTGAGCCTGACGAGCACCGTCGCCAGAGCACGTTGTGGGTTGTTTGACTCCGTGTTCAGCCCCTTACACGATACCTTGGAGACACCCCTAGTTCCTGGGGACAATCTCCGACATTTGGCGCGCCAGGTAGGGGGCTGAGGCGCGTCTTCATCCTCGACACAGCCATGGCCGGTTCTCGTGCCGAACGTCTCGCTCGCTGGACGGCTAGCGCCGCCACCGCTCCCGCAGGCCGCCCGCGCGGCCGCCCGCGTGGGAGCTCCGCTCCGGAGCGCCGTGTCGACCCCGAGCCCCGCATCGAGCACCCGGACGACGAAGACATCGACCACGCTGAGGACGACCTCGACGAAGAGGAGGCCTCCTCCCTGCCCCCGTCGCGGGACCGTGTTGCCTCCTCGCTGGGCCGCCCTGCGCCCAGCCCGGCGACTGCGCTCCTCATGGCGCAGGAGCTGCTGCAGTACCGCCCCACGCCGGCGGCTCAGGAGGCCTGGCTCAACCGCGTTGCCGAGCTCATCGGCGCCGCTCGCACCGCGGCACCCACGCCGTCTCGTTCCTTGGTTCCTTCTGCGCTCGTGGGGGACGTGGCGCACGGCGCACCTCCCGCGCCTCCTCTCCATCCCGCACCTGCTCCAGCTCCACCGGTCGCACCGCAACCTGCTCCAGCGGGGGCTCCTCCTCGCGACGGCCGCGCTGCATCGCACGCATCGTCGCCGCATGACTGCCAGATCGTGCAGCGAGCCCCTGAGGACGCACGCGTGAGCATCGAGCGCGGGCAAGAACGCCGCAACCGCGCCGTCCAGGACGTCGCCACCGCCGGGCGCCACCTCCGCGCCACCCTCGCCAATGGCACGGTCACCTACGGCACGACGGCCGCGTTCACTCGTAGCCTCCGTCGCGTCGTCTGGCCGGTCAAGTTCAGGCCGGACCTCCCTCCGCGCTACGACGGCAAGAACAACCCCCTGGAGTTCCTGCAGCTCTACTCTCTGGCCATCCAGGCCGCCGGGGGCGACGACAAGGTTATGGCGAACTGGTTCCCCATGGCCCTCAAGGACTCCACGTCCTCATGGCTCACCAACCTCCCCGCCGAGTCCATCAACTCCTGGGAGGAGCTCTGCCGGTGCTTCGTCGCCAACTTCAAGGGCACGTACGAGCGCAGCCTCACCTACAACGACCTCCGCGCCGTGCGTCAGAAGCCCGTCGAGACCCTCCGCAAGTACATCCAGCGCTTCAGCCAAGTGCGCAACAAGATCCCCAACGCCACCGACGCACAGGTCATCTCGGCTTTCCAGGCTGGGGTCACAGACGTGCGGATGCTCGAGAAGCTCGGCATCCACGACAACATCACCACCGTCGTCAAGCTTTTCGACTTGGCAGACAAGTACGCCAAGGCTGAAGAGGGCCGCTTGTTTGTCAAGAACGAGCCAGGGGACCCCACCGAGGGGTCCAAGAAGAAGAAATCCTCCGAGAAGCGCAAGACTACTGCGGTCCTCGCGGCAGAGCCCGACGCCAAGCAGTCTCGCCAAGCTGCCACTCCAGCCGCAGGACCTGAGAAGAAGGATGATTGTCCCTTCTGCATCTACCACAACAGGCACTCTCACGCCACCGAGGACTGCTTCGACATCAAGAGGCTTCGCGAGGCTCGCGAGGCTCGCGAGGCAAACGGAGGCCGCGGAGGCCGCGGCGGAGGCCGCAGCGGCCGCGGGGGGCGACGCTGGAACAACAACTACAACGACAATTACCAGCAGAACCCTCAGGCCAACGCTGCCCAGCCCGCAAACGACAACCTACCTGCGGAGGCTGACGAAGGCTACCAGGTGCCTCGCGGGGCCGCTTGCATCCTCGGCGGGGCTCAGGCCCCTCGCTCCAACCGCCACTTCAAGCAACTCGCTCGTGAGGTCGCAGCAGCCCTCCCCGGAGTTGAGGCCTCCAGGCCCCTCAAGTGGTCCAGTGCCCCATTACTTTCGACTCCGGCGACCACCCCAAGTCCACTTCAACCGTTGGCACCATCCCATTGGTCTGCACCCCCACCATCAACAACATCGCCGTCTCTAAGACGCTCATTGATGGAGGTGCTGGCCTCAACGTCATCTCCGTCGAGACATTCGAGAAGCTGCAGGTGCCCTACGAGCGGCTCATGCCTACCAGGCCCTTCTCGGGAGTGACAGAGGGTCTCACCACCCCTTTGGGGCAGGTGAGGCTCGCCGTCACTTTCGGCACCCAGGCCAACTACCGCACCGAGCTGATCGACTTCGACGTCGCGCACATCGGCCTACCCTACAACGCCATACTCGGCTACCCCGCCCTCGCCAAATTCATGGCGGTGACCCACCACGCCTACAACCTCGTCAAGCTCCCTGGCTCGGGTGGCACCATTGTCATCCGCGGCGTGGTCTCGGACGCCCTGTACGCTGCGCAAGCGGCCTACAAGGCTGCCGCGGTGGCGTCACCCGCTGACGAGGATGAGGAACCCCTCCCGAGGCCCCCCGCAAAGAAGAAGCAGCTGTTCTCCCAGGAGAAAGCCGCGACAAAGCAAGTGTCTCTAGAGGCAAGTGGCTCGGGGGCTTGTGTCACCATCGGCGCCAACCCGCCTCCTAAATAGGAATCCTCTCGCACATCCGCCACAGCCACAGCCACCACATCCGCCCACGCACTCTCGAAGCAGGAGACCTTGTCCTGAGGAGAATCCTCTCCAGGGCAGGCCTCCACAAGCTCTCACCAATGTGGGAAGGCCCCTACAGAGTCGTGCACATCGCCAGGCCTGGCTCCGCGCAGCTCGAGACGGAGGACGGCATCCCTGTCGCCAACCCCTGGAACATCCAACACCTGCGCAAGTTCTACCCCTGATCGCCCTCGGCGAGCAATTTTTTGCATCAAGGGAGAGCCACGCGCCATCACCCTCCACGAGGAAAAATTTCGGGCTCCCCTCTCTACTATACGTTGCCGCGGGCCGTTCGAGAAGACTCCCAAGCCACCAAGCCTCGGCATGGTAACCTCTTCAGGCACCATGTCTTGGCGAGGTGGATCCCCATGCCGGTCATGGTGGAACGCAGGCTAAAAGCCACCCCCGCATAGGGGCCCCCTGAGCTCTCTCTACATGCGTCTGCCTCGGGCACGCCTCTCGAGAGTCTCAGCCATAGAATGTGGACCCCATGCCAAGAGCATGGCGGATTTTTTGTGCTTCTGGCCACGCCAGTGTAATGAACCTATGTTTCAGGCCAATTTGAACCTTTGCGCATCGCGCCAGCATATTTTGTTGCTTCGGTGTTGTTTGCTTTGGTGTTATTTGCTTTTCTTTCTCGCTCGTATGATCCCTCCTGTGTATCTCACGAGCGGGGGCTAGCAGGGTGCCATGCCACGGGAGCATCCCGGCAGCACCTAAAACCCAAGGGATCCGAGCTCTGACCTTGCGGGTCAGCTCTCATGCATGTCAACTCCCAAGGAGCTTTGAACTCATGGGTCAGCTCCCGCGCACGTCAACTCACCAAGGATCACCAAAACCTTGGTACTTGTTCTCCTCGTGAGACACACATGAAGGAACCTACGGGCTCAAGTTTTTTTAGCTATCTATTGCTTGTGGGTATGCCTATCTCTCCGAGTGCAGGAAAACAGGCTCTCCAGGCCTCAGGCAACGACAAAGCGAAAACATCTCGCCAGGGAACCAACACCCTCTCCAAGGCAGAATGCCTCGCTAAGCTAAGTACAAAGACTTGGTCGAAATTTCCTCTTGCTGGTTTTTGCCCCCTCGAGTCTCTTTTCTCTCTCCCACGCCTCATGGGCTGCTTGCACGTCAAAGGGGAGCCCCAAGCATCGCGCTTCGCGGAGCTCTTACTTCTTGAGGCCTCACACACCCCCCCGGACTTGTGGAGCACTGACTCGCACATACCGAAGCGGCGGTGGTGTAGTGCTAAGAGAGAGTCCTAAGACGTAGAGCGAAAAAGACATGAGGAGGAAAGACAAAGGCTTCCCGAGGGACATTCACGAGCACACTCCAATATAACTTGACAAGTTCTTACAAAGTTTACAATCAAAATGGCTAAGATACATGTGCCCTCTGCACGTCCAGCTACAGGCAAGGATCTCAAGCCGTCGCGCCTCCTGAGGTGCCTGCCTGGTCCACGGCGGTTTCCGCCTCTTCCAGAGCATCCTCGTCGTCGCCTTCGATCACCACTTGGTCAAATTTCTTGGCAAACGCGTCGGCGGCCTGCGTGGCGGTCTCCCGCGCCTTGTCGCTGATGGCGCGCGGCGGCGCCATCACGTCCTCAAGATCAAGCGAGGGCTGGAGCCTCACGAGGTTGCTGAAGACAGTGGTGACGGCGACGACGAGAAGGTCGCGGCTCTCCTCCACAACGCGCTTGTCGAAGCTCTTCGCGACCCCTTCAAGCTTTCCGAGGAACTGCTCGAAGAAGTGCGAATACGAGGTTTCTCCGTCGGTCACTGCGGAGAAGGAGGGGACGTCGATCCTCAAATCTCTCCCGACCGCGCGCACGCGGCTCACCAAGCTCTGGAGAATGCTCTGGCGCTGGCGCGTCATGAACCGGTCGACCTGGCGCTGGTCCCGTGCTTGTTCCGCCAGAGCCGCGGCAGGCCCCACCTGCTGCCGGAGCTCATTCAGGTCCCTCTCCAAGGCGAAGGCGTTTAACTCGGCGCGCGCCTGGGCCTCCCGAGAGACCTCGAGGCAAGAGGTCAACCGCTTCTCCTCCTGCTCAAGCTCCTTGATGCGCTTCTCGAGCTCCTTGCGCTTGGTCTTGAGGCGGTCCTCGTGCTTTGCGACCTTCTCGTCATACTCTTTGGAGAGGCTTTCGCGGACGAGTTTGACCTTGAGGTCAGCCTCTTCCTGGAGCTTTTTCCGCTCCGCCGTGAGGTTGGCCTCGTCGGTGGCCACCCGACCCTCACGCTCCTCCAGCTGCCCCTCGCGGGTGGCCTGGTCCTTCACGAGAAGCTGGACCTGCTCCTCGCGCTGCTGCAGCTCCTTCTCCTGGAGGGCGAGCTCTTCCTCGCGCCGTTTCAGCTCGGCCTCGCGAGGCGCCAGCTGCCCCTCGCGGGCATCCAGCTGCTCGCGGAGCTCATTCAGGCTGGCCTCGGCGGCCTCGGATTCGGAGGCGAGTTTCTGCTTCGCGGCCGCCAGCTCGTCATGCTTGGAGGTGGTTTCCACCTCGAGCGCTTCCCTGGCGGCGTCGAGCTCCTCCATCACCTCCTGCGCCTCCCGCTTGACGCTGTCGCGGGTCTCTTTGGCGAAGCAGATCGCTTCCTCGGGAGCCGCCTTTGCCGACGCGTCCTGCCGGCGGCACATCTCCACCCTCTCGTGGAGAAGAATCCAGGCTTCGCCGAGCCTTGCCCTTTCCTCCGCCAGGGCGTCTTCTTCCTTGGCGAGCTGCTCCTCCAGCCCGTCGAGCGCTCGCCGCGCCCGGTTGAGGACGATCCGGCGATGGGCTGCTTGACGCTGCGGCGCTTGCAGCACCAAGGAGCCTCCCGCGCTGCTGCTGGGTGCAGTTCCCTCGATCCTCGTAGAGGCGCCCGGGTCCTGCCTCGGACCCACGACCGCCTCTGGTGCGGTCCGGGGGCTTGTGGGGGCGCCTTCTTCGGCGCTCGCCTCGGTTGCCCTCTGGGGGCTGGGCGCCCTCTCGCGCTCAGCTTCAGCGCCAGTGGGCTCCGGCGTCGCCACCGCCTCCTGCTCCTCAGGGGCGCCTCCAGCCCCCCTCTGCAACGACCGCGTCTGCCGCAGTCTCGGGCGCGTCAGCCCTTCTCGAGGAGGCCTCCTCCTCTGGAGGCGGCTCCACGACGATGTCCTCGTCCACCTCCTCCTCCGTTTCCTGCTGGACGGGAGGGGTCGTCGCTCTGGTTGGCGACGGCGGCGTTGCCTCCGCCCTCGCCTCCCCTGCGTGGTGCTCCATCGCTGGAGGAGACGCCACCCTGGTTGGCGGCGGCGTCACCTCTACGGTCTCCTCCTCCGCGCGGTGCCCCCCGCCACGGGAGGAGTCGCCACCCGAATCGGCGGCAGCGTGGCTCCCTCGGCCACCACCGCCTCCGCGCGGTGCTCAACCGTGGGAGGAACAACTGTTTGCTGCGGCTCGCCAGCCGCAGGCGTCTCCGCAACGACGCTGGCGGTCTCTCCAAGCTTGTGGAGCCGCCGCCTCTTTGGCTCCGCAGGCTGCCTGAAAGGAAGACAAGTCGAAAATCCTTCAAAGGGGGGAATTCTCAAAGCAAAATATTGAAGGAGAGAAAAATCAAGGGCTTACTCGCCGGCCATCACCCACACCCTCTTCTTCGCCTTGGGTGGCTGGGTGTGGCTTGCTCCGGCCTCCTCCCGGGCCGCTCCTGTCTCCGCGCGAGGGATGTCTCTCGCGGTTGCGGCCCTCCTGTGGACGGCCTTGGAGCGGGGTTCGCAGCGCCCTCTCCCGCCGCCGCTCGTCTCCTCCTCTTCGGCGCGCTGGGAGCGGACGATGCGGAAGGCGTCCTCCTCGTCGCCGGAGGAGAGCACCTGGAGGTCCACCTCGGCGTGGGCGCTCCTCGAGGAGCCGGCGCCCTCGCCGACGGGGTCAGCGCCCCTCGAAGCCTCGTCCTCGCCAAGGGGGTCCTCGCTTCTCGAGGCCTCCTCCTCGGCGGACTCAGCCTCCTCAGCCTCCGGAGCCTCATCCATGTACTCCGGCTCCGCCGCCCACGGGTTAGGGCGAGGCCCGCTGTGCCCCGCGGGCACAATCCCCCACTCGTCGAACATAGGCATGCGCGCGCGCTGCTCTTCGATGCTCTCCTCGGCAAAGACAATGAGCGGCTTGGCCGCCTCCTTCTTGGCGGACGGGATCTCCGACGTCGTGAAGAGAACGCCCATGATCTGGCGAAGTACATCAGGCTCGAAGCCGTCCCTACTTAGCCGCATTGCGTCCGTCTTGCCGTCGTACCGCCACACCGGCTCAGCGTGCTGTTGGAGGGGCGCGATGCGGCACCTGGTGAAGTCCTTTGCCACCATCTGGCCGGTGACCCCTGCCTCGCGGACGTGACGGATGTACTCGTACACTGCTTCAAGCCTCGAGCCCCTGAAGTCCGCGCTCGCCCAGCGCGCCCACTTCCTCGGCGGCCCCTCGGGCACCTCCAGGAGAGGGTGTGTGGCCTTGGCGTCGATGAAGAGCCACTTCTCGCGGAACTTGTCCACCTTCTTCGTCACCTTGGTGACGGCGTCCTCACCGCACCAGGCGATGGGGATGTAGTTATCGCTCCTGGCATCGGCGATGCGGAAGGAGACGCACCCGAGCCGCTCGCCCTTGGCGGAGTTCCGAAGAGAATAGAAGCTACGGAAGAGCGCCACCGAGGGGCGGATGCCGACGTAGGCCTCGCAGAAGTGGGCGGAGATGGCAAGGATGAAGATGGAGTTGGGATGAAGATGGAGCAGTTGGATCTGGTACACCTCCAAGATCGCCCGGAGGAAATCGGAGAAAGGTGGCACCAGGCCGGCGTAGAGACTATGGAGGAAGATGGGGTAGAATGCCTCGGTGAGCCTGCTGCCGGCCGGCCTCGTTTCGGTGGCGCCGTGCTCGTTGGTTTTCGCCGCCGCCAGGTGGCGCACCGTCGCTATCGTCGCCGCGGTGACACGCGTCCGCGGCAGTGCTCTCTCGAAAGCAGCGGCGCGCGCCATCGCTGCAGACGTGCTCGCCTGCGGTGTGGCCTTGCCCTTCAAGTCGGCGGCTGCTCTCTTGGGGGCCATGGTCGCCGGAGAAGAAGAAGAGGACTCTGGAGTCGGAGCGCTCTGGAGAGATTGGAGGCGTGGGGAGAAGTGTGCGGAGGAGTCATGGGAGAAGTAATGGGCGCCGTCCGCGCGCCCAGGCTTTATTGACCAGCGCCTGAGTCGTGGAGGGCCCCACCACGTCGCCCGTTGGAGCCGAGGAGGTCGTGGCCGCGGGCGCAACCGCTGCGTGACACGTGTCACGGCCCTGTCAGGCATCTTTGGCCCCTCGACGCTTCGCCTTCGTCCATGGGCCTCGGCGTGCCCATCGCGGGCCCGGGGGCTACTGTCGGCACAGTGGAAACCAGGGTACCACGGGCCGACCTGCCAGGGCCCACAAGATTCTTTGGATGATTTTCGCTAAGGACCGGGCTCTCCAAGCCTGGTGAGCTTCGCGAGGATTTTTCCCTCGCGAAGGGTTTTTCTCCTCGCCAAGGATTCTCTCCCTTGGCGAGGGATCGCTCCTCGACAAGGCGTCCCCGACGCCGCCCGCAATTCTGCTAAGGACCAAGCTGAAGGGCTTGGCGAGGCTTTTCGCCTCGCGAAGCACCTTCCTCGTGAAGCCGTCTCTGCCCCCGCGGCAGAGCGCACATGGGCTCTGCGCCATGTGCAGAGTGACGCGCGTGCCTACGCGCGATGACGACGACGCCGTAGTTGCCGTTTCTATGTATAAAGCAGTCAACAAAGCGGAGCCAAGCAAAGCGGACAACGAGTATTGCCTCTTTGGTGACAAGGGAACAGTCTGCAGCTACGCTCCAAGGACGACGTCATCGTGGGTCACCTCCCACCTCGGCAAGCGCCAGCCCACCGTCCAGCTGGTCGGTGCCCCTTTTCAGCTTTGGTGATTTGTAGCGACCCCGAATCCAAGGTTATACATAACTGTTATGTCCTATCAGCCATGATAGCCGAGAGTTACTGGGGTACCAATCCCAGGCAGCATTTCACTGCAGGCGTGCCGGGAACACCGGTCACACAAAACCCCTCGGAAGACTACCACACGCTGATCATAACCAGGGATGCATAACGAAGAATCCTAGGATCAAGCTGAGCTGTCGGACTCGGCCTCAGAGTTATACAGAAATGCTATGTGTCACTGATCATGCTACACAACCGAGGGTTACTGGGGTTACCACTCCCAGGCCGAGTAAACATCGGCAGGCGTGCTCGGAATGGATCATCGGCACCACGACCCCTCGGCTGCGCCATAACACGGGCATAGCCAAAACTGCATAACAATGAGCCCAAGAACCATAACCCCTCGACCGTGCACTTTATATCCATACACGCATCATGCACGGGAAGGGAAGCGGACAACCGGTCAAAGCAGTGACTCTACGACACGAAGTTATATGATACAAATCTTACTAGAGTAAGATAGCATTACACGCAGAGGTCACATGACCCAACATTACAACAAGCAACGGAAAGCAAATTATGTTGTTCTAACAACAAGTTTAACAAAAGGCCTAAGAGGCCATAAGTAAGCAGACGGCGAAGTCCCATTCACAGATTCCAGGCTGCTACCTGGGAACTCCAAACTACTCGTCGATGTCCACGAAGAAACCTCCGTCGGTGGTATCGTCAGGATCTGAAACAAAATTAGCGCAGGCCTGAGTACAAAGTACTCAGTCAAGACTGTAACCCGTTACGGTAAAATGCAAGGCTTAGAGGCTATCTGAGGACTCATTTGCATAAAGCCAACTTTTCAATAGAGGAAGAGGAATTAGAAATTCGTCTACTCAGAAGTTTTCAAAAGGAGGTAAGAGATCATTTTTTTGTACCACCTTTGATCATCTCTGAAACCACCAGGAACTTCATCAACTAAACCAGCTCTACTGGGATCACTCCCTCGACTCTCCCTCGAGGAAGCAACCCGCACACATTGTTATCAAGTTTTACGGATATGTTCAAGTTATCATCTATGATCAAACAGCAAGACCCAAGTCGTCCTTAACCGTGGACACGGCTATTCGAATAGATTTATCCCTGCAGGGGTGTACAATTTGGTCCACACGTGCCGACCGACTCCTAGTGCCAAGCTATTAGCACTCTCCCGGGGAATGCCGGCAGATGGGGGTCGACCACGACTCTTAGCTTGCCTAGATGTGCCCATAAGCCAACCCAAATAGGGCCATTCCGCCATTAACAAGAGATGGCCATCTCCTGACGGTCCCTATTTCTGTGCGTGGGGACCAAGATCAGTTCGGCCTTCACTTGTCCCCAGACACGACCTATCTTTTCTCTCAAAACGTTTTTCAACTTTCCGCAAATGTAACACGGCAAACTACGTGTCCTACGGGCACAACTAAACAAGAAACAGCCGAGCGGGGTTCCTCAGCCCGCGTGTGTCGTACTCTTGGTCTTGGTTCAAGCGATAAGCACAAGAGGTCCTAGGGCGGCAAGAACAAGACAACCCACCACATCCCACCGTGGCCTCATTGTCCAAGCCTTTTGGTCAAATTAACATGCTCACACCACTTTCCTCGTTATCCTGTCATGCTAGATTCGATCGGAGCTCTGATTCATCAACCGGACGGATCAGAACATAAAGCTAAGCATGGCTAAGCAACACACATGTATAGGCTCTGGCGAAACACAAGTAACCCTAATCATGCTAGGATGGATAACAGGTAATGGCGACAAGGGAACATGCAACGATAGGCTGACCTACTTATTGACCAAAAGCACCGGAACCGATATGATGCTTAACAGAGCAAAGTACTTGAAAATATGGGTTCAGATAGAAAGAGGGGGTTGTGCTTGCCTTGATCGACAAGGTTCAGCTGTTCGTCGTCGTTGGCGGTATTGAGCTCAGGCTCGGGCTCGTCTCCTATCGCAAAGAAGCAAACACCAGAAAGGAAAGCAACAATCAATACATGGCATCGATGCAATGCGCAATATGAGTGCATGTCAAATTTCAGATATTGGAATTGAAAGTTGAACCCTATACGAGTGCACATTTTAAGTGGGGTTCATTTGTCATTTTTATAGCATTTATAGAAAAATCCCCATTTTAAGCCGACAATGGCATTTAAGTGATTCTAAACAACTTTTAATTTTAGTTGCTTAAACATGCATGATTTTAGCATAAATAGGTAGATCTCACTTTTCTGTAAATTTTGATATTTTCTTAACATTTTTCTGATTTACAGAATAAAAGATATTAATTTTACAATTTTATTCATTTTCTAGAATTTCTGAAATTATTAAATATCTGACAACGGGTCCCACCCGTCAGGGTTTTTAACATTTTTCCAAAAATATTAAACTCGTGCTGACGTCAGCATGACGTCAGCCGAGGAACCAGTGGGGATGTCGACCACATCCCGGTCGATTCCGACCACGTCGGGCGACGCGGACACGCGCGCTGGACTCGCCGTGAGGAGGCAAGCCTAGGGCTGGCGGAGCTCAGACCAAATGGTCACCGGAGTAGCTCCGGCGACCATGGCCAGCGGCGGCCAAGGGCGGAGCACGGCGAAGTCGACAAACTAGGGGGCGAGAAAGAGGGATAAGGGGTCCCTGAGGACCCTCTGCTCACCAGGAACGCGATGGTCAGGACGGCGGAGGTGGAGGAGGTCACGGTGCGGCGAATCAGGCGGCGGAGGCTCGCCGGCCGTGAGGAAGAAGACGGCGATTGCCGGCGATTGGAGGCGTTCCAGCAAGCGCGAGTGGAGGAGGAGAGAGAGGAGCTCGCGGCGATCCTGTTGGTGGTCTTCGATTCGTCGGGGACAGTCCGTAACGGTGGCGGACGTCGGCGACGGTGAGGCTAGGGTTCGGTCGCACTTGAGGAAGGAGAGAGGAAGCAAAGGAGAAGGGAAGAGAGGGAGGGGAGAGTGAGCGATGGGGACGGCACCGGGCTTCTTATCCTCGAAGGAGAGCAAGCAAGGAGGCAGGGTGGAGGTGGCAAGGCATCGGCGGCGGTGGAACTTGTCCATGGCCAGAAGGAGGAAGAAGAAGAAAATAAAAGAAAGCACATTTTGCAGAAAACCCCCTGGGTTTTGAGAAAATTAGTTAGGGCAGTTAAACAACTTCAAAAATATTGAAAAATTTCATGGAGCCTTATAATATTATAAAGAGGCCCCACATATTTTTATTTTGAATTTTTGAAAGCTTGGTGAAGTTTTTTGGGATTTGAGGAAGATTTATCCCATTTGTGACTTCCTTTAATTATTTTATAATGCAAAATTTTCTTAGGGCAAAAATAATGCATGCCATTAACATGATTTAGTAATTTACACTTTATTACAAAGTTGGGATGTTCAGGTGACGCCGCTCCCCTGCCGTGGACCGCGTCCACAAGCTTTACCTTTATGGTGGACTTCACCTTTACGGTGCACCGCGCCTCCTCCTTCGTCGCCATATGGTAACCCTTCCCGCCCAAATGTTTGGGAAGAAGAGGTCCAGGACGCCTATAAAAGGGGGAAGAGCACGCCCAAGCAAAGGGTTCGGTTTTTGGAGCCTAGGAGCCTACCCAAAAACCCTAGATCTGAAGATCAGCCAGTAGCCATTGTTAGCCACCTCGAGCTCGACAAGCTCTCCTTGTACTGTAAACTCTCCAAGCAGTGCAATACACCAAAGCAGGACGTAGGGGTTTTTACCTCCACAAGAGGGCCCTGAACCTGGATAAGACCTTGTGTCAATCTCTGCAGTGTCGTCCGCAGCGAGCCTGACGAGCACCGTCGCCGGAGCACGTTGTGGGTTGTTTGACTCCGTGTTCAGCCCCTTACACGATACCTTGGAGACACCCCTAGTTCCTGGGGACAATCTCCGACACCGTCGTCCACCGCATCCCCAGAAGCCCTTAGGTGAGCACCGCATCCTCGCCACCGTCGCTAGCCACGGCGACGCCGCCCATCTGTGGTCGCCGCCGGCGCGCCCTTTCTCCACCGTTGGATCAAGATCCATCGGCGCATACTGTTTCGCTATTCAATTTTTAAAACACTGAAAAACAGTACTGGACCTCACTTTGAAATTCAATATCTCGAGATTTATAAGTCCAAATAAATCAAATAAATATGTTCTGGAAAGCTTATGAAATTCCTCAACTTACCAAAGTGGTTTCATCCTGTTTAGATTAATAACAAAGATGTAGTATTTAAAATGCCACAGAAGGTTTAAAATCCCAAGTTGTTTGTTTTTGAAAATATATTGACCCAAATTATTCCAATCCAATTTTGTTAGCTTAATAATGTGATCACTTAGCTCCCCTAATTTTTGTAGAATTAATTAATCATTATTAATTAATTGGCATCTATTGAAAGTTAGAAAGCATTTCTGGACTAAAACAATTATAAAACAATATTGGTTAATCTAAATGAGTTAGGACCAATTTTGTTAGATCACATTTAATCAGTGTTAGTTACCCCTAAAAGGATTTAATTTTTAGAGCAACTTAACTTGAGTTGTAGCAAAAACTTGATTAAATAGTTTCTGTAATAAAACAAATGTGTAGGAAAATTGGTAAATCCAATTGAAGCAAATCCAATTGGGTTGTCTTCCCCACATCAGTAGCTGTCTATAGAAATTTAGTTTGTATTTTTTTGATCAACAGAACTTAAGTTATGCAATTAAACATGCACCACTAGTTTCTGCCATATTTAAGACCTAATTAAATAATTAGTTAATTCAATTAAATTGAAATCAAATTGTGTTGCTTTGTGAGTGCAGTAGCTATGTGTGATGCTTGATGGTGGTTGTGATGCTTGATTTAGTATTTTAGTAATGGTAGGTATTTCTGGTTTAATTGATGATTAGGTTATTTTTGTGTGATTAATATAATTGCCTTGCTTGTTAAACTTGGTTGTATTTAAGTTGAGTATTAGCTCGAGTATCTAGTAATGGCTCTACCTTAGATTGGTGAGATATTTTGAATTACAGAGATTAATTGGTAACTTAACTTTTGTCTGAAGTATTTCCTATTGAAATAAAGCTGCTTAATCACAACTTTAATCATACTATTATAAACATGAGTAGTGTGGTGATTGCCAAACTTGTTTGTTAAATAATAGTTTTCCATCATGATTGTTGTTTGTTAGTATTGCTTGATGTTTTTTGATGGAGTGTCCTATTGTATGTTGAATTGCGTTCTTTCCTTTTTTGCGACGCTAGATATAAACGCTACCGGAGTGATCCCTGGAAAGGATTTATTTGAGAAGAACCGGAGTTTATTTCTTTGGTCAGTAAAGGAGAAGTCCAGGGACATTATGCTGAAAACAGGCAAGCTACTTCTCTGAGCTTGCACCTATATACATCTATTTTGATTCACCTGTTTTACTTATAAAGAGCATAATGGATTTATGTGGTTTTTTCCACTAAAGCTATGGTTTTTTTGAAAACCCTTTTCCAAAACATAAGTATATTATTTTGACACCCTATATGGAGGTATTAGATGGAAATTCTTTTTCAAACTATAGGATGGGAAAAATATTCTTTACTCAAAACTCCTTTGAAAATACTTGTGTGGTTATGGAATGCCACGATGTTGGTGTGGAAATGGAGAAGTGGAGAATGATGATGTTTGTGAAAAATGCACATTGTGTCCTAGTACTATGACGACCAGCCAATAACATGTGCGACCACATTTACCCACATATGGGAAAGGGCGTAGTCATATAATTTGCTCCTGCTAGTATGGGATGCCTCAACAACGAGGATGACCTCGTTCCATGAGGGGATGGTCATGGCGACCTACCCCCTGACCTGGGTTCTAGCAATCTGATGGATGGAGAATTGAAGGTCCATATTTGGGTCGCCGGGCAGAACTGCGAGTCCTCACACCTAGGTTCCTAGACGTGGGATCCTGTACTAGGTGTCGAGGGAATGGTGAATTCGTAGCGGCAGGGTCCTATACTAGCATGAGCAAAGGATAGGCTATGGTCGGTGGCTCAACTCTGCATACACCTTGTATGGCGAGGCGTGGCAGACACGATGAGTTACCGGATGGATGTGGGAAAAGCGTGCTACCTCTGGAGAGGGTAAAACTATTCGAATACCCGAGTCCTCGGATATGGACAGTTGGGAGGCTGTCCTAGGCCATGTGCAAGTTTTGGAAAAGATTTGAGATTTGAAAGAGAAAATAAAGTGGAGGACGTTTTATGCAACTATGCCAATGGGAAGGCATGAGGTTGTTGGGATTGAATGACCATGAAGGGTTATGGTCGAAAAAGGAGGAGTTTTGGAGAAATAAACAAAATGGTGATTTTCCGGGAAAAAACATTTTTAAAAGGGATTGCTTACCTTTTTCAACAAACATCTACTTTCGGGAAAGCGTTTTAAAAGAGATTTCTTACAAAGACCGATTTATGGGGAAAAGATCTACAAGCCTTCTTTTATTTTAACAAAGGATGTAGATGTTTTCGAAAAATATACAAGGGTTATGAAAAGTTAGAAAATTTCTCTTATTTTTCTTCAACAAAAGTTATAGAGTTTTCAGACAAAGTTTTATTAAACAAAAGTCTATCCTTCTCTTTTCAATAAGGATAGAGTTTTCAAAGCAAACAAAGTTTTACTCAATCTATAAAAAGTGTAGTGCATGCTCATTCGGGGGGAGTAGTTTGCGAGTACAATCCAATGTACTCATATTGGTTTCGTCCCTGGCTATTGTCTTAGCCAGATTTTAAAGAAGAGCAGCTTGAAGAAGGGGACGGAAATGACGTCAATGCGAACTAGGGCGCTTCCCAGTCAGTTGCCTGTAGGGTTAAGGCGAATGACTTGGGCTCCACGTTGTTTGGTGATTTCCGCTGCAAGTACCTATTGAAGATTATGACTTCAATCAAGTAAGTAAATTCCTTCGGTATTTATGGATGCTCTTTGATTACCAGTTTGATTGTGCTCAGCGACACACTGATCATGGGATCGCTGATGTAGGCACAAGGGTATTTCGGACGGCTAGTCCGGGGTCCCCACATAAGTTTCATCAGAAATTAGAAATACAACTATCTTGGGAAAATATGGTAGATGCTAAAAGGACATATAGTGTACAATAGAGTGATTATTTAATGTTTAACAACAAAGTTATTTCGATTGTTCAGCTCTTAAAAATGCTCTAGTTCACATCGTGTACACACAATGAGTCATAAAGAAATAAAAAATGGTTATTATAAATACGTTGGAACAATTATGCAGGTTGTCCGGTCTGTTTCAGCCATGTTAGGAAAAGTTAGGTATGTAATGAACTGTCTTTTTCTAGGGCGTAATTCAGCGGTGAGATGGGTCTATGATTGTTTGTAAAGTTCACTGGTTCTATACTCCAATAAAATTTGGGAACACTAATATTATTGGAATATTGGTACAATTGTAATTTTTGCATGTACCAACATCAGATACGCTAGAATTTATTATATTATGAAGTCACATTTGATTATTAAAAATCACCACACAAATAAAATAATACTTTGCTAGAGACTAAAAATGTTCAGAAGAATGGACTACACGAGCTGCACAATAGCTAGTTAGAGTCGTATTTGAATTAGTCTAAGTAACAAACTAGCTCTTGTACAAATCATTTGTCATTCTTGCCACCTTTACGAGAAACATCTAATTGCAGGGATGACAGAGACACAAACTACATAATGGATTGGCCTATGTTATGCCCAATAAACACGAAAAAATGGATACTATTGTACACTTACATGTTTTATTCTATTGGACACTTGACTACTTTCGTTGGAGGGGATATACTACTATCAGTGTCTTAGTGGTGATAGTTATATTATTTATTCTTTTGAAGTGAACAACGGATGAAGTGCCTCTACACCTAATTAACGTAATATTTTTTCCATTGCAGCCTTCAAATATAAAAAGAACAATTCGTGCATTTAGCTAGATCGTCTATGGAAATAAATTTTCACTTCTTTCCCATGTCCACTTAAACTTTGTGAAAATGATACGTTTATATGTTGTAAACGATAGTCCTACTAGCTCATTCACGTAGAAAAGTAGAACTGTATTTAATTTCAAAATTGTGAATGCCAAATGATATGCATGTGATGTGTAATTTTGTGAGATTATTGTTATTTTTTATTAGCAAATCTTAGTAAAAAAAATGGTGTGACCGAATCATGGATACACACTTATTTTTTTTTTAATTAAAATACTGCAGGGGAAACCCCCACAGCTTATTTTATTGCCCCCATATAATAATTACAAGTTTTTACAGAAAGAAAACTATTTACAAAAAAGAATCAAAGCAGATTGTCAAGCCATGATGACAAAGAAATTACAAGAGCCTCCTTCACCCTGAACTTAAGCAAGGTGACCTCATGGAAGAAAACAGCCTTCCAGCCTCTGAAAGTAGGCCTTATGTTCTTGAAAATCCATCATTCCTCTGTTTCCAAATTCCCCAGCAAGCCAAAATCACAATCTCAGTAGAACAAGGCCCAGTAAAATTGTTTTTGGCAGTAATCAAAGCATCAGCAAGGGAAGCAGACACCCATGTGATCTGCAAATAATTCCATACCCTGGTGTTGAATTGGCAAGTAAAAAACAGATGCCTCCAATCCTCCAGAAGATGTGCAGGACATAAGACACAGTCATAATTATCAGTTACCTGCCACTTCCTCCAAAATAGCATTTCCCTTGTATTAATTCTATCATGAAGGAGTAGCCAAGCAAAGAATTTATGCTTGGACTGGCACTTACTTCTCCATATCCAACATGAAGGGGCATGATTGGCAATATGAGCAAAGTGTTGCCTATAGACCAGGCTTGGCTTAAAAGTACTTGTCCCAAGAATACAATTCCATCTATCAGAGTCTTGCCCAGAAAGGGTCACACCCTTATTAGTAGATGAACTTAGATTATGTAGTAGCTCAAAATAACATATGTGTCATCGGATGAGTCTAACAAACTTTTCTCACAGAATAAAGGGAACAAATCTTACTTTACGCCACTCAACTAATTTATGAGTGCACACAATTTGTGTATGAACTCTAACACCAAAAATAACCAACTCTCACCTCTTGAAACCTGGGCTGACCACTGCTCATGCCTTTATAAATTAGTTATAGACTATGTAAACATGATTTTAGATGCTTCGCCATGGAATAGATCGACTCAGTTCCCCTTCTTTTTCGGTGCACTCGCTTAGTATATCTGACACACAAGGAAGGACGCGGTGGGAAGAAAGTTGGCCTAGCCTCTATCTGGTCGATCATTCCGTTGGCAATGTGGATTCTATGTGTGTGTCCTCTCCACACCACTCAAAGGAAAAAAATGTCCTCCAAATCGAAACAATATGAATATATTTTTAAGTTGAATTTTTAAGAAACACGAAATTTATATTTCTCCAAATTTGACTTCCCCACCCCCCCCCACCCCCCCCCCCCCCACACACACACACACACAAAAGTTCTCCCAAAAATAAGAATCTAAATGTGGGTGTTTTTTGTTCTATTTTCATACTAGAACATTAATACATCCTGGTTTTTATTTTCTTCCCAAGTATTTTTGGATAATGTCGAGGAGATATGAGGCACAAAGTTGGGTTGGATTTTGTATGGTTTTAGAGTTTTCTTGAGTAAATGCAAGTTCCATACGGGTAGTGATATGTTCAAGTATAGTTGTATAAGTGTATTGCCCACATTTCCCTATCACCTTGAGGGTTGATTCGTCCATTTCGCATCACTGTTTTGCATCATAATTTATCTTTATTCATTGATATATTTCATATTGTGGATAATTACTTATGTTATTTTACCTTATTTTGCATGTTTTGCATTTTTGGGAGATTCATCTACCGGAGTCCAGAATCAGCTAGAAAAGTAATTGTCAAGACACCTAACCTGCGAAGCTCAGAAAAATCCAGGAGATATTATTTTTGGAAATAAGTCACGGAGCCAAAAGTGGGCACGGAGACGAGCCACCAGGGGCAGGGCGACCCCCTGGCCACGGGTCTAGGTGGGGCCGCGGCTGGGACCCGCCCCTGGTCCCTGTGGCCCCCTCCAGCTCCCCTTCGGCGTATTACTAGCCTTTGACCTAAAAACGTCGGGGCAGTCAGGAAGAAGAAGGGCTCCGGCAGACAGGAAGAAGAAGGGCTCCGGCAGACAGGAAGAAGAAGGGCTCCGGCAGGGAGAAATCTGCCGGGGAAATTCCCTCCCGGAGGGGGAAATCCTCGCCATCGTCATTGCCATCATGCCAGGCATCATTGGGATCATCATAAACATCATCTCCACCATCAGCACCGTCATCACCATCATCACCCCATCTCATCTCGATGTAGCTTTTGAAGTTGCGACTTGTTAGTTCATTGGGATCACTTCCCGAGTGTTGATTACCCTTTGTAGTTGATGCTTGTGAGTTTTATCGTCGAATTACCGTTACGATCAGATTGTTATCCATATTCATACCACCACCGATCATGATCTATATGATGTCTCGTGAGTATCTCATTTGGTTCTTTAGGACATGGGGAAAGCCTAGTTGCTAGTAAGAGTACTATTTAATTGTTTGATGATCTATGTTGTGTTGTTATTCCTCTAGTGGTACCGTGTGAACGTCGACTACATGATACTTCACCTTTTAGGGGCCCAGGGGAATGCATGGTGTATTTATTTTGCTTATGGTAGGGTTGCCGGAGTGACAGAAACCTGAACACCAGTTCGCAAACTAGTGCACTAGGGAGTGTAGAATCCCGGAGTTTAAAGTTGTGGTTAGGTTGTTATCTTAATTACTTTCTTGTAGTTCGGATGCTTGAGAGAGGTTTAATCACAAGTATGCATTTGTCCAAGTAAGGGCGGTGCGTTAGCATAGGTTCACCCACATAACACTTATCAAAACGTTGAAGATTAATCAACGACATGCAATGAAAATGGCTAGGCAGAAATTCTCATGTGTCCTCAGGAACGTTTCAATCATCATAAGTAATACAACCAGCTTGTCTTTTGTGCTAAAAATGATTGGGCCACTTGCTGCAACAATAGTTGCAACCTTTTATTTACTTGTTCTTTATTTGCTCGTTATACCAAAAACCCATAAACATTTTCCTTCTAGTTCTTGCAGTGAAACCTTCCTGAAATCTACTTGTCAACACCTTCTGCTCCTCGTTGGGTTCGAAACTCTTACTTATCGAAAGGACTACGATAGATCCCCTACACTTGTGGGTCATCAAGGGTGTGGACAAACTGGTTGGTGCATTCAATTTTATATAGTATTAGAGTGAACAATATTGAGTTCAACCGTCTGGCATGGAATTTGAGCTTTTAGGTGAATGCATGTAATTGTACATGATAAATCAGTTGGTGATCTTGAACCTATCAGCATCGAAGACAACTATATTGCAGTGCTTTCAAATCCACCACGTAATTAGCATGATCTGTGAAGATAAGCTCTATTTCCATTTTGAATTTAGAGTTTAGAGATGTAGAGTGCACTCGTGCAATATTTGAAACTCTCTCACAAGAAATAAGAGAAACACAATATTTTTGTTAAGATAACATATGCATGAATTACTTGATTTCTATGACTTAAAAGACATGTCGATTAATGTAGGCTTGTTACCAAACTTTCCATATTGAGCTAGGCTATAAGAAGACAAGTGATAGATAATTTATACGAGTAGATCAGGCTCATGGAAGAATATTATATCCGTAAATAGAGCACAACTAATAAAGAATTTACAAGGTTCCCTCCCTAATATTGAGTACTTGTTCGATCCAATATGCTTTTTGTTTGGTCCAGCACTCAAATCCAGCTTCGATTTGTTATCTCCTTCCACTTAGTTGATGTTTATGGTTATATTCCTAATCTGCCAGCATGGTTCTCCGTGGCTTGTGTGCTGAATCCAATTTGAACGGGAAATTTTACATTCAAATTCATTCAGAAGAGTTGTTTTAATTTCTTGCAGGATGATATGTGTATTGTACGTGTCTATCATAAAGAGCCAAACATGTAGATGAAAATAAAAAACAGATGCCCACATTGGTCCTTCACCATTTGCACCTAAACCTTTCTCGGTTCTTAGTTAATCTTTACATGTCCGTAGAGGTGTAATTGACTGAATTTTACTCTGTAATTTTTCAAGTTGTTAGTAAAGAATTATTTGACTTGTTCTTGTTGTTCGAAGCTATGAAAAATTGCAAAGAATACCTAATGAATGCATTACCGTTTGACCACTCTATTGTGGAGAGTAGCAGCATGAACTACCTTAGAGGGGGTCACTGGCTCACTGCATGAGAACTTCCTACATTCACCTGAATCATCGAAGATGTTACCGATGATGCATGTTTAATCTCCTATCTAGGTCAACATTGGTTTCTATGATATCATCCTTGATGGCCTCAATTTTTTCGAGCAATTCAGTTGTTTTGGCCATGATTGATATTATTGAGTTATGAAATTTGGAATTAAGTAAGCAGAATTTTCTTGTACTCTTTTTCTAACGAAGATCCATTGCAGATTGTCCATCTGACGAACTTTGCTAAGCTGTATCTAACATTTTTTTGTAAATTAGTGGATTTAGCCATGTCTAGGATTTCAAACAAATTTGTATGAGTTAACTACAAATGAAACTTTTTGCAAGAACTACTGAACCAGCTATTTATTAGACCAGTTTAGCTGAGAATGCTAGATTCATGGAATTAAACATGCGTGTTACTTTTCATGAACGGAAAATGACTTCTATTTCATCAAGTGGATTTGTAAATTTTATTTTGTTTTACCTGAAAACTCTGCTTGGTTGACTTCACTAATCTGGTCGTTATACTAATTATGTTCTCAAATGTGATGCATAGGATGAAGGGTTGTGTGTTCTTCTTTTTTGAAGGGATCTGAGTTCTCTACAGATGTGTTTTGTTCAGTTTACTAATTATGTTTTCAAATATCAAACTCTTCTGGTAAATTATGTTTATTATATTTTATAAATGGGTGTACCTTTCCATTGATAGCTGAAAGCACGATACTTTATTTTACTAATTTATGTCCGTCCATGAAGCGAAAGGTAGAGAGATTTTGACCTTCCGCGTCCAAAAACGACGATTTTTTAATGCAGGGCTGCGTTTTAGAGAGATGCATAGACTAGGAAGGAGAGGTGGCCCGTGGCGAAGACGCCAAACCGGATATCCCGCAGCAGCGGCCGTAGCCCGTAGGGAGCCCCGATTCCCGCGAGCCCACGGGCGAGTTTATCCAGCAGGGCCCACGCTTAAAATCTTATAGTATTATACCACAGTCCACAGTACGTCAAGGCCCGCTCTAGTCTAGGCAAGAAAAGGTGACGGCGGACGTCAAAGCACGTACGTGGGCCCGCGCCGGCCACTGTGCACCGCGCAGACACGATACCAGTAGCAGTAGCTTCGTTTGCTTTGCTTTTCCAGCTGACGAAAAGAAGCCAAGGGGAACATCAATCATGCACGCCTACCCGTACCTCAAACCTTTGGTTTAGTTTATTTAGTTTAGCTTGGGGAGGTGATAGTTTGGATCATATCATTGCCATGTTATTCGCATGTACTCTAGTTGCTGCTTTTCCGCAGGGCCGCCGTCTGCACTGCACGCCAATATTCTAGCCGCCGTCTGCCGAACCACATGAACATATATATAACTTGGTCGATCGTGTGGTGATTGAGACGGCCGAACCTTTTCCAGCGGACAGTACGGCAGTGCCAGTGGTTAGATCATCTCTGGCAGATACACAAACAGAGTTTATCACATTCGTACACAAACAGTGTTGATACAAACAAAGTGCTAGATAAACGAAACCTAACACGGTGCATAACCTAACCGTAGGACGTCCGTGGCTTTTCGTCGTAGTTGAGGTAGAACTTGACGGCCGACACGCGCGCCGCCCGCGCCATCATGTGCACCGGAGACGCCCCTCGCCACCGCGCGATCGGCAGGGACGGAGCTAGGAAAAAATATCGATGGGGTCAGCTCTATATTATGATTAGTTCAGTGGTGTCATCTTGTACACAATAACATTACTTAGTACTAATTAGTGAAGAGTTTTCCAAAGTTCATTGGGGTCAGCTGACCCCAATCCCTGGCGATCGGCATGCCCGAGGACGTCGTCGGCTGCGCGGCACCGCTTGATTCGGGGTAAGATGTGCTCCTCGAGCACATTGAACCTAGACCGAGCATCGTGTCTGCCGCTACGGGGGAGCCAAGCGCGGGAAACGCCGACCTCCACGACGGCACCTCTTACTCATCATCGCTGAGCACCACAACGTCCGGCACCGCGTGGGAGGTCCCCGCCTCCGTGTCGTGCGAGGGGGCGAGTGGCTCGGCCTCGACAGTAGAGGCGCGGGATGCGTGCTTGCTCGCGACGGGGGCTCCTCCTCGTCGTTGCCACAGCCGCCGCCGCCGCCGCTCCTTCCAGGCCCGCCCGCGCCGCGCATGGATGATCCAGACTTTGACGAAGTGCTAGCTCCGCCACTGGACCGGATACCTCTCTATGTCGCGACAAATTGCTTGCCGGAGGGGGTGATTTCGCGGCGGACGAGATCGGGGAGCTAACCCTAAATCCACTCCCATTGATATAGTGTCATAGGGGGTGATATGCGGTGCCTGTTTATAGGTCTTAAAAAGGCTCAAACCCGCATATCGGCTGAAATTTTCCAGATCGGAAGGGTTTTTCGGGATATGCTAGAGATGATGTTCTGCTTTGGTACTTAATGTGCTGCAGGTACACCTCTGCAGTCTGCATTACCGGCCAACGGTAGGCTGGGTTCGTATCGATTCATGCCGATCACACACGGCCGGACGCGCATTTAACACCATCGACTGAACCGTCAAGTTTAAATGCTTGCCCGATCGATCGATGAGGCTCTCGCTCTAGCCGTTGTGCTCCCTCTCCGTCGTTCGTCGTCACCGAACAAACTTTGCCCGCGGCGCGAAATGCAGAATCAGAGCAGGCAAGCATGGCCGACCAACAACAGACGACAATGCAGAGCCAATTCTCCGTACGTACAGTAGTAAAGAAGAAGAAGAAACATCGCGCTGGCTGCTCCAGATTTGTTCATGCGTTACACCAACAGCGACGACGGCACGGGTAGGGGAGAGGAGAGGGAAAGAAGAACACGACAGAGCCAGTGGCGAGTGAGCTGAAAGCAAAGCAAACAGGGGAAGAAGAAGCTTCACGCCCTTGCTAAGCTACCGGCTCCGCCCGTTTCCTTTCCCGTTGTTGCGTCTCCTCAACCGCTACGGCCAGCTCGTCCTCCTCCTCCTCAGACGACTCCGCCAGGACCATCCGGCGGAGCGGGCTGGGGCCCAGCCGCCGGCGCTTGGACGCCACCGCGTGCCGCCGCCGGATGGCCTCCATCTGGTTCCGCCGCCGCCGCGTGGCGCCCTCGTCCACCACCAGCCGCCGCATTAGGATGTCGTCCGTCAGCGACTTGCCGCGGAACACCGGCCGCCGCTCCACCCTCTGCGCCGGCAACTCGGCGCGCGGCGGCGGGGCCACCAGCGGGCTGACGTTGACGCTGCCGCACCCGGACGCCGACGCCGACGACGCGCGAGGGTAGCTGTAGCTCCGGCGCGGCGCCGCCGCGTCGCCGGGCTGGAAGTAGAGCGACGACGGCTCGTTGTAGGAGGAGATGGGCGCGCAGAGGCAGACGCGCGTGAACGACGCCGCCACGTTCAGCGACGACGACTTGCGCAGCCGACCCGGCCCCGCCTTGGACGACACCCCCGCCGCCGCGGCCGCCTTCGACGTCGTCGGCGCCGGCGCTCCTCCCGCCGCGGCAGCAGGCTGCTTCCAGACGAGGAGGAGCAGCTCCACCGCGCGCTGGTACCACGGCGACTTCTTGGACGACAGGCCTCCTCTCGGTCTCGCCTCGCCGCCGTCCTTCTTCGACCTGCATCTGCATGCACGCACGGACAGCATCATCGATCACGAAGTTGTTCCCCATTGTCAGAAAGAAAGATGAGTGCGCGTGCAGGGTACGCACCTTGGTTGCTGTGGGTTCTTGGCCATGTTTTGCAGCAGGAGGGAGTGGAGAAACATCTGGGGAACTGAAGTCACATCAGCTTGTCACATCCCTTCCTAGAATGAATGAGCATCCATGAATTGTGTGGAGGTAGGTGCGTACCGGCCGGCCGGGAGATCGAGTTGGTTAAGTTAACGCCCTTGAGCTTGAGGGGGCCAGGGCAGTTCGGTCATGTTGCTTTGGGATTGTACTTGCACACCAACACCATAGAAGAGCATGTCAAAGTTCTCCCTCTCTCTCTCTGGAGGGAATATGGCTTTTCTTGGGAGGGACCCTTCCAAAACTGTTACTTTGGGACATGAGGACCCAACTGAACAGATGGTGTGGGGATAGAGAGCCGAAGATTTGATGATGGTGTGTAGCACAGCATCCAACTGAAAAAAAAAAGTGTATGCGCAATGCCAAAACACATTTGATGTAATACTCAGCAGATCGAGATTCGACGCTCTAACTATGTGAGCACCGAGCTCTTAGCTTGGTCCGCTCCAAGCAGGGGTGATGGTTTTCACCAAGGAAATGCAGTTACTGATTCTTTGCAATTTGCAGTAGTATGACTTACTACGATTTCAAAATTCATCTGCCTTGAGATGCAGTCCTCTTATGTGACACAAGTATTAAGTACAGTGGTTTCCCCAAGTATACATTATCCCGTGCGTCCATGATTTCGGGAGAGACGACTAAGCCAACACGGCAACACGCAGCGGAATTCCAGCGCTACAATCTCTCCTAACAATTCAAAGATATACTGTACTACATTCAGGCCCTAGCCTTTTCCAAGCTTGCTCCACACTGCTGTCTACCCCTTCCTTTTCTTTTGTTGCATGTTAGGCTGTTAGCCATGCATCTGCCTTTTCCTTTAGCTATCTATCTATATATATATATATATATATGCATGATTCCCCCCAAGCAATGGCTACTGCAACGGCGATCGATGGGCAAAAGCAAGTAAGAAACAGTACTGTTTTCTTTTTTAGATGACAGCAAGCAACAGTACTGTGACGCTAGCTTTTCGCATCGACTGCATTATACCAGTATCATACTATACACTACTGGTAGTCTAGTCTAGCTAGTAAACAACCAACGGCCACTAAAGTACACGCCTACTGGGCTAAACCATATGGGAGGTGGTTAAAGGCTCGGTCGCTTTAGGCCCTATTGTAATCTCTCGTGTCGGCCAAATCGAATCGGCCGGCCGGGGTTATGTACGTAACGTAGCACCACGGGCTACACCGCTACACGGTATTTGTAGACTTGTCTCTGCATTTGCAGCCTGCATCTCTGCACAGATTTCAGGCAGTCCTCGTCAGATAAGTATACACCTCCTGGTACTATATATGGTTACTTTTACATTGTTGGTACTACAAAATTCAGTGGGTGCTTGATTAAGCCATTTCGATGCCCAATGTCATGTACTACTTTAATTGCACATTGAATTCCTCCTCGTGTACTGATTTGAAATTGAAATGGTTGAGGTGCAACACCGACCAATATGATCAATCGGGGGTTCATCCTCCTTTTCTTCGATCAACTACCGTTGAGGTACGAAAAGGGTGGTTAGTAAGAGCGTGATGTCTTTAGGCTCTTGTGCCTAATTAGGCAGGTTGTAATGACTACAAGCTACTGCAGTAGTGACGACTAAGACTCTGAGAGGAACATACAGCAACATGGAGGGGCTAGAAAGGCTGGGCAGAGGCCACAACTGTTCCCGTCTTGGAGTACGTACATGCATGATGCAAATAATCGAATTTAGAACTAATCAACCTTGTAATGGTGCCATATGCAATCGGATTTGTTTTATGGCCAGTGGATGGGTCGACGCCGGGGAGCCATGATGATCAGATCAGAGGTGTAAAAGAGGGCCGGCGAAGGGAGCAAATTAAAGCTACAGGAGTCCATGAGAAATTAAGGCGAGGGAGGGGCCATGATCGCTTATTAGACCTCGATCGATGCCTTAGGCTGGTCGGTCTCGCCGGTAAAGAAAGGAAGATCGAGGATCGCATCCATCCATCATACGGTTTCGTTCCATCGATCGTGCTTTCCGCTTTAGACCTGCAGGCTCGCTGCCCTGCTGTCGCAAATTAAAGCAGATGAGATGCCTGATGGACGGATGCGGGGTTCTG